>OX578140.1:51334674-51747174 GCA_951213105.1 Amaurobius ferox | reverse complement strand
GCACGCATGCGTAAGATGAACATATATAAGATAGCGAGTTGGGCAGGATTCACTTTTGGTCCAGTTTCCTTCTGTTTGGTTGGTCTTGTTCTTCCGTATTCGGGTGCCTTCGTATTAGCACGCAATGGGGACCAACCTTTGCTTTGTATTGGTACCGTGAGCGTTTGCCTAGGCTGGAAAAGCAGCTTTAAACGGGAGGGGGAGTCGCAATCCTCCCCAACCATTAAATGCAAAGCATTTGGTTATCCCAAGTTCCTTTAATTCTTCTTTTTCTTGGATTACATTCTGCTTCGGAGTATAGAGCGGCTTGGCGCCTTTTCCTGAGTAGTGCCTTTGATTTTTGTGGATATGCATAGGAATTCTATTTGAATTTGTTTACTGGCTTTTATATGATATATATATATATATATATATATATATTGTAAATAACAAAGTACGAAACGTACCCGATTGTAAACTGATAGAAATTGCCAAGTCATATAGGCGCAATGCAGCTCTATTAATGCAGCTCTCTCTTGCAGTACAATGCAGCTCTCTCTTGCAGTGCAATGTATTATAGTAGTGTACATTGCACTGCAAGGAAATTAATGCATTTGATAGTGATATTGGCGACACCTATTTTATATAATATAATAGCAACGCATCGAATCGCTCGGCACTTTACATTTGAATTGTTGAATGATCTGTCATTCGGTTTAACTTCTTATTTCAACCTGTCTCAATCCAAAAAAATTTTCTCCACTCAGTCCATGCATTCACTTCTGGCATACGCCTTTTGCTTTGACGTTCCAAGGAAATATGGCCACAGGCACGTAACGGTTCCGCGAGTGTTTCCTCAGGAGTAATAGCTGGCTATAAACGGGAACAAGGGGTCACAATCCCCCTTGGCCATATGTTATTTCCCTGTTGGCACTTATATCACATCTCGATCTTTTTTGATCTTCTTATATATATATATATATATATATATATATATATATATATCCCGACGCAGTGGTCGACTGGTCAAGGTGAGCGTTTCCACAGCAATCGCTCGACCGCCGCGTTGTGGGTTCGAGTCCCACGTAAGGCATGGATGTTTGTGTTGTGAGCGCAGTGTGTTCCACCCCCCTTTGGTGCGCCTGGAGCAACATCCTAGGACGGCTAAATGGTTCACGTTCTGGCCCCTCACAAAGGCGAATGAAAGAAATTCATGTGTCTGGTCATTTGAAAAAAAAGAATATATATATATATATATATATATATATATATATATATATATATATAAACTTTAAACAATCAAAGCGCGTAATGGAAGGTTTGTCTGTTTGTTTTGTAATGGAAGCTTCGTCTGTGTGGTGACCATTAGCGGCCAAATTTCGCTAGTTTAAATATGATTTTTGAAGAATAATATCATTTATTCTATTACTGACATTTGAACATATTTTAAACCCGAAGTAACGCCCGGTGTATCTGCTAGTATAATGTAAATTATATTTTAGTCACATCAATATGGAATACTTTAAATAACTCTAGTTAATCAAATTTTCAGAAATTTGAGTTGTAGCTTTAGAGAGTCTGAGATTAATGTTTAAAACATAATACGAATGCTACGTGGTGCGATTAAATTCGTCAATAAACGCAACACGATGTGTTCTTTTTGTCGATGCAGTTAATGGCTATTCAGTGATGGGGAACTATATAACAATTGTTGAATCCTAACGAATTCGTCCACCGGTCATTGAATATAGTACGAGAGGCAAGAATTGAATTACACTTATAAATGGCTTTATCTCAGAATCATGATCCTCAATTAGGATGATAATTGATTAGTTGAATACTATTGCATAGGAAAAGGTAGCATCTAAGGGTACTTGAAAGTTGATTTATTTAATTTTTGTGAACTTTTTATTTGAAAAGCCTGCAATATTTCGAGAACTTTTTGTGATAGCTCTCTAAAGTTTGTGACATTCGTTTTCTAGTGAAAAATTATGTATGAAATGTCCGTTATTTTATATCCATTTTGACGGTCATGATATTTTTCAAATTTTGCAAAATTCATTCGGAAATTGGGAGGAACAAACAGGTCATCAAAACATTCGATTGCATTTAAAATCAATAGGGTTATAGTAATTATTGGTTGAAATAATCGATCTCAATTTCGACCGTCGTAGACTCACGTACACATGCACTACCACACACATACCTGCATTAATATACGCACACTCACACTAACATACTCACACACACACAAACTAACATACGCGCATACACACACACTGACATACGCGCACACACTACTAACATACAGGTACACACACTGACAAACGCATACACACACTAACATACGCACACACCTACTAACGTACATACACATACACTTACATACGCACACACACTAACATACGCACGCACACACACACACACGCTAACATACGCACACACACTAACATACGCACACACTAACGCACACACACTAACATGCATACACACAAACATACACACGCAAACACTAACGTAGACACACATACACTGACATGCCTACATGCACACTTACTTACATCCATTCACAGTAACCCAAAATCATTCGATTCGAGTTCATGGATATCCGAAACGTGGTCTCCGTCAAAAACTCGAATTCGCATTTTCTACCCCGTTGCAATACCCTCCGTTTGTACTATGTATGTAGGGAAAGGAATATGCTTTAATCAAAATATTAAAATTAATTTATAATTTAACAGTTTAAACCAAAACTTTCGTGCAATATATATTAATACTTGAGTATTAAACCCATAGCATTTAAAATTTTAATTTACATCTTCCTTATTTTGAACATATTAAATCATAATTCCCAGGGCATATTCTGTTTATGTGTTCTTTATATAAAACCTGAATAAATGCAATATATTTTGAACATATTAAATTATAATTCCCAAGGCATATTCTGTTTATGTGTCCTTATATAAAACCTGAATACATACAATATATTTCAAACGATACCTAGAAATTCTAAATATCACAACAAAAGATATAATCAGATTAAAAGAGATTCAGGATTAAAATTCTAAACTAGATTTATATAATAAGTGGGTAGAAATCTCTCGAGACAATGCTCTTAATATATATTTTATTTCTACTAAATTATGTAACTTTGTAATACACCAGAAACTCTTCTTTAAAACATAATAGTAGTCGGTTAAATTTCGGTGAATTCGTTAATAAGGATATATTATTTTATACTAGCAGCATACCCGTTATAAGAATGCCGCATACCCATTATAAGAATATGCAAATTATAAGAATTTGGGACCATCACATGTTTTATTAAAGAATGGTGGCAACAAGAAGGTGACATTTTAGTAAGCAGTAAATCATTTCCTGACAACTATACAAGTCGATATTTGGTGGAGCATAGAGTTAATTAAGTTATTTATGTCTTTCTGTGGAAGATTCTGCCACAGATGTTGCAACTTATAGGCTAATTCAGTGGTATTCTGAGAAGACTGTAATAGTCGCCCCAACATAGTATCCCCGATGTGTTATATTGTTGATAGGTCTGTGGACCTGGATAGTCGTGGGAGGGTATGAAATCCTGGAAGACATTGAAAAGGACATGCATAATATGATCTATATTTGTCTTACTACTAAATAGGCAGCTTGACAACATCGGCAGAACCATATAAGCCAGTCTGACGACTGGCTTGCAGCAAAACTATATGAGATCAACTGCCTCATGAGATGGCTACACAGACTTTTACACCACGTATAATGGTGGTACGCTGATCAGTCATCCTCCACACGGGTATGAGGCAGTCATCAGCACTAAGAAAGACGCAAGATGCGTTGCTAAAGACAAAACGTCTCCAATCCGACACTGTCCAGGTTAACCGAGCTCAGCACCAATCCAAACGGCTTTTCTTATGTTAAGGGGTCAGTGATAGGTACCTTAATAGATGTCGACAGGTATTTCTTACAGTCTGCGAGTCGTCTCCGAATAATATCCCTTGATACAGGATGCATGGAGAAACGCAAATGCCTTCCAGTGAATGATAGTGCAATAGGTCATTCAATATGCTACTCCAAATCATCTTCGGGTGCAAGTCGGACGGATTAGAGTCTGTATTATAAATCCTGCATAAAAGATATGTCTCCTTAAGAATCAAAAACTGCGTATGACTCTTAATTATCCCTCTAAGCTCATGTTCACCAATAAATGGCGTGGTTTTGTTGGCTTAACACTTTAACAAAATTCTGAACATGGTAAATATTCCAAATGTCAAAAATATAATTTAATGATTCAAGCAAACCTCTTTACGAAGGAATCAATTTAATAGTTCCACTCTTATTTCAACATTGGAAAAATATTCACGTTATATCATGAGCAATCAAATCAATTTAATTTGTGAGGAATCTCTTGTTCTAAGTAAGAAATTCCAAGAAAATCAAGATTTTTCTTTTTTTCTTCAAAGAACCAATTTGACGCCCATAAAAATATGCTTCTTTTTTTTATCAAAGACCATTCCAGATATTCTTTGTTTGAATTCAATTATTTTATAAAGTTCTCTTAATTTTTCTTAAATTTCCGATCTCAATTTTTTCTACCTTCTACTTGGAGAATCTAAAGCTAATTAAACGGAGTGAGTTCCGGATGCTAATGTTGAAGACGAATCGTGAGTCATTTCGGGAAAAAAGCTCTAAAAAATTGTCAAAAAAATAATTTTCTTAAATATCACGGATCTTTTATCCAACTTGTTTCTTAATTCTTGGTATTATAGCCATTCTAGCGTGCAATTCGATATAAAAATTAATTTTAGTTTCCTGAATATAAAAACGGATACACCTTTACTTTTATTTTAAATAAATAATAATTTATTCTTATAAATTTTCTCTAACTTTATACTTCCCCTAAAATACACAGTATAAGGGCAGTGTGAAGATAATAAACGTAATAGTAATTTAGAGCATTAAAAGCGTAGTGATAATTTTGTACTTAATTAAAGAAATTATTTCCTGTATTTAATTCCTAATTTTTAGATATCCTATGATTGAAAAAAACCAAACAAAATATTTCAGCTTCTAAATTTCTAGATGTTTACTGCTGCTACCTAAAATTTACTGTTTTTTTTATAGTAATTTATGTAGTTCTAAAAAAAAGAATTATTATTCATAAAATATTATTTATTTTCAAACATCTTCAAAATTATTATTCATTACTAAAAAATATCAAATTACAAAAATTATCAATTTACAGCATTTAATAGCTTTGAAGAGAATTGTGAGTGAACGATGTGATCAAACTGATATAAATTTCATTACGTCATTATTACTATAGATCTTCATTATTTTCTCATCATAATCACTAAAATATATGTCATAAACATAATATCTTTTAGTTGGTGGCGTGGGTTGCTATTTCAGTATGGATAGAATCTCTTATTAGGGTATAATCTTTTTAGGACATAATCTCTTATCAGGATAGCATATCTTATCAGGGACGTCTTGGCATGGTATAATTCATATATGACCACTGGCAATCATTAATTTAAGCTAGTGTAGTTACCATCTTCCTACCATCTTCCAATACCTTCTCCCTTAGATTACCAAAGGCTGCTCCCTTGGCTTCTCAAGACATTCTAGCATCTCGTTCGACACATATCAGTCCGTATGCAACTCATCCTTTCAAAAGCGCTTTCTTTAGTCGGCGGTTTTTCACTTTCTTACTATTCTTACAAAATTTAGTTGATTAGACTGCATAGCACGGACCACTTCTGAACCCTTCAGACGCTTTGCTTTCCGCTATGTAACTGCGAGACCAGAAATAGATCTCACACGTGTTTTAGTGAAACAGTTTAATGCCAATTATTTATTGATCTGAAACTTCGGACAATACCTCCAGTCTGAAGGACGCCAAGGTTTACGACAGGTGAACCCAGAGGTCAGAAAACCATACATTTAGGGACGTCAAGACAGAGGGAGCCGAGCGAACTCTTACGAAAATGCATAGTAACGACATTGGATGGAAAGGCAAGCCAATGGAGAAAGTACTTGTTGCGCCACCCTGAATGCTGAAAATCAGAGAAAAGGAGGAGTGGAAGTCCCGAGGCAAAAGAGCCACAACCTGTAACTTTTAAGAACGCCACTAAAATAATGACAGCGACATTACAAATAGATATACGATGACTTGAGGTATAGCGAGCTTAAAGTATAGCGCTTAAGGTATAGCGAGATAAGGTATAGCGACGCTTAAGATATAGCGAGATAGCGAGAAGATGACTTTCGTATAACTTGGCGAATACATATATGACTACGAGAACTTCATGAGTACGAGTGTTCGAGCCAGCAGTACAATATGATCGGCGAATTACCTGCCGGTGGCCAAGCCAAGACAGCCTGGACGGTATGTGCTCCGCAAATCGGTCTCCAGGTCCTAATCCATTTTAAGTTTGGTTATTAATGGTCTCATATTGTCTCCCGCCGCCGAAATAAAATAATTAATTGTGTAATGAATTTAATAAGTATTTTATGTTGTTAATAAATATCTTATTGTTAAAGTTAAAATGGTGTGATCCATATAGTATTATAATAATTAATTATTCTTTTACAGAACTCGCGCGAAAGATAATAATTGGATGGTTATTAGCGGGCACACAAAACGCAATGTACTACAATAATAAATAAGTCCAATACTATGTACGATTTTACGGCCATGTTAAGATATAGATATTATGCTCATGACAATTAAGTTAAAGTGCAACTTTAAGTTCCAATTTCTAATCGCGCACCACAGTAACCTTTGAGTTTCATCACTTTGCGGTATCTGGAGGCATTCCGTTTAGAGCTGGTATCGTAACTTTGTATTCTTGTCTAATAGTGTCTATCGTTTACATTTAAATTTTGTATTTCTTCAAATTTAATCCCCTGAAAATTTTTATTGATTTCATAAAATTCAAAAATGAAAAATGAAAAATAAATTAAAATATTTTAAACATATTTCTATTAATGATTGTAGAGCAAAAATCTAAAACTATAAAATAAATTCGAAACTTGCATAATGAGTAAAAAGTAAGAAATCTTGTTAAAATTTATATAAAAATACTGGTTTAATCTTAGTTATCAAAGTTTTACACGTATTTTTGAAGCACTCCTTAACAAAAATATTCTAATTATTAAGTAAATGCAAAACACCTCATTTAGAGTGAGTTATGAACTTGAAATTATCCAAAGTATAACAAAATTAATGGGATAACGAGTTTTGCATTTTAGGATGCACTGCAGAATAAAACGTTAAAAGTGCAGTATTCATGAAATAATTAACTTTACGTACTGTAAGATATATATGTATTCAGAGTATGGTTATAGAATGTATATATTTCGAATTTAATGCACTGATAATATTATGATAATATGAAATTCTAGTCATACGCTCTGTCACCGGCAAGTAGATATTCTCATCACTAGTAACACAACATAATTCTCATAGTTATTGTGAGACCAGGAGGTACCTTATAGTGTTTTCGATGTTAACGATTGATTCATAGATTTTTACTTGATCCGTAGAATTTTAGTCATCGTTTTATGACAGTCATGGCTCGGAAAATCATGATCCTAATAAATACACTTCACACAAACTGCAGATGCAGTTGGGACAAAATATCCTAAGGCCAAGACTCAAACCAAACTTCAATGGAAACCAAAAAAGCCAAAAATGCAAAGATACGACATCACACTGAGGAGCATCCAATGAGAGCAAGGAGGGAGTACCTGAACCCCAGGCCAAATGGTGTGGTTACGAAGAGAGACCTTCGTGATTTCAATAGAGATGATTTTCAATTGTTGAGAGAGAGAGAAATTCGTATTTCCAAGCAGTGTTATTCAGAGAGAGTGGATACTCATTTTGAGTAGTGAAAATGTTATAAAGAAATACGAAGTCTGACTCCAAATGTCAGCAAAGAATAATAAGATGACAGTCATGATGAACTACAGACCCGAAGATATGTGGCAGTCTTCATATATGTAAAGTTAATTTTTGATTTTTGGAATAAGATTCAAAGGACCTGGTCTCACACGGTGCTTTTCTCCTACTTGAGGGTTTGTTAATAAATTCGTGTAATTTTAATCATAACAATATAGATGTGTGAATAAATGATAACTTATTTTAAAGGTTAAAAATGTAGATTTTAATCTGTAATGTCTTGATTTAATGATTATGTTACGGAAACATTTGCAAAGAATGAAGGATGGGTTTTGCGGCCATGATAGAAATGTGCAAATGTTACGATTCACGATCACTTTAAATAAGATCAATAATTTAATCCACAAGATTTATTTTAAAAAATAAACCCAACTTAAGGTTTATTCACCACAGTTATAATACGCATATTTTAGTCTTATAGTTAAATATTATATTCTCACTTTACCACTTATCTCATAATTGATGATATCTTGTTAAAATTTTTGCATTTATTATTTACTGTTACTTTCTCTGCTACTGTTATCACAATCATGTATTTTAATTATATTTGCTTTTTATATCACTAAATGTAGTGCAATACACTTTTCATAAATAGTAAAGAGTAATTTGTTTCAGAACAACGATTTTTATTAGTATCCTGTAAAATTCTTATATGTATCTAAAACTTTGCTTTATCTTTAATACCTTCATTTTAATGAATCCAACGTGCATGTAAACCTTGTCTTTGGAGCTAAATATCCAAATTACCCAGAAAATTTCTTAACATGAGGCATAAAATGATCAGCATAGTTTTGCATCAAACTCATAAAGTCCTAAATTGGCAAAAAAACCTCCTAAAGCATGTTTCCTATTATTACACACAATATTTACTCATAATAACGAGAATGAAATTCTTGAATATGCACGTAATACATTTTTTCTTATCTTTAGCCCTATTAATGGCTTTCGGAAAATCATATTATTCCAAAATAATCACCCATTATATATATAGTGAATTTCTGATTAAAGTTCCTGTAACAGTAAATCTTTTTTTCAGCGTATCACTTCTTTAAACACAATCTTGAAAATATAATAACGAATTATTTAATAATTAATTAAAAATTATCTATTTCGTAATAATTTGTATATTGCACTGTAAATATTTCTTATATTTCTTATTAGGGGGCGAAAAATCGAAAATCAGTTGTTTTGGTTTAGGAAATAAAGTTTTCCAAACAAAAAACCTTTTAAGAAATTGTTTAGCATCAAAATCATAGAAATTCAAAAAATCAAAATCTTCAATAAAATTAAGTAAATAATAACTTCTTATATATTTTGTCGATTTTAATCGATTGATAAAAATTTTAGAACACTAGCGTAAACCGTTCTCAAGATATTATTCATTTTTCTAATACGTTTATTAAAATATCATATAAAATTAAAATAATAGCGTATTTCTCCATTCGCAAAGCTTGGCAAAATTTTAGTGACTTATTTAGCATAATAACGCCTAATAAGTCGAAGAATGGTAAAGAATGGTAAAACTGCCAAAATGTAAAACAAATAAATTTAATTCATTACATATTGTTTATTTCTACATTAAAAACACATTAAAGCATAAATAAACATAACGCTCTTAATAATAAACTTAAATAACATAACACAATTATTTAATAACGGCATATGTGCTTATATTTATTGTTCATATTTATAAAGTTGTACACTATTGATTAAAATTTACAAACTTTATTTATATATTGCGTTCGTCAATGTATTTGGTACAACAGCTCCTGTAATATAAATGAAAGTACTTTAAAATAACAGATTTACACTGCACCATAATAGTATCATTAAATAATTATGTACAAACAAATAATTTAATAAAAACATTAAATACCCATATATATTATATAATGTTACAAACTAAAATGAATTTAATCCAATAAGCGTATATTTTTTCAAAATATTACAATAAATTCTAATTTATTTTTGAGCAGACTATAAGGAATTTATTTTGAAGCTTCTTTTTTTCAAGCAAAATCTAAAACAGGATATTAAAATGTTTAAGTAAGGTTAAATTAATATACCTTAATTAATTATGAATGAAGTAAATAAATAATTTTATAGAGCAATAATAATTTATTTTTTAACATATCGATCAGTTTTATGATAATGTACACCTTCCTTATTTTATAAGAGAACAATAAAAGTAGACTTTATAATTCCAATTGAGTAAATCTGAAATTATTTTATTCGAATTTACACATTACACTTTGGACGAAACCTTGAATATGTTGAAAGCTTAATCGATAATATATAATATCTTAAATTTTTATTTCTTCAAAATATTTACTAATAACAGTTGAACGTGTCATGTATGAAAAATGGGATATAACTTGAATATTTCCTAAAATTTTCGAAGTAATTTATGAATTTTAACTTCACTTAAAAATGTGTGAAAAATTATATTCCATAGGATTCAATATATTTCAATTTGTAACCCGGGTTAAATCTAAAACTAATTAAGTAATAATATTCATTTTCACTCCCATATATCCCACAGACCATCTCAACAACATACCAAAATTTCATTTTGATAAAATCACTTTTACGGCAGTTATCACGCGAACGGACAGACAGACAGACGCACAGACAGAATGTGCAAAGTTATAAAAACTTTACAGCTATGTTGAAAATTGTTAACTGGCCGGCTCAGCCACCTGTTCGCTAGCGTTCGCCAGCCTCCTAATCAAAAATATCTAAATCAAAATGCTAAGTATGTCTTGCATAGTTATCGGTTTATATTAGTCTATATGGGAAGTTTAAGAGCTATACACTTTGCCGCATGTTCATAATGCTGCACCAAAAAATTGCTGGATATTTTACTATAGAGAGATAAATGACAAATGTATCTGCTGAACGAAATCATCCGAGAAAGTTCCTCTCTAACATAGTATCATTTGACAAATAGTTATTATTAACTGGGTCATTCCTAATTTACTGCAATTTTGTTATTACTGCTTCTATCGCTATTACCATAATTTACAATTACTAATTTGAATTTAGTTACTTTATATTAAACTAGGGGGGTCTGCCCCATGTTAGCCACGATTATCCAACCCTCGTAACTCGCATTGCAGTCGGGAGTCTTCGACTCCTATAAGGCTCATAGATCTACAGGCTGACGCAACAGCAGCCATCTTGACTCCTAGCGGAAGCCGTGACAGAACACGGCAAAGAGAAGGTTACTTTCTCGTCCTTTTTTCGGGATTTCGAGAAAATCAAAACATTCTAGACCACTTTTTTGGATAAGTGGTACATTTTTTTTAAAAGCAGAATCACCTATTTTACAGCTAAATTGCGTATGAAATATCAGCCATGCAACATGCATGCGCCATTGAAATAGCACGGGCAGACGATAACTGAATAGACCAGTTGAAGTCAAAATGGCGGTTGCGTCAGTCTATATATTTAGGAGCCTTAGCCTCCTACTCGGTGCGGTCATACATCTATTTCAAGCCAAACAAAAGTTTCAATCGGTGAGCGGTTTATTGCATTGTCTTACGCTATTATTTATCTATAAATGTACCGATTTCATATTTCTGTATTCTATAGATTTTGCGGTATGAGACAGAGAAAATCCGTAAACGTGGAGATACGAAAGAACATTTTTCGTTTCAGATGTGCATAAAAAGTAAAATATCGCGTAAACTACGTCGAAATTTAAAAAAAAAAGCTAAGTCCTGCAAAAATGCAACTATGCAGGTACCTGCCTTCAAAAATCCGTGGTCTTGTTATTGTTAGTATATTCAGGACACGAACTCGCAGTTCAAATATTTTGCCTTTGACATTAAATGTTTCTTAAACTACTATGAATATCGAAAACCGGTTTATGTCAGCGTGTTCCTCAATTATTTATAAGTGTAGATAATTATTTTATTTCTGTATTCTATAGTTCTTGAGGTACGAAATAGAGAAGCTCGTGCAACGAGAAATTTGTCAAACAGCATCAGCTACTCTTTTACTTTCCTTATATGCATAATGTATAAAAAAAGTATTGTGACGGAGTCGAAAATTCGAATTCGAATTTTCGACGGGAGAGTACGTTTCAAGCATCCCTGATCACGAATCGAACATTTTTGAAGTGTTGTCTGTGTGTGTGTGTGTGTGTGTGTCAGTGAGTCCGTGGAGACGATATCTCACGAACGACTGGAGCGATTCGAATGAAATTTGGTAAAAAATAACAACTCGTGAATACTGGAAACCTGTTGTTTTAAAACACGATCAAATGGTCAGAACCCCCTAAATTTTTTATTTATGTGAATTATTTAAGTGAAATTTTGAAAAAATCATCAAAAAATCAAAACCTTCAATAAAGTTACGCAAATGGACATTTCTTATGAAATTCTTCCGTAGAAAACGATTGAGATAAACTTTAGAACGCTAGTATGACCCGTTATCGATATATTGCATATTTTCAAATAAATTTATCAAAAAATCTCATAAATTAAAAAAAAATAATAACTATTAAAAAACATGTTCACTTTCCATAAGTAATATCATGCGATAAATTTGTTGACATCATTCTCGTGTATCTAACTCGTTCCATTCACGGGAAAAGATACTTTGAGTAATACTTTTGTATTTGAACGCCAATAGTCATTTATTCGCTGTAAGAATAACTTATTTCTCCGTCCATAATGCTTGTCGACATTTTAGCGACAAATTTAGCGGAATGTCGCGAACTTAGAGACATTTAAAATGCTGCCAAGTCAACGAAAATCTCGCCAAATGGATAAAAATGACGCTAAATCAATGAAAATGACGACTAATTGAAGAAAATTCAATATATTAAAAAGATTATAAGTATCTACTACAAGAATAACATTTCTTTTAACTGTAAAATTAGTAAATTCATTGCATTATGTAAGGCAAGCCATGTGTTGCCCACATCAGATTGTTATTTTAATAGAGATTATTTTTAGGACTAAAACATCCGTTTTTCCCAATTTTTAGCACTAACACATTACATTTCATTGAATTCCAAATTTATATTTTAATGCGAATATGAAGAGCGTATTATAAATTTAGAAAATATTAATTCCTAATAAGTTAGTGAAACACTTAAGGGATTCTTCATGCGTCTTGGAAGTTTAATTTAGTCTAACGCCAATTAAAACTCTGCGACCTGTAATCATCTGGCTGGAACTTCCTTTGATGAATCGTGGCATAATTTATCATAATCATCATCCATTAAATGGTCTCTATTTCGACATTTAATTACACCGCAGAGTGCGACTTTGGAGTCATTTACGGTCTGAATAGCGGATTTCTGCTCTATAACTTGCAGTTAAGTCATGTGATGTGCTTTTAAGGCTTTGAAAGTCTAAGAATAGCCATTCCTAGCGAAATAAGCCTAAGAACTTTGAGTGTGCAATAGTTGGTGTTCCGTGTTTCTTTTTACTTTGCTTATATACAATAATGTATAAGGAAAGTATTGCGACGGGGTCAAAAATTCGAATTCGAGTTTTTGACGGGGGAGCACGTTGCAAGTATCCCTGATCACGAATCGAACATTTTTGAGTTGATGTCTGTGTGTGTGTATGTGTGTGTGTGTGAGTCTGTGGAGACGATAACTGACGAACGAATGGACCGATTCGAAGGAAATTTGGTACAAAAATTACAATCCGTGAATATTGGAAACCATTGTTTTTATACGCAGTCGAATGTGCAGAACCCCCTAAAATTTCGAATGAAATTTTTAAAAAATCATCAAAAAATCAAAACCTCCAAAAAAGCTACGCAAATAGACAATTCTTATGTAATTTTTCATTAGAAAACGATTAACATAAATTTTAGAACGCTAGCATGAACCGTTCTCGAGATATTGCACGTTTAAAAAAATATCAAAAAATTACATAAAATTAAAAAAAAAATATTTCACATTGAAAAACATGTTCACTTTCCATGTGTAGTATCATACGACATCATTTGGTGACATCATTCTCGTAGATCTTGCTCATTACATTCACGAAAAAATATACTTTGAGTAATACTTTTGTATTTAAACGCCAATAGTCATTTATCCGCTATAAAAATAAATTATTTCTTCGTCCATAACGCTTGGCGAGATTTTGGCGGCGAATTTGGCGGAATGTCGCCAACTTGGCGAGTTTTTTAAATATTATCAAATTAAAGAAAATCTAGCCAAATGGATGAAACTACGCTAAATAAATTAAAATAACGACTAATTATCAAAAATTCAATATCTTGAATAAAATATATCTGCTACAAGAATAACCTATTTTATTTTTATTGTAAATGTAGTAAATACATTGCATTATTTAAGGAAAGTCATGTGCTGCCCACATCAGATTTTTTTTCTTTATGTTGATATTTTGATAAAAACATTTAATTGTATTTAAACATACGTGTGAAGGATTCAGAAAGCACAATAAAAAGTTTAGGATCACGGCCAATATATTAATATCTTACTGAATATATTTGACAATACAAGTTCAAAAGGCGTAATAAAGAAATCATTCTAAAACGCAATAAAAATATAATGAATATATAGTATAATATAAGAATAGATAAAAAAAAATGGTTAGAAAGCATAATATTAGGATTCAGAAAATACAATAATATACTTTAAAATTTTAAGATCAGAAACAATTTAAACATTTTGCTGAATATATTTAACAACTCTCTAGATTTGAAGCAAATTACTCCTCACGTTTTCGTTCCATAAAAATTGACTCGGCCAATTTTTCAAGAATTTTTAAACACAAATTCTTGACATGATTATTTCCCCAAAAGTTTTGCCTAAAGCAAGTAAGAGTTTCTGTGTGTTGAATAAGTAGCAACGTACACAAACGCAAATAACAGAATAATGCAGAATACATCTGTTTCGAGAATATGCTGGATCCCATTAGTCAGTGTTAGGGAACCACCAACCTTAAGTTCATATGTGGAATGGACGCAAAAGGAGGAAACAGAGGGGTGTTGTATACCCAAGACCTGGATAAAGAGATAGTCAATCAAAAGACAGCATAAATAACAGTCCAGCCAATATGAAATAAGTAGCAACACCCAAGATTGATGTGGACCAAAACACAAGATGAATATTCCGACAAGACGAGTTAATTCCGAACAAAAATAAATTAGATTTAACAAGACGAAAAATTGGTTTAAAAAAACACATAAGAGTCCCAAAGAAAAAAACAGAAAAATGGAAAATGATTTACATGTCACTCCGGCAGACCGCGGGCAAAAATGAAGTGTTGGACAAGTCATTAGCTACATTACTGTGAGACCAGAGATAGATCCCACACTAGATATTGTGAGACAGTTTTATTTACATTATTTATTGTGTCTGAAACATCAGACTATACCTTCAGTATCAATGACGCCGGTGTTTACGACAAGCTGATTCAAATGTCAACTAAAATCATAAATTCAGGGGTGTCAAGACAAGAAGGGGTCGAAGGACTCTCAAGAAAATGTGTAACGGCATTGGATGGAAAGGTTGACCAATGGAGAAGACGCTTGTGGCGTCGCTGTGAAGACTGCCAATCAAAGCAAAGGAGTGTCGAACCTGAGGCAAAAGAGCCATAACAAAAGGAGATACAGGGAGATATATACAGACTTACAGCACGACATTAAGAAGCATGACACTTAGAAAGATATAACTACGATAATGACATAAGAACGAGTACCATACATATAGAGAATGATTTCGACAGAGAGAGTGCAGCATGATTTCTACCAGAGGTGATATCGAAATTCACATTGATTGCTGCACGACAATTGCAGAATGTAAACAGCAAAGTCCTGAGTACAGTTAGTCCAGAAGTGTTCGATATTAAGTCCAAAATAGCCTTGAAGGTGTGTGTTCCTGCACCACAATTACCATAGGAAAACTTGATCACAAAAAACACAATAAGGCAGCATACAACTGTTACAGGATATATCCTCTAAACAGCCGTATGCTGCAGTATTGTCAACCGTCCATGCTTCTCTTTCTTCTAATCTCTATTTTTTAAAATTGACATTTTTCTATATTAATGTCTCATATCCACAACTTCCGTTAGACATATCTTGTTGAAATATTAGAGTATCTATTTCATATTCGAATCAATACTTTAACGAATCAGTATTGAATAAGGAATATTGCAACTCGAAAAATGATTTTTTTTTAATTATTTTCTTTTACATTTCCTGTTGAAATATTTTTTTGGAAATTTCTGAACTAGTTCCAAACATAAAACTTTTTCAAAGGTCTAAAATGTGAATCGAAACGCAAAGTTATTTTGAGGATAACATAACAAAAATATATATTTTAGCTTCTGTGAAAAATGGGCAAACGCTAGCGTCGAGAGATATAGGCGTCAGTATCGTACTTACAAGAAACGATGCGATTAAACATTTCTCACCAGAAACTGTGACTTACAATCTGAAGCCTCACTAAAACAGCAAAATCTAAAATATGTTCTTATTCAAACATCTTGATTTATCTGTCTGTTTATCTATCTATCTCTGGGCTACGCTTGTCGAAGTTGACGGAATATCGTCAACTTCGCGAAATTATTAAATATTGCCAAATTGACGAAAATGTCGCCAAATTGATAAAAATGTAGCCAAATGGGTAAAAAAAAACGGTTAATCGATTAAATTCAATATCTTGAAAAAAATATAAGATAATCAACTATAAGAATTACCTATTTCTCCACCTGTTACACTTAACGGAAATCTGGCGACGAATTTTGCGGCATATCGCCATCTTGGTGAATTCTTTTTAATGCTGCTAAATTAAAGAAAATGTCACCAAATTGATAAAATTGACGCTAAATCAATGAAAATGACGACTAATTGACGAAAACTCAATATCTTGGAAACAATATAACAAATCGACCCATTTCTCCGCCTGCCCGTAATGCTTGCTGAAAAATTTGGCGATATGTCTCAAACTTGGCAACTTTTTTAAATATTGCCAAATTGAAGGAAATGTCGCCAAATTGATAAATATGTCACCAAATTGATTAAAATAACACTAAATGAGAGGCAATGTTTCGTAAATTTTAAATTCCGTCATATGACGAGTATACCTTCTAGTGTTCTTATATTGGCATATACAATGCAATTGAAAAACGCTTTAACTATGTTATTTTTTATTTTATATTTCCATTACATTAAATAAAAAATGCATTGAATATAATTTTTTTTGTTAGTTTCTGTGTTAAACTTTATGGGGTTTCAACTAATTTATACATTATTTCATCACATTTGTATAAAATCGTATTTGAATAATTCTGATAATTAAAGCTCAACGGCATAAACATCTTGTACAAAGATTGTGGCTTCTCAAAGTTGTCCAAAGAAATCAAATTATTAGTGGATAATACATTTAAGTACATTATTATGTGTTCTTAATTAATTACCTTAAGATTAATGGTGCTACCATTATTAGGTAACTAGGTACTTAAACAATTAACTTGCTGCGATTAGGGTTCAATAGGTTTTATGCTATCCATTAATGTCCGCCTAGGCATCACGTTGTATCAAGTTCTTTTGTTTTATGGTCATCATTATAATCCTGTTAAGGTAGATGTTAATTTTTTCAACTGTATTATTGCATATTTTTTACAATGTTTAAATATATTTTTACTTTCTCATTATAGAATATAGTATAGAGAAATTAATGTTTTCACGAAATTTTGTTGATTTCAAGACTTTAGACGCCAATATATTTTGAGACCTACAGAACACGTGTTAACTATATTTCGAGTGACGCCCGTCTTTCTGGTCGATTTCTTGTGTGTACGATAGCTGCCCTAAATATTATTGCATTCTCATGAAACTTTATATCCAGTTTTGTTATAAAACAATTGAGAACTAGAGAGCATTTTTCGAAATTCCATCGAAAATTTCGAAATTTATAATTTTATGCGGTATTTTATATTTTTACTTTCTTTATATACATAATGTATAAGGAAAATATTGTGAAGGGTCGAAAATCCAAATTTGAGTTTTGGACGGGAGAGCACGTTTCAAGCATCCCTGATCACGAATCAAACATTTTTGAAGTGATGTCTGTCTGTGTGTGTGTGTGTGTGTGTGTGTGTGTGTGTGTGAGTGTGCGTGTGTGTGTGAAAGTATGTGTGTGTGTGTGTCAGTGAGTCTGTGGAGATGATAACTGACGAACGAATGGACCGATTCGAACCAAATTTAGTACAATAATCACAATCCGTAAACACTGGAAGCCTATTGTTTTTATGCGCAATCGAATGCTCAGAACCCCCCTAAATTTTCGAATGAAATTTTGAAAAAATCGTCAAAAAATCAAAACCACTAATAAAGTTACGCAAATAGACATTTCTTATGTAATTTTTCATTAGAAAACGAATGACAAAAATTTTAGAACGCTAACATCAACCGTTCACAAGATATTGTACATTTTTCAAAAAAATTATCAAAAAGTCATATAAAATAGAAAAAAAAATTTCCTATTGAGAAATATGTTCACTTTTCATATGTAATATCATGCGATAAATTGGGTGCCATCATTCTCGCGGATCTAGCTCGTTTCATTCATGAAAAAAGATACTTTGAGTAATACTTTTGAATTTGAACGCCAATAGTCATTTATCTGCTGTAAGAATAACTTATTTTTTCATCCATAACGCTTGGCGAGATATTGGCGACAAAATTGGCGGAATGTCGCCAACTTGGAGACTTTTTGAAATGTTGCCAACTTAACGAAAATCTCGCCAAATGGATAAAAATGACGCTAAATCAATGAAAATGACGACTAATTGTCGAAAATTCAATATCTTGAAAAAAATATTAGTATCTACTATAAGAAAAACCTATTTATTTTACCGTAAAAGTACATTCATTACATTATATAAGGAAAGTTATGTGTTGCCCACATCAGATTTTTTTTAACATGGCAGCATAGGACAATATTTTACATAATTATGAATAAAATGGATTATTTATCGCTCAACGATCATGAAACTTAACAGTTCCATTCATTGTAAAGAAAAATAACCTCGACACAATTTTTGTGTTGATGACGTCAATAGTTCCCGACGACTGGAGGGGGGGAGCAAGATACTCTCGCTCCCAATAGGGTTGGTTCATTATCAAACTTAGTATCAATCGAAAGTTTTCGTGCTTTTTAAAATGACGTGTAACGTGGTATAATTGTGATTATTTACACTAACGATACATAGTTTTTTTAATTTCCTTACAAAATTTGCAACAACAAAAAAAAAAAACATGCTATTTAAAACTGTATTCTGGTATGAAAAATTCGAGTTCAACCACACTCTAATTAAATATGGAATACTTTTATACTACATTGCTTAAATGTGTTTTCTATATTCTTAGAAAATTATATTGTTCCCCCAAACTGTAATGTCGAATATATTCATTATTTTATCTTCTTAATGGGTAAACTATGAAAACGTAATATCAACATTTCATTATAATTGATAAAAGGTAGAACTCAGCAAAGGCATAACATCATCCTCTCATATGGGGACAAATGTGCGTGAAACACGCTATATTTAGTTAAATCTGTTCCAGACTCTGTGGCTATTAATAATAATGACAGCCAGAATATATTCTAAGCGCATGTTATTATTAGAATAAAAGATCTAGTCCAAATAGTAGATTTTAATCATTATTTGGATCCTAATAATGATTAAAATCTACTATTTGGACATTTTAATCATTATAAAGACCTTCTACTCAAGCCAGAATCTCAGTTTTGGTCTCATGAAAGCCATAGCAGTTCCAGGTAAACGGGAAATATATAATATTTTGAAAATTTGAATTAAGGCTCACGGTGTGAAGAGATATTCAAAAATATCCGAACCACATTGTGAAATTATAAACCCCCTTCCACTACAGCCAGAATATCGGTTTTGTCATGAGGCATTTCCACATGTTTGTACTTAGCAGCAGGGTAAAAATGAAAAGGGCAATTGTAATGTACTTGAAATGTATATAATGGTTTTGTATTATGTATCTAGCTGTGTGTGTGTGTGCCTCTGCACAGACGAAATTGGGATTTTGGGCGCCTTTGGTTTGTATGCGCATTTGACATGGATTGTAAATAGTCATAGAGTTAATTGCAGCAAAATGTCAAAGTTGAACTACAAATCTCTGAAAATTTATAGCTCTGTCAGGTGTGGCTCTTGTCGGGATCCGGTCCTTGGACCACCCGGTTGTAGAGAGCCCTCCGGTTCTTGAATTTTAGTGGAGCGCATACAAAATGAGCGTCTCTTTGCAATCCAATTGTGTGTGGCAAAATTGGACCGCCTTGTTTTTATTGCGCTTGGGAAACAGCGAATGGGAATTGGGTGAATTCCTCCCTAAGTTTTTCGTTCCCCTTGTTTTAAAAAATTCTGGAAGTTTTTTTAGAAAAGATAAAAATTCAGATGCTTTTCTGATCTCGAGAGAATATCACTCCAAAAGCGTAGCACTTGTTTTTTTTTGTGAAGCCCGATTCAGCATGCACTTTGATGCATTTCAGGTATCCGTGGCCCCTATCTAGGGCGGTCAATGCTTTCTGCTAGGATTCGACGTCATGTGTCCGGTGATGTATGGCGACTCGTAGCCAAAACGAGCCAGAGCCTAATTCAGCGCGAGGGCGCAATTCTTCGGGCGGTGGCGACCAGTGAAGTAAAGAAAGTAGTCATTTTTTGGGTGTCGCAGTGCAACACAGCTCTGCCTCTAAACGGCGTGGTGTGGGACCTTTGCTCCCTTAGCTACATTCAAGCCGTTGCAACTGTGGCACTGCATGGACGGAGTGTTTGCGGAGCATCAATCCCTGGCTCCTATGCAGCAGACGAACGTCAACTGGGTGTCATCGACTGGATTCAGTGAGGTCCGTGGCAAATGATTTCTACTGAAATGTAATTGCTCTTGACTTTCTGGTAGCGCCTGTACGCAAGCCCTTATGAGCTGCTGGGCCTAAGGCAACGTTAGGAGGTGCACAACTTCCTGTCTCAGCCTTAGCCGGTCTGATCCTGCTGACGATGATAGTTTACGTAATTGCTCTTGAGTTTCCGGTAACGCCTGTACGTAAGTTCTGAGGAACCGCTGGGCATAAGCCAACGTTAAGAGGAGGAGAATTGTAGTGGACAGTGTGCCCATCTCCGGAATAATTCTTGTCTGGACTATCGTCACCTGTGAATATTTGAAACTATGTGCTGAAACTCATCGAAGCTTATTTATCCTTTTCTGTCAAGAGATATTTTTGTATTGCAGATAATTTTTAACTCACTCTCTTTACTTATGATCTCTCTGAATGTTCTTCTATCAGAAATCATTTCTTTATTATGGATACACATTTGTTTACGGACGCAAGTGTTATGGACATACAAATTTTAATCACATCGTTTCAGTGCGAGTTAATGTATTTGCTTTTGTAAACATTATTTTGTTTATTTCTTATTAATTTGAAAATACTTTTGTCTCTATATCCTTAAAAACGCTGTTGTGTCGATCTTGAGGTTTTTTCAATAGTAATATTGCATTTATTGGATAATTTTATAACGGAATTTAGGATGTTCCTTTTAATAGCTAGAAAATCATGGAATATATACCTCACACTGTCAATAACTTTCTACTAAAGAAACAAAATCACTGTTCCGCTTTACTCAGGGATTCTTACAACTTGATCATCATCTCACTTGGTCATAAGAGACCGAATACCATATCATTAAGTATTGACTTTAAAAAACTGACAGCTTTTGTTCTTCAATATCCCGAAGGTACTCTGTTTTGATACTAATTTATAAGATTAAATTCCGAAACCATTCACTGTTCCGTTTTACTCAGTGATTCAAGTATTCTTACAACTTGATCATCATCTCACTTGATCATAAGAGACCGAATACCATATCATTAAGTATTGACTTTAAAAAACTGACAGCTTTTGTTCTTCAATATCCCGAAGGTACTCTGTTTTGATACTAATTTATAAGATTAAATTCCGAAACCATTCACTGTTCCGTTTTACTCAGTGATTCAAGTATTCTTACAACTTGATAATCATCTCACTTTGTCATAAGAGAACGAATACCATATCATTAAATATTGACTTTAAAAAACTGGCAGCTTTTGTTCTTCAATATCCCGAAGGTACTCTGTTTCGATACTAATTAATAAGACTAAATTCCGGAACCAGGACATTCACTGTTCCGCTTTACTCAGTGATTCAGGGATTCAATTTGATCATCTCACTTGGTCATAAGAGAAAAAATACCATATCATTAAATATTGACTTTAAGAAACTGGCAGCTTTTGTTCTTCAATATCCCGAAGGTACTCTGTTTTGATACTAATTAATAAGACTAAATTCCAGAACCAGGACATTCACTGTTCCGCTTTATTCAGTGATCCAGGGATTTCTACAACTTGATCATCATCTCACTTGGTCATAAGGGAACTAATACCATATCATGAAATATTGACATTAAAAACTGACAGCTTATGTTCTTCAATATCCCGAAGGTACTCTGTTTTGATACTAATTAATAAGACTAAATTCCCGAACCAGAACATTATTTAAAAATCTTTTTATTACAATCTAATATCCACTAAAAAGAAGTAAATACACTCTTATTTGAACAAAATCAACCTTGGATAATTCTATTTGCTAATGGCTGACCACATAAAGATCATAAATTCCCAATCCTGTCTGAAGAAATTTATTTTATGCGTAGACGATAACATCTTTAAGGGCCTTATTATATTTTCCTAATTAATTATCCTAAGATAAACCTCCTTTGCTTCCACTGTTGTGTAAATAACTACTTAATCGAGTATGTTCCAGTAATTGGTGTAAAATGGGTTTTATACGACTAATTAACAAACCCGTTTGGGTATCGTATTCTAAACGAGTTTGTTTCAATGGTTTTCGTTATAATCCTGTTCCAGTGCATGTTCACTATACTGTTTTATTAATGATATTTAGAAACAGATTTTAAGCTTTGTGTTATGCAAATCTCGTTTGAAGCTAATTACGTTTTAATCACTAAATAAACTTAAATGAAGGCAAATGATATATTTATCTTTTGGTTAAAGACAAATATATTTCTTAATATATAAATTGCTTTAGGTCAAAAGGAAATAGGCAATTTAAATTACGTTGAATAAGAACAAGAACTATTTTCTCTTTTAAGGTTTTATTTGTAAATGTATTCAAATGTTATATCCCTAAATCTAGTCGAACGAAATCAAATAATAAATATATAATTGCAATTTATCCCCATAAGCTCGGTAGGGCTCTGTGTCAGAGCCCTGCAAGATCGATGGGCTTAGTCGATATGGTGAAAGATCTATGGGTCAATAATTTTGAGTCCATTTCGGGTTATGGTATTTGCTTCTGCCACGCTATCGTCATTGAATTTAGCGATGGATTAAATAACGCGTAAAAATACTCACTGAGTTTGGAAGAAAAAGAAAAATGTAAGGATGCCGATTGGTCGAAACGATGTACCTCAGCCTCAAATTAGTACAAGAAAAATATGATATTCCCTCACTAATTCTTGTAATAATGAGTTGAATGCATTAAAGGTTCTCAGCCTTTTCATAAATGCGTACCACCATAATCGAAATGCGAAAATTCCAATAAAACCAACAAAAATATATCTTATATACATAAATAGGGAGTCAAGATTATACACATATTTAAACTATTGTCACCTATTTGTTTTTCTTTCTAGCAAAAGAAATTAAACAAAAATGATTCATATTAGCAAATAAGATTAACGATTTTATGAAGAAACCATATTATAATTTAAAAGGAAAATATGAGCACCGTATTCAAGCACAAATAAAATAGTAATGCTGCATGTAACTGTTTCGGAGATACCTCAGCGTCCCTTTGCCCTTGTATCTTTGAAATTCAAGATTCTCGCAATTTTTCCCACCATATTCACCAAGCAGCTGTATTCTGCATAGTTATTTTATTCTGCTTGAATAAATTTCTCAATCTTTGCGTTTTACTTTATTGTTATCGATTATCAATATGATTAACAAAACGTTTTACACGATACTTGCGCTTGTTGGATAGAAATTAGTTTCTTTATATCTGGTTCAAATTTACTTATTTTTAAGCGTAAATTTAGCTTCATATACATTTTAGTCCTATATTAGTTTTTTACGTACAGCCTTGAAGAGAATGCTGTTTCATATAAGGCCGTCAAATAAAATGATACTAAAAATATTATTGCTCATTTTGGAATGTCATTAAAATATTTATTTTGTTTAATCCAGAAATATATAAGATTTCTCCTTTCCACACTAATTTCTCAGTGTTGAGACAACCGGGCATGTTAACATTGAAAATAAATATTATTGATAACAAGCACCACTTTCAGATATTAAAAGCTGTGTAATTGTACGCATTATTGAAGTACTACCAGTCGTCTTCTCGCGTACCATCAATATACACGTACCACTACAACGTTCTTTAATATAAGTTTGTATGATCAGATTGGCAACCGATTAAAAAGTTATCAGCCTAACTTTGCCATGTTTAATACTTCGTCACTTGTAACGCCACGGACCAGAGAGAAGTTGGAGAGTCGTTGTCAAAACCCAGCAAGCTTTATCATTACTACAATTAAAAAAATGTTTGTTAAATTTGAAGTGACAATATCTAAACATACAAAAATTCTGCAAATATTTTTAATTGTGCTGTACACACCTTCCTCAATGACCGTCAAATAGATTATCGGTCCCTTCAGAGAGTTAGAGAGCAAAATGCACGTGCGTGCTATTCTCGTGACATCACATGTGCAGAGCCATGTAAAAGAAATAAGCCAGTCATGCCTTTTATAGGTCCACCCCTGTACCACTGATTGAGAACCGCTGCTCTATATCAAATGATCTATTTATTCCACATCATTTGTCAGTTAAACATTTTTCTATGCATGTAAATTCATCTCTGCACTTTAATAACACAGATATATTAACGTAAATCAGCATACAACTAGCATTCAAAATTTCCATCCACAGATAGAATTTACAATGTTTATTATTTTCATATCAGTATTCTCAGCAGTATCTGTGATTTAAAAATTTTCGAAATATTACAATTAAAAGTATTGAGTTATTATATAGCTATCACAGTCTGCTCGAGCATATACAATGTATAGTATATATTGAATATACATGTATACAATTCATATACATATATACAATGTATACAATGTATGTACATGTATATAATGTATATACATTTATACAGTGTATATACATTGTTAAAAATCTGATGTGGGCAACACATGACTTTCCTTATATAATGTAATGGATTTACTACTTTTACAGTAAAAAAATAGGTTTTTCTTATACCAGATACTAATATTCTTTCCAAGATATTGAATTTTCGACAATTGGTCGTCATTTTCATTGATTTAGCGTTATTTTTATCCATTTGGCGAGATTTTCGTTACTTTGGCAACATTTCAAAAAGTCGCCAAGTTGGCGACATTCCGCCAAATTTGTTGCCAAAATCTCGCCAAGCGTTATGGACGAAGAAATAAGTTATTCTTACAGCAGATAAATGACTATTTGAGTTCAAATACAAAAATATTACTTAAAGTATCTTTTTTCATGAATGGAACGAGCTAGAT
The DNA here is from genome assembly GCA_951213105.1 of Amaurobius ferox. Classification (NCBI taxonomy): domain Eukaryota; kingdom Metazoa; phylum Arthropoda; class Arachnida; order Araneae; family Amaurobiidae; genus Amaurobius; species Amaurobius ferox. The sequence continues at coordinate 51,721,587 of OX578140.1, read as the reverse complement.
CCACGAGAATGATGTCACTCAATTTATCGCATGGTATTACATATGAAAAGTGAACATGTTTCTCAATAGGATTTTTTTTCTATGACTTTTTGATAATTTTTTTGAAAAAAGTGCAATATCTCGAGATCGGTTAACGTTAGCGTTCTAAAATTTATCTCAATCGTTTTCTAATGAAAAATTACATAAGAAATGTCTATTTGCATAACTTTATTAGTGGTTTTGATTTTTTGACGATTTTTTCAAAATTTCATTCGAAAATTTCGGGGGGTTCTGAACATTCGATTGCGTATGAAAAAAATAGGCTTCCAGTGTTTATGGATTGTGATTTTTGTACCAAATTTGGGTCGAATCGGTCCATTTGTTCGTCAGTTATCGTCTCCACAGACTCACTGACACACACACACACACACACACACACACACACACACACACACACGCATACTTTCACAAACACACACACACACAGACATCACTTCAAAAATGCTTGATTCGTGATCAGGGATGCTTGAAACGTGCTCTCCCGTCGAAAACTCGAATTCGAATTTTCGACCCCGTCACAATACTTTCCTTATACATTATGCATATAAGGAAAGTAAAAATCACGAAATTTCTTTTTCCCATTTTCGTTTCTTAACAATATATTTGACGATGTTGAGCATACTTTTGCTTTTTAAAATTTTCTCCTAGCTATAATGTTTTACCGTTTCATCTCAGCAAAATTCTATTTTATTTTTGTACTTATCAACAGCATGCTCTCCATCAATTATCGTAATTCATTTTTTGTTACTATTATGAGATTTGTCATTTTTAACTGAATTTAATTTTCTTTCTTCTCGTTTATAAAAAATGTATTTTCTTGTTCTTGCCGTAATCCAATAAGTTTCCACTTTGCAGTTTTGCTATTTCTTTTTCCGAAATACTATTGTGCTCTTCCTTCTGATTAAAACAAACTAATTTTCTTAGGTTTTTTTTATCGCGATTTGTTACTTATCTATGAACTGAAATTCCATAAAAAAATTAAAAATAAGAAGTTTTAATTACATATAACGAGCAGGCGCTAATTCGGAAGTAAAATCTTAAAATGATAAAGTAAAAAAGCTGCACTATATTTATAACTAGGAAACATACTTTCCATAAACGAGAAAAGAGTAATTGCAATTCAGCTACAAAACTAAAATTCAGATTAACAACAAAAATGTAATATACGTTTATTCACTTTTTCAACACATCTGTCTGTGATGATGCCTCACAAAATCAGAAATTATTTATTTAAATTTAATCTTATTAATAAATTCATTTCAACACAATACATTTTTACTTTCCTTATATACATAATGTATAAGGAAAGTATTGTGACGGGGTCGAAAATTCGAATTGGAGTTTTCGACGGGAGAGCAAGTTTCAAGCATTCCTGATCACGAATCAAACATTTTTGAAGTGATGTCTGTGTGTGTGTGTGTGTGTGTGTGTGTGTGTGTGTGTATGAAAGTATGTGTGTGTGTGTGTGTGTGTCAGTGAGTCTGTGGAGACGATAACTGACGAACGAATGGACCGATTCGAACCAGATTTGGTACAAAAATCACAATCCATAAACACTGGAAGCCTATTGTTTTTATACGTAATCGAATGTTCAGAACCCCCCTAAATTGTCGAATGAAATTTTGAAAAAATCGTCAAAAAATCAAAACCGCTAATAAAGTTACGCAAATAGACATTTCTTATGTAATTTTTCATTAGAAAACGATTGGCATAAATTTTAGAACGCTAACATGAACCGTTCTCGAGATATTGTGCATTTTTCAAAAAAATTATGAAAAAGTCACATAAAAAGAAAAAAATTCCTATTGAGAAACATGTTCACTTTTCATATGTAATACCATGCGATAAATTGAGTGACATCATTCTCGTGGATCTAGCTCGTTCCATTCATGAAAAAATATACTTTGAATAATACTTTTGTATTTGAACGGCAGTAGTCATTTATCTGCTGTAAGAATAACTTTTTTCTTAGTGCATAACGCTTGGCGAGATTTTGGGGACGAATTTGGCGGAATGTCGCCAACTTGACGACTTTTTTGAAATGTTGCCAAATTAATGAAAATCTCGCCAAATGGATAAAAATGATGCTAAATCAATGAAAATGACGACCAATTGTCGAAAATTCAATATCTTGGAAAGAATATTAGTATCTACTATAAGAAAAACCTATTTTTTTACTGTAAAAGTAGTAAATTCATTACATTATATAAGGAAAGTCATGTGTTGCCCACATCAGATTTTTATTAATTAAAATTGGTTAACTGATTGAAAATATTTATGTTAAAATTAAATCCCCAAGAATTTAATCTAATATCCTTTGAGTTAAATTACTATCGACCCAAATTCGTAAACTTTATATCGAATTCATATCATCATTTAATACTTTTAATTTGGAAAACATTCTAATACAAGGTGCATATCTACAGCTTCTCCTTGGAGTTTTTTTTTCCGTCATCGTCGTTTGACTTCGTAAATACAGTCTCAAAATAATTTAACTTATTTACTTGCAAGACAAAGAGTGACTGTTGTGTTAAGCAGAAATCGGAATTGCTTTTTCCCTTTTCAAATATGTTCTCTGGTCATATCTCCTTTTTTTTTTCAAAGTTTCAAGTTGCACACTTCCCGTATTTTCATCAATCAATCACATAATCTTGCAATATATTTTCTCATCTATAGCAAATATGAAATTTTCCCTGACTCCCCCTTTTTCAAATCTTTAACATTCAAAGAAAGGAGATTACACAATCCATGAATGCCCACTCCTAAAAGATAACTTTACAGAAAGATATGAGTTAAACGCTATAATTATAGTAGCACCAAATGATATAAAAACAATTACAGATAAAGCATTTACAATAAATCACTGCATACAATTTAAAAAGATAAACATAGACGTTAAAATATAATGATAACAATTAAAGTAGAGAGCCAACGGCTCTATCGTGCTGAAAACACCGATTCTCGTTAGATCACCGAAGTTAAGCAGCATCGGGTGCGGTTAGTATTTAGGTGGGGGATCACCTGGAAACACCGCGTACAGTTAGATCATTTCAGTCGACGTGGTGGCCGAACGGTCAAGGCGAGTGTTTCCAGCGATTGAGCGGCCGCCACGTTGTGGATTCGAGTTCCACGTAAAACATGGATGCTGTGTGTTGTGGACGCAGTGTGTTCCGCCCCCTCTGGTGCACCTGGGGCAACGTCCCTGGACGGCTAAATGGTTCACGATTTCGGCCGTACATAAAGCAAAAAGACGTAAATCTAGTGCCTGGCCATTGGAAAAAAAATAAATAAAGTAGGTAACTAATTAGCTACCAATATTAAAAAATTCTCAACTTCAACTGAATTTTAAGTAAATAACCAATCTTTGATAGCCCTGGAAAAATACTTTTCTAGATGGCTGATGGCCTTTACGATTACTACTCACCGCCCTTAAAACTCCTTTCCCACTGAAATGCACATGTGATGTAGTTTATGACCTTTACTCTTCCAATGAGAGGAGACAAGTTTTTGCTAACATAGAATCAACCGCTTTATTTCCTATGATGGGGCGTCTATACAATCTTAAACATTATAGGACGTGTTTATCTCCATCTTCCCGAAAATACGTGCTAAGCTGAAAGAAACAATGTCTAAGCACTTGTGCCAAACCTAAAAGCTTTTCTGACATTGGTCGGTAGCTTAGAACATTTATGAAACAGTACCTCTCCTGGGTAATTTCAGAAAATCTGGAATGGTGTTTTTGGACGTCATTACATTTCAGTTCTTTGTTTTATGTTAAGGAAATTTCGTTTGTTATCCATTAAACGAAATTTCATCAAAAAACAGGAAAGTTAGTATATTTAAATCCGAATAACAAGAACGATATGCTTTCGAAAGTAGAAATCGTGAATAGTAATTTTCGATTTCTACTTCCAAAATGAATGAAGGACGAGATATCCTTTCGGAAGAAGAAATCAAAAATAGTACTTCAGTTTTTCTTCTAAATTTTTAATACAAGTAACAAGTATTATAAAATTATAAAACAGTGGGTTGTTTAATAATTAATAATAAATATTGATTAGATAGGGCTACGCATGTCCGGAGATTTTATGATCACAAGTGATGTATGCGAACAGATTGGAAGGGGTTTAAACCTATACCTGTATATATAATCTGCCAATCTTTTGTGTAATGTTGAACAAGAAACCTGATTGGTGGAGGAACGATCTCAGCAAAAATGTCTGGCACAAAAATGTCTGGCATTTATTTTTAACTTTTTAATTCTGTGATTTTTTTCGCATATCATTATGAAAATTCTACATTCTAACTATTTCATTACCATGTGCAAACGCTCAAACTTTGATTGTATCTTTGTATTTTTAATTAAATTCTGTGTCATTTTTTGTGCGAGAAAACACGTAGTAAAATGTTTTTTTTCTATGACCATTCATTTTAGACAAATTGCTTGATTACATGCTACCTAGAATATATTAGTAGGGGGACGCAGCTAAGAAACGCCCTCAAAGCAACCACGTATCCCGGAAAATATATATATTTTTCAAAGAAATAAATGAAAGTACTAGGCATGTCGTAAAAAGATATTTATTGCTTTGCTAGTTTAAATTATATTTACTTCAAAATGAATTTATTGCTGACGATGTTTTATAATTGTTCGTTTTACTTAATGAATGAAATTTTCGAGTAGTATTTCAAGTTTCAAGATATTAACGCTATACTTTTCAGGAATTTTTATACAAGCACATTCTTTTCTATAAATAAATAAATTTTACAATCTTTACCTACATATTTAATTTCGAACATCTCCCCTCGCTTAGCTTGTTAGCGTCGTGTGAATGCATTTTCCACTAGCAGCTGTGAGTAAGCGAAAACTACTTTTTTTATCGTCCCATGGCTGTCAAATCTCTCATTTTTATGGTAGTTTTATTTATCAAATTTAATCAGATTACTGTTTACAGAATTTGCTACAATTCTGCGAAATTATACGTAATGATGAAATGCTGCGGTAACATGCAAGATTTTGAAAAACACTTTGTTTTAATAACTGGAAGAGATGGATACAAGAAAAGCAATTATATGTGAGTGCTTTTATAGAAAGTGCAATTAGAAAAGAGAAGGTATTGATCGAATGTTATTTTTTACACATTTCCAAGAACATTAATGTCTTGAAAATAAAAAAGCACTTGAATAAATACTGAAACTAGGTAAATCAAAAGTATCACTTTTGAGTAATTTTGGTTTCATATTTATCAAGAAATTATTTGTTGATAGAGCATTTATTTTAACTTTTAAGTTCTTATCGTGATATTTAAGTAATTCATAAAAATTCCAGTAATCCCAATGTGAGACCAGGAGGCACTTTATGCAGTTTTTGATGTTTACGACGATACATAATGCAGTCACCGTTTTATGACAGTTTTGGCACGGAAAGCCATGACTCCAATAAATACACGTCACACAAATTGCAGGTTCGGTTGGGACAAAATATCCTAGGGCTAAGACTTAAACCAAGTTTCATTGGAAACTGAAAGAGCCAATAATGCGAAGATACAACATCGCAATAAGAAGCATCCAATGAGAGCAAGTAGGGCGTATCTGAAGTCCAGGAAAAATTATGTGACTTCAAAGAGGAAATTCAACGAATATAATTAAATAGAATGATTGAATAGAATGATTGATTATTCAGAAGCGAAGACAGTGGTATTTTCAAGCAGTGCAGTGGTTACTCATTTTGAGTAGGAAAACTGTTATAGAAAAATACGAGGTCTTATTCCAAATATCAACAAAAAATTGGTAAAGATTCTAGTCATGCTGAGCTACAGACTCGAAATTCAGAAGTATGTGCCAGTATTCATGTTCGTTAAGTCAATTTTTGATCTTTGGAAAAAGATTCAACAGAATGGTCTCACACCGTGTTTTTCTCCTCCTTAACCGTTTGTTAAAGTTGATGTAATTTTAAATTTATAAATAATAGACGTGTGAACAAATGATAATTTATTTTAATATTAAACAAGAAAGATCAATCATGCTTACAGCATTAATTATGAAACACTTTACAACTTCAATGCAATTTGATTTAAACATCTTTAAAATGCAATACATTCCTTGGTAATATTTTTAAATTTATCGCAATACTACATTAATTTATTATATTTGAAAACTTAAACCTTCTTCGAAAAAATGAACTACATTCAAATGACGGCATTGAAATATAAATTGCCTGGTTTAAACATCACTAAAATGCCATACATTCCTCAGTAATATTTGTAAAAGTATCATAATACTACAATAATTTATTATATTTGAAAACTATATCGAAAACAACTGAAATTCATTCAAACGACGTCATAGAAAAAATAACACGCCTGGCTCTCTCTATAAAAGCAGCATTTCATTCATAACATTTTCCCATTCATTTCATTCATCACAGTACTAACATAAATTTTTTTTATATAAAAACTTAAGACCATGGAGATACAAGTAATTCAACTCTATGCTTAAAACTTCATCAAAAAAAATCGTCCTTCTCTCTGTAAAATCAATGAATATTTCATTCATATCAGCTATGCAGACTCCATGAGCTAAATAATTTTGCGGTAAAGAAATACAGCAATTCTTATACAACTCATTCTACATATTTTGCTGTTTATATTTTACACAAGTGAAAAATAGGCTTCGTTGTAGAAATAATCAAATTTGGATGTTCATTTAAACTTAAATATATTGTAATTTCGTTGTTTCAGTATATAGATGCACAGAATTTAAGCAAAAATAAAGCGGTTTTCGGCCGGATACAACACTCATTATCAGTTTAAAAAAAAACTTTTAAAATCACGATTTTGAGACAGGATGGATGCCATATTTCATTTTAAAGTGGGTCACATTATCTTTTCATATCATTGTCACGCGATCCCTTCATATAAGTGGTGTAATTATTATTTTAATTTTTATTTAAAAAACTACTGAATATATTTTTCTGAAATTTTTTTTATATATTTTATGCAACACTTTGAATATTACCTAAAATTTTCGAAGTAATTTGTGAATTTTAAATCCGCTTAAAAAATGTTTGAAAACTTAGGTCCCATAGGGTTCAATGTATTTCATTTTTTGATTTGTTCAATTCAAAACTAATTGGGTGATTTTATTCATTTATGTCCCCATAGGTCCTACAGACCGTCTGAACAACATACTAAAATTTCATTTTGATTAAGTTATTTTTAGGGCAGTTATCGTGCTAACGGACAGACAGACAGGCAGAATGAACAAAGTCATAAACACTTTTCAACTTTGTTGTAAAGTATTAAAAATGTAGATTTTAATGTGCAGTCTTTTGATTGAATGATTATGTTAAGGAACTCGTGCAAAGAAGTAATAGCGGGTGATTGCCGGGGTTATTCCTGGCCTATTCCTAATTATGCGTGCCCCTAATTATGTGGGGTTTATTCCTAATTATTCTTAATTACGCGTAATATTATTTCACCACACCCAATGCTTAAATGTATGTTTTGAGTTTTCCTCATGTTAACATATGGGCAATTTTATTAACACTTTACAACAAAGTTGAAAAGTGTTTATGACTTTGTTCATTCTGTCTGTCTGTCTGTCTGTCTGTCTGTCTGTCTGTCTGTCTGTCTGTCCGTTAGCACGATAACTGCCGTAAAAATGACTTAATCAAAATGAAATTTTAGTATGTTGTTCAGACGGTCTATAGGACCTATGGGAATATAAATGAATAATATCACCCAATTAGTTTTGGATTGAACCCGGGTTGAAAAAATGGAATACATTGAGCCCTATGGGACCTAATTTTTCAAGCATTTTTTAAGCGGATTTAAAATTCACAAATTGCTTCGAAAATTTTAGGCAATATTCAAATTGTTCCATAAAATATATAAAAAAAATTCAGCGAAATATATTCAGTAGTTTTTTAAATAAAAATTAAAATAATAATAACACCTCTTATATGAAGCGATCACGTGTCCATGATATGAAACGATCACATGACCCACTTTAAAATGATATATGGCATCCATCTTGTCTCAAAATCGTGATTTTTAAAGTTCTTTTTAATTCATATTGAGTGTTGTATCCATCCTAAAACTACTTTATTTTTGCCTAAATTCTGTGCATCTACATACTTTAACAACGCAATGACAATATATTTCAGTTTAAATGCTCATACAAATTTGATTATTTCTACTATTAAGCCTATTTTTCACCTATGTAAAATGTAAACAGCAAAATATGTAGAATCAGTTGTATTAGAATCGCTGGAATTCTTTAACACAAAATCATTTAGTCCATGGAGTCTGCATGGCTGATATGAATGAAATATTCATTGATTTTAGAAAGAGAAGGACGATAATTTTCGATGAAGTTTTACGCATAGAGTTTTACTTACTTGTAGCTCCATGGTCTTAATTTTTAAATAATATAAATTATTATAGTATTTTGATGAATGACATGAATGGGGGAATTATTTATGAATGAAATGTTGCTTTTTTAGAGAGAGCCAGGCGTGTTATTTTTTCTATGACGTCATTTGAATGAATTTCAGTTGTTTTCGATGAAGTTTTTAAATATAATAAATTATCGTGGTATTATGATAATTCTAAAATTATTACCGAGGAATGTATCACATTTTAGAGATGTTTAAACCAGGCAATTTATATTTTAATGCCGTCATTTAAATGAAGTTAATTTTTTTCGATGAAGGTTTAAGGTTTCAAATATAATAAATTAATGTAGTATTATGATAAGTTTTAAAATATTACCGAGGAATGTATTGCATTTTAGACATGTTTAAATAAAATTGCATTGAAGTTGGAAAGTGTTTCATAATCAATGCTTTAAGCATGATTGATCTTTCTTGTTTTATAAACAGAAGACAGTGATTGGCTTAAATGAAGTTTATATACCAAGAAGTAAGTTTATACATGTATTAATTAGTATACACTTAAGTTTATATGTGTTATTTGAATAATATTTCCAATCAGTAAATATGCATTTATTATGTTTCTTTATTTAACATATTTTGTTTATTTTATTTTATTTTTATTTTATTCTATCTCTGTATTTTCATTTGGTTTTATGTTGCTTTCATTTGAGCGTTATACATTTTCATCTGAATTCCTCTTTGTGCTATTTTATTTTTACAGTATTTAAGATTTACTTGTTTTTATTTGTATTTTCACTTTTTTTAAATATACCCTTCTACATAGAATTTAAAACCGATTCTGTTTCTCGAGTAAGAAGAATAAGCCATGAACATTCACGAATTTTTTCTATTAAAATATGCGTCTTACATAGAATTAGGAACCTGGTTTAATTCAACGCTAAGACGGGTAGGTCATGTTAATTCACTTATTTTTCAGATTAAGATATGATTCTAACATAGAATTAGGAACGAGATTTGATTCTTGAGTGAGATAAATCAGGAGTATTTACTTATCGATTAGATTAAGAATGTATGCATCTTTCATAGAATTTGGAAAAGTATTTGATTCAAGGAAGAGACGGATATGTCGTGAGTATTCACTTTTTTTCGGTTTAAGATATACGTTTTACATAGAATTGTAGGAATCGAGTTTGATTTTCGACTAAGAGGAAGAAGTCATTAGAATTCAGTTCTTTATCATCCATCCGAAATCTACTTTGGTTTATATGAACAGTAAATTAATATCAGTACAGGACACATAAAACCCACAAATATACATATATGCATTGTTAGCATTTATTAAAATTATTTTCTAAAATACAATTAAGAAGGCGTATTTTAACTGTAAGCATATTTTTTTTCAACTTATACGTTGACGTAGTCTAGTAATTCCAAATTTTAAACGTTAATTATCAAAAATGTTTTCATTAAAGTTCTTGGACGTCTAAAAGTTAAATTACATTAAGGATGAACACAGTCCACATTTTAAGAACATTTTAAAAATAAAATATTTACTTAATTTCCTGACAGGAAAAGTAAACTTGTTTCAAAAAACTCCTGCATTTCTACTTTCCTTTCCAATACATACCACATGTAAACGGAGAGACATGTCATTGAATCAAAATTCCGACGTTCGAATTTTAACGGAGATGCACATGTGGAGCGTTCTTGAATACGCAATCAACCAATTTTGCAATAATGCCTACATATAATATCTCTATGACCATGCTATCTCTTGAACATATTGAAAACAAATCTAATATGCCATTTTCTTATTAAACTTAAAGTATGTCAGAGGTCAATTGATTTTGAGAGAATTAGACCTCGTAAGAGACCTCAATTTTTCATTTTTTTTTTTAATTCGAAAGAACGTTATAAATATAAAATTAATTAGGTGTAAAATGTTATGAAAATATGCATTTCATATGTACGTTTTTCATTTAAAAATGAGCGCCATTACTTATAAAAATTCTAAACCACTTCGTTTTCCTAAAACAAAATTTAAAAATAAAAAATAACAATTCATTATTTGTATGTTATTGAGTGATTTGTAAATAAATTTAACTCGGATTAAATTACTATCGATTTTACAATCTTGAACCATTCTAGTGATATCGTAAATTTTATTAATTTTTTCCTACATAGAACGCTATACAGTGTGTTTCAAAAAAATGGTTACGGGAGTTTATTTCTTTATATTTCAAAATATATAGATAAACAATTCTACATAACACAAATATAATTTGAGAACCATTTTAAAATGACTTAATGCTAAATTACTTATGCGGTACTTTGAACCTCTGGCATATCAAGTTTGTATCCATCCAGAGGAATATCTTGGCACTAATGTGGATCAATAAGTAAAATACACTTTACAAAGGATAAGGTAAACTTCAGAAACATGTATAAATATAAGTAACACAATAATGCCGCATGCACCTTTATCGGGTATACACTAGATTTCCTTCGTCAGTGCAGAACCAACAAAAGAATAAAAGAAACTAAAAGAAATACATTTATAAAATAAAATAAAGAGAAAATAAAAGAAACTGTAGAAGTTCTATACCCAAGACCTGGATTAAGAGCTCATTTGAGAGGAGAGCCAATCAGAGAGCAGAGAGAAGAACAGTCCAACCAACTGGGAGTGAGAAGTAACAATTGGCATACGCCAAAATACAATAGCAAAATCCCGACATGAAGAGACAAGTCCGAACAAGAATAAATGAGGCCCAATAAGATAAAAATGTAGGGTAAAATGAGACATAGGAGCCCCAAAGGATAAGAAATGGAACGGATGAATTAAAAAAAAATTCACATTTTCGTTCCATTTCTTATCTTTTGGGGCTCTTACGTGTCATTTTAAGAGTGAACGTCAGTAAATCTTCTGCCCTATCCGCGCTTTGTTTTTTTGTAACTTTCGCGGCACACATTATTCGCCGAAATTCTGCTCAAACAGTTGCAAAATGATTCTGATAGCTAAAATGCAATGATTAGATTATATTAAAACTAAGTTTAATACCCAATAAGCCATAGAATATATTTTTTATTTTAATTCAAAATATTTTGGGTGTTGCCATCTGTTGTCGTAATTTAATTCATACCGACTATTTCTATTTTTAACGAACATTTTTAAATGGCTATTCCTTCTAATACGCTATTAAATACAACAGATCATATGTAATAATTCCACAATCACGGAAACGTAATTGAACTTGGACTTGAAGACAAAGGAACTTGAAGACAAAATTACAGTCCTCAGTGATGTACATTCAGATCCACTTATCAAATTTAAAGAATAAGAAATTACCTTTCCGTGATTGTGGTATTATTATATATGATCTGTTGTTGTATTTGATACTGTATTAGAAGGAATAGACATTTAAAAATGTTCATTAAAAAATATAAATAATCGGTATGACTTAAATTACGACAACAGATGGCAGCACCAAAAATATTTTGAATTAAAATAAAAATATATATTAAATATATAATCTAAGTATTGCATTTTATCTATCAGACGTATATTACCTGTCTAAAGTGTTTAATTTTCGTTTAGAGAAAAATATATTTTTTATCATATTTTCCTCTGAAGTATGAATTTGGATATTATTAGGTTGCACACTTATTTTAGCGATTTTAGGATAAAAAAGTGTAAAGAATCGCATTTGTTTATAATTTTAATTTGTTTATAATTTGTTATGTTTATTTGCTTGTAATGAATATGAGCAGCTAAAATACGTATTAATATTGCATTATATGCGCGCTCGCAAAACCGGCCTATTGATTTTGCACCATTGACATCAACTAAGATATCCCTGAAACACTTGGTGAAGAAAATGTGTTATTTATTTTACACAGACAGACGAGATCTGAAAATAGTGTTTTTATAACTTTAACCGCATTTATTTTAATAGCAAATTATCGTTTTACATTTGCATCACAAAAACTACAGTTACAATTAATTTTCAAAAACTAATTCTCTAAAATATAGTAATGTTAATGTGATAACCTACATTCTTTAATTACTATACCTAGTTGAGCTGGCAGATCGGCTGAAGTTATGTTTAGATTTTTATATCAATATTTCTGAGTTAATTTCTCCGATAAATAATATATGTACACACAGATCTAACCATACACTTGGGTTCTTGAACATTTCATCAAGTGCCACGAAGGAACTTATTTATGCAGAAATAGCACATGATCCACAAACACAGAATTATTTGCCTTGCACATTATGGGTACTTCTATATATCGGCACATAAATTAAATATATTAGTTACTATTAGTTTTACATATTATGCAGCAGCATTTTAGAAAAGCTGCATACAGTTGTAAAGAGCCTTGCTGCCCTAACTGGGAATCGAACCCTAGATCTCCGAACTGACCAGCCGACGCTCTGCCGTTGAGCTCTTTTCGTGGAAGTGAGTTTGCATTCTCCACCCTCTAATGTCAGATTGGCGGGCAACTGACAATCTGACTGATGACTTCCTGCTATTTTTTCCTCAGGTTAGCCTCCTGCTACTAATATTTTTACCCAGGTCGATTTCCTGCGTCGTCCTCAGCCTCTCAATTTGAAATCGGTGCTCACTCTTCCAGAGTCTACTGAATCCGCACTAGTCCTACTAGGGTTACTTTCGGACTTTCGACATCTTTGCACTAACCCACAGAGTTGATTTGGTCGGGCGCTATTGTAAGGAGTCTCGCTGCCCCTACCGGGACTCGAACCCTGCATCTTCGAACTGGCCAGTCAATGATCTACCGCTGAGCTACTGGGACGAAATTGCAAGCTCTTCTCGTCGAAATGGACTCTGTATGGTGTTGGATTATGTGAGATAGAGGCGTCCGTCCATTTTAAAGGTCCGCCAGTTCTTTGCAGCTTAATAGAAATTGATCATGCATGCGTTTCTTTTCCTTAGAACTGCTCGTCCTTTCTCAAGACAATTCTTTCATTTTCAGATCGGTACGACAGTTGAATTTCATTGGGCAGTTGGATATTTTAGGTTTCATCTTCCTAGTTTTGGGTCTCACACGAGTCTCATTCATGCACCCCTAATACATCTGGCTCTAACTACTGTTCATCTCATTACATACCATTGCTCGTCTTTATTAAATAATTTTCCATGCTTTTGTCTGCTGCTCAATAATGTATACACATGGGTACACACTGCTCAGTATACACACTACTCAGTAATGTATACTCTAGATTTTTTATTCACGCTTTTATCCTTTCTTTGCGTATTTATATGAAACACTTATAATCGCGTCAGCCCACAATATTCAGTAGAAATTAGCACTTTAAAAATTTACTCATATTTAAATGAACTTGATGCACTGTAGAATAATGTTTCAGTTAATTTAATTTTTGCTAAACAAATACATTTTGCATGTATAATTAAATTTGATGTCGTGAAGTTTACACAATTTGATCTTTATTTGCAGATGAATGGGGAAAATATCTTCAAACTATTCTTTACAAAACATTCCTATATATACAGCTTCTAGCTATTTAAAGTATTCCAAGATATTTTGGAGACGCTTTTAGACAACATGATAGCACAATGTTTGCAGTAAGATGTCTTAAGAACATTCCTTCCAGTTTCTAGTATGTAACGCAGGACATATGAGTGACATTGTTATTTGTTTTGTTTATACTTCAAGAATTTCGCAATAGAAATATGGTGCAATTTTAGTTTGTTTTACTAAACTAATTTAATATTAGGGAATCTTGGAGTTTTGTATTTACCTGGGATTAAATAATTTAAATATATTTTTAAATATATATTTTAATTAACTTATGCTCAAGTCCATCGTTCCGTACCAAATTGTATACAGCTTATTCATAAATGGCTTTTATAGTATCGATGTTAAAGTGATAACAAGAAAGATCAATCATGCATAAAGCATTCATTATGAAATAGTTTCCAACTGAAATGCAATGTTATTTAAAGCTCTCTAAAATGCGATACATTCAGCGATGAGATATTTCAAATTATCACAGTACTACAAATCATTTATTTTATTTGAAAACTTAAAACTTCATCGGAAAAGATGAACGTTAGGCAAATGACGTCATCGGAATATAAATCGCCTGTCTCTCTATATAAAAGCAATGAATATTTCATTCATATCACTTTTATTCCAGAGTCTTGAGTTAAATAATTTTACGTAAAAAAAGTCAGCAATCCTTAAACAATTCATCTTACAATCACTTGTTTACATTGTGCATCCATTAAAATTGGGCTTCTTTGTAGAAATAATCAAATTTTGATGATCATTTAAGCATAAAAATATTGTAATTGTGTTGGCCCATAATATAGATGGACAACAATACGAAAAAAAAACGGTTTTACGAGGAAGGTAATACTAAATATAAATGTAAAAGAACTTTCAAAGTCACGATCTTTACACTGGGAAAAAAGATGGACGCCCTATTTTATTTTGAAGAGGGTCACATGATCTCTTCCTATAATACGGGTGTAAATATTATTTTAATTTTTAGTTAAAAAAACTTCCGAACATATTTTACTGAAATTTTCTTTATATATTTTATGGGATAATTTGAATATTTCCTAAAATTTTCGAAGCAATTTGTGAATTTTAACTTCGCTTAAAAAGTTTTTGAAAAAATAGGTCCCATAGGGTTCAATGTATTTCACTTTTTCAACCTGGGTTCAATCCAAAACTAATTGGGTGGCATACATTTGCATACCCATATGTACCACAGACGGTCTCAAAAACATACTAAAATTTCCTTTCGATAAAGTCATTTTTACGGCAGTTATCGTGCGAACTTTCAGACAGGCAGAATGAACAAAGTTATAAACACTTTACAACTATGTTAGAAAGTGTTAAAAAAGTCCGAACTGATGAAGTTTGAAACTTGATCATACACATGGAACTTGACTATAAGTAATCATGAAAATGTTATATCTTGGAATTTTTTCAGAAAAATTTATAAATCTAGGAAGTTTTAGCGCAAACATTCTTCCAGAAATAACTTAAGAAAGGCTAAAAGCATAAAATTTGTTTTGATATTATTCTGCACAGAAAGAAATAATCTAACCTGTCCTAAATAAACTAGTATGTAGAATTGACTGTTCTTGAGATGTTTTATTGATAATGTTCGACCCCCCATCACAATACTTTCCCTATACATTATACTATGTATATAGAGAAAGTAAAAAGATCAAAACTAATCAATTCAGGTGAAAATTAAAATGTAATAAATTCATAGGTATATTACATGACTGTAATAACAGGATAATTAACTTCAAATGCACTCACCCCCCCCCACACACACACATACAGTAAAATAAAGTTATTTACTGTCTACAAAAATATTATTTATTTATGTAATTTCTAATAGAATAATAAATATTAGGCGACAAAAATAAGCATTAAGAATTCCGTATACTTTTCGTCTGTTTTGTCTTCTCCAAATGTTTTAAATTGATCCCAGCGTCTGCTTATGTCATCCGATGAATAATAAAGATGTACTTATTGTTATTTATTTCTCTCTAAGACCAACTGTTCCTGACATTCCGTATTTCGGTCGACTAATTGCTCATATGTGTGCTACAGTATAAACATTATCGGAATAGTTTATTCTAATGACGGCAAGATAGTTTTGAAGTAGTGAAATTAAATGGCCGTGATATGTTTATGTTTGGGCTATTATGCTAGTTACTGGAAAAGGAGAGAATCAATGTCGAAGTCTAATGGATAACTGTAAATTAAATTATTTGATTAGGGTGTAAAACAATCAGTAGTTGGATGTTAGAACTTAAATTAATAGGAATTGTTAAATTAATAGGAATTTTAAAGAACTGTATAGCATTTATTATAGATATTAGAATTAACATTGCCATTTATAGTTCTTCTTCGAATCTCTAAACTGAAACTTGTAAGACATATAAACGGTTGCTAAAATAAATAATAGGGAAAATCTGAAAGAAAAGTATGTATGCATATATATATATATATATATATATATATATATATATATATATATATATATATATATATATATATATATATATATATATATATGTATATATATATATATATATATATATATATATATATATATATGTATATATATATATATATATATATATATATGTATGTATATACACTGACTTCCAAAAGTTAAATGCAAATTTTCATTTTTCGAAAGCGTATTTGAATTTGAGTGGCTGAAAATTGCTGCATGCTAATTGCTGCATGAAAATTGCTAGGTGGCAGTATGCAAATATCGTATGTTACAGCCAATCACGATTGACTGTCGGGATATATGCTAATTAGGCAGTCGTTGAAGACTCCAGTATTCTGAAGGGTTTGAGAAGGTGCATTTAAATGCTGGTACGAAGTGTTTATAACATTGTAGAATTATTTTTTATGATATTCGTGTTTCTATCGCTGAAAGAAGACGAATAACAGAGAGTGGGCGCTGGCGTGCTGTCGGCCGCAATGAAGCGGGAGAGTCGATCAAACATGTCTCTATTTTCTTTGGAGTTGAACATTCGGTATTTTCTTTATTATAGAAACAATTCCAAACAAGTCAAACAGTTGTCCGGAGACCTGTGACCGGTCGTCCAAGGGTTTCCACTCCCTCTGCTGATCGGTATATTGCTATAGTAGCCAAGCGGAATCGACGAGCGACCTCCACAACTGTCACATCCATGGTTGCAGAGGCACTTGGTAAGACAATATCTGCCAGTAATGTGCGCCGAAGGCTCCACGTGGAGGGACTGTACGGCCGAGTACCACGTTTTTGTGTTCCACACCCATCCAAGCTAGAGGGGCAAGATTAAAGTGGTGTCGTCAACATGTTAATTAGACTATCTGAGATTGGTGCAGCGGCCTGTTCACTGACGAGTCCAGATTTGCCCTGAAATCAGATGATAAACGTGTAAGGGTCTGGAGAGAAAGAGGCACAAGCAAACAGGCCAAGAACATCATCGAACATCACACATTAAGAGGCGGCAGCGTCATGGTGTAGGCTGGAATTTCAATGGGATATCGCACAGAGCTGCACATCTTTAAAGGCGGTTCTTCGATGGCTACGCGGTATCGGGATGAAATCCTAGACCCCATTTCGAGACTCTACGCTGCAGCAGTTGGTCCTGATTTCTTCCTTATGGATGATAATGCCCGTCCCCATAGAACTAACATCGTTGATGAATACATGGAAAGTAAAGGCATTCCTCGCATGGTATGGCCGGCGTATTCCCCCGACCTTAATCCCATTGAAAATCTTTGGGATGTCCTCCAGCTGGCTGTGTCTACACCACGTTTACCTCCTCCAAACAGTCTCAGAGAGTTGGAAACTGCTCTATTGGGAGAATGGTCATTGCTTGCATCTCCGATGGTACACCTCATTGAAAGCATGGAAAATTGTTGCAAAGTTTGTGTGAGGATCCGGGATGGTCACATACCATATTAATGTAAACCTTGTTTGCTTTGTTTGCCTTTAAACATCATTTTGTTAATGACCCAAATGTGACGTCATCATATAACTTACGAAAAGTAAATATTGTTTTCATCTTTGTACATAATTCTTGTTGCCCTTAATGTACAAACAAATATGCCACCTTCATGTACAGCTGCGGAATAAAAAGGCCCCACCCTCTGTTAATCGAGCATCGTTCATCGTAGAAAGATACCATTCGATTAGGATTAGCGTCCTCTACAAATTAATATACGTAAAATTTGCATAAAGGGCAGTCTTCATATCTAACCGCGCACAAACGCTGAAATTTTCAATGGCAACACCCAATTTTGACGTCACCCACAAGTTCTAGACCCCCAAATTAGTCCAAATTCAAATTTTCACGACATTTCTATCTTTATATCCGAAGGTATACAATATTCCGGAATGTGCAATTTTCGGGGATCAGCTCCATATTGAAAATCACAATTTGAAGGGCATTGTGGCTTACCTCTCAGCCAAAGGATCGCAGGTGCGATTCCTCCATGAGAGGGTGAGCATTTTCATGACTGGGTGTGATGGTGCCTTGTATGTATGTGTGTGTGTGTGTGTGTGTGTGTGTGTGCGTGTGTGTGTGTGTGTGTGTGTGTGTGTGTGTGTGTGTGTGTGTGTGTGTGTGTGTGTGTGTGTGTGTGTGTGTGTGTGTGTGTGTGTTACTAAGGCAGTGGGCTTGTAATGGGTAGAATTATGTGAGCCTCACACAGATCACGATTATTAGGGGTAAATCACGATTATTATTACATTTTGTGGGCGATTTCAACTAGCAGTAGCTCCGTAACTATTAATCGACAGTAACATAAGTAGATCCCATTTATAACATTACAAGTTTTAACACGTCAGCGCAGTAACAGAATTACTTTAATTAGGTTGCATCTATACAACACTGTTTATACAAAGTTTTTATTAAAACTGAGTAAAAACAAATGTCCATTTTCTTAAATAAAGATTAACTTACAATTAATATAACTTTTTCAAATTAGTAATTTTTTAAAATTAATATACAACCCCTAAAATCATCGTGATGCTGAGTATTTAAACATTTTGAAAGAACTAGAGGGAGGAAACACCTGGAATTTTACATAAACATATAAAAAGTCTTTGTGAATCGATTTTTATCAAAACATGTCCAGGTTTGTATTTATATTTTTCGATTATTGATTTCATAATTAATATTTCATACAAACAATTATTTCGACAAAAATAAAAATCACGTAAATGTGTTTGGGTTGTTTAGTAGTAACATCATGCAAATAATCAGCGTGAATAGATAATTATTACAGAAGATATGAATGGCAGTCTTGGAAACTAATTTAACATTAGGTGCTCTAAACTTCACATACTCATAATTCGGAAACGCTTCATCCAAATAACTTGAAACCTAATATCGGAGGTTAATTTTTAGCGCTATATTCGAATATTACGTCAAACTTGGGTGTTGCCATTGGAAATTCCTTTGTGCGCGTTTAGATATGAAGACGGCCTCGTATGCAAATTTTACGCACATTAATTTGTAGAGGAAGTTATTCCTAATCGAATGGTATCTTTCAAGTATCTCTACGATGAACGATGCTCGATTGACAGAGGGTGGGATGTTTTTATCCGCAGCTGCACAATTTTGAGTTAATCAAAGCTTTACTTTTCAATTTTTGGCGATTTAATGGTCCGTGCTTAACTTTTGGAAGCCAGTGTATATATATATATATATATATATATATATATATATATATATATATATATATATATATATATATATATATATATATATATATATATATATATATACACACATATATTATGTTTATTGAATTATAATCTGCAGGTGTTTCACTGTGTATAACAAATCTGTGACAATGCAAAAGACAGGATGATTTCGAAGTAATAAAAAAAGTACGACTTAGTCCAGAGATCAGACTTGGTAGAACCAAGGGTTGACATTAAATCTACCAAGAAAGATATCAGAGGCATTAAAAGGAATGCCCTCTAGCCACAGAATACAAGGTGATGCAAATGCACATGCTGGACAGGCCCGTCAATTAAGGAGTCCAGGGACACAACATCTGAAGAACTTGTAGCTTGCATGGACAGCATTTTTATGTTATACCTTAGGGTTTTTAGGAAGGCAAAGTACCATGATTATTGGCGGTAGCCGAAGTAATATGAAATAATGAGACTCGATAGAATGAAACAAATGATAATCTGACTCTCATCGGATGGATTGATGTATCGATTAGGTTATATCAGATCAATTAGAAAAAGCGATTGGAAATATTAAGGCATAAAATGGCATGCAAATTAAAGAGGAGAGGTTTAAACAGCACGTATTTGCTGTAAAAATGCTATAAAATGTTGTAAACTTAATTGTTTGTAAAAATGAGTAGTTTTAGAAGGCTGGCTAACCGTTTTCTACACTATTTTTTAATAAATATATCAAAAATAAAACATAAAATTTGAAAATATGAGATGCCTTACAAATAAAGTTTCTTATTTGTTTTATACATCTTCCTTTAACAACTTAATGCGTTCTTAAACGCCCTCTAAAAAACAAACTAAAATAGCTCGAGAGCTGTCATGAGGTCAGAAATCCCTTTTCCCTTGTCAAAAATTGCATGAAGAGCAAGTATAATATTTCAGAATTTTAAATAATTTATTTCTGATTTTCACGATCTTTGCGGGTCATTTCGCCCAAAAGGGTCGATGTTAATTTGTCCATTTATATGCTAAAATATAAACAGCATCAGAATAACATTCAAGAGACTGCATTCAATTTCATTAAATATGGACCTCGTAGCGAAAAAAATACAAATTATTTTTTCCCAAAATGTAATCATCATCAGGGTAACCCACACCTATCAATTACAACATTTGGTCACACCAGCGCAGAAACATTCGATTCGAGTTCAGGGGTGCTATTTTGTCGAAAATTCGACATATTTAAGCATGTTTTGAAGCCATTTCGAATACTTTTGGAAATATGCCTGATTAGAACTATGGACACGGTAACTACAAAGTGAATGTACCTATCGATATAAAATGCTATATGTAAGTTATGTGAAAACTAAATGGAATCCGTAGTAATTGGAACAACCCGCATCTGAACTGCTGCAATTCAACCTGCAGAATGGGAAAAGATGATAATTTCCCCTTTAAAAGCCCCTCCATCATCACTCAGATCATTTGGAAAAAAGAAAGCATCCGAGTGCTAAGGGAACAGAATTCTTTCTAAACTCCCCTTATCTGGTTAAGCAATTTTTGTTGGGGGTATGATAGTGTTGTGAGCTCCGGATAGCGCACAACCGGCAGTGGTGTTCTTAACTATGGGAAGTTCCAGTGCTGCAGGCGGGTGGTTGACGACAAGGTGACAAATCAGATCATGGATGAATTGGATATGAGTCTTCTGTAATGAATAAGATTTATGCATGAATTCTAAGAGATTTGAGCCAATTAGAATTATATTGGCGGACGTCAGATAAATGGCGAAATGGCGATGTTCCAATAGGAAGATAAGTCATCTTGGTGAAATAAAAGAATCTTCATAAGATATACTTTACTTTATTAGCATGTAAACATCATTCATAAACTAGATTCCTTCACTACAATTCATTTTTTAAATAGATTAACATGCTAGAATAGTGCTAAATAATGCCCCGGAACATTCAAGGAGATGGAATATTCTTTTGAAAAAAAAACGATCATTAACATTTCACCTACGTAGAAACTAACTGGTTCTTTTTAAATTAACAATAACACGATATTTTATCGTAATATTTCATAATTTTTAAAAAAATTAACTTAACTAAGTTTAGAATAAGAATTTAGCCATTTTGCCGCAAGGGCAAACATACGTCCTACTCCTTCACGAGTTGATAGCCAAATGAAAAACTAATTACATTACTTTACTTGTACCTTATTTTTACTTAACGTTTTTATTGTTAATGCTCACTCGTGATGACACGGAAAATAATTCCAATATATTTTCATATAAAATATGAATCGCGTGAAAATAACGAAACGTCATCATGTATTAAAGCGCGAATGGTTGCTGACTTAGACCAAGAGACTTTAAGAAGGCGAGGTGACAGATTTGGCTATTTATCAGTTGGAATACAATTCATTTTTAAGAACAAAATTCAGAATCAAAATGAAATTAAAATTTGCGGAATACGAACGAATTAAATGGATGTTTGAAAAAGGCATTTCCGAAAATGAAATTTTGAAATAATTAATTAACAAGGGGTATACATTTCATAACAATAGTTTGATTATGTTTTTGAAAGACTATATATTACAAAATATGAAATTTTCTTGTGAATAAAATTTCTTAAATTTATGTTGTTTACTTAAGAAATTATTAATTTAAAACATATCTTTATTTTTGCCACCAAAAGTTTATAATTTAAAAGTTTATAATAACAGCATTCTTAGGTAAGGCAGCATGAGCATTTTGAAATTTAAGGGTGGTTTCTCTTGTAAAATACACAGCGCGAAGTGTACGTTCTGATTGTATCTAAATTAATTAATAGCTTTCTAAAATAGGTTTATATAATGCTGAATTTTAAATATCGTATAAAATAAATTTAGTCCAACTTACAAAATGACTGTTTACCACTTTTTACGAAATGTAAGAATTGTGTAAGCCTAACCTATTTAGTTGGGGGATTCTTTTTTGTGGGATTCCTTGCAAACAAAAAACTCACTTTTTGAATTGTTAAATATCTACAGTAAAATATATTACATTAGACACCAACCACGATTTTGAAAAGCAAGAAACGCTGTATATATCAGATGCATAGATATATCCACACTATTAAATAGTGTAAATCACATATGGAAAAGTACATGAATGAGCATGTACATTTGTTTCGGATATCATATCTACACTTTTAAAATATTTAAAGATTTTGAAAAGCAACAATTATTTGAGAATGAACCTGGGCATATTAGATACATAAATATACTCATACGTTTTAATAGTGTAGATAAGATATGTAAAAGTGCCTATCATTTACTTCTGCATAACTATTATTTCTTATCTAAGCTCTAAGCTATTAAAGCGTGTGGGGATTGCAAAGATCAATAATTATTTGAGAAAGATACTGCACGTAATAGGTACATAGATGGACCCACACGTTTTAATAGTGAAGATATGTAAAAGTGCATAATATATTCACCTAAAAAATGGTAGCATTTAATGACATAAAACATTATAAAATTTCTTAAATATAAATATGATTTCTAGTACGCAGAAGTGTTTGGGTTTGATAAAGAATAATAGGAAAATATTTCTCTTAGTAGTCTTTATCTTCTGTATAGTCGACATTACAAAGTCAAATGTGACTTTGAAATGAAATTCTCATAACATAAGTCGTGCATTAGGAAATAGAAATATTTTAACCTTTGAGAAAGAAGCATCAAAAAATCATTTGCACGTATACGTAATCTGCCTTTTAATTTTTCGATTCCAAATTAAATATGCATTAAGGTTTTCCACAGTAGAAATTTAAGTGACTAGGCTCTAGAGGTGATGCTGACCCATTTGATACGATTTCTCCTTAATTATTTGTCAAAATGGATACAAATGGTTAATAAATCCCTGCTGTATATTTAATAAAATTTTATATTTATTTATATAGTAGTATTTAATGAGCAAAACTGTAGTGCATCATTACATAAAAGTTATTTAGGAAAAATTACAAATTTCGTTAAGATAAAATTATAAATTATTTAAATCTGCTATCATTTATTCTTCTAGTTGGTTTAATTATTCTTTTCTTCTCTTATTTATTCTTCTCTTCATAAGATACACTTCACTTTATTAGCATGTTATCATCATTCAGAAACTACATTCCTTTAATACAATTCATTTTTTAAATAGATTAACATGCTACAATAATGCTAAATATTGGTATGAAACATCCAAGGGGATGAAATATTCTTTTGGCAAAAAACGATCATTAACAAATCACCTAATCTGAAAATAACTGGCTCTTTTTAATTTAACAATAACCTGATATTTTATCGTAATATTTCATAATTTTTAATAAATTAACTTAACCAAATTTAGAATTAAAATTTAGCCATTTTGCCGCAAGGGCAAACATACGTCCTACTCCTTCACGAGTTGATCGCTCACTGAAAAACTAATTACTTTATTTTTACTTAACATTTTTAATGTTAATGCGCGCTCGTGATGACATGGAAAATAATACGAATATATTTTCATATAAAAATATGAATCGCGTGAAAATAACGAAACGTCATCATGTATTAAAGCGCGAATGGTTGCTGACTTAGACCGAATGACTTTAAGAAGGCGAGGTGACAGATTTGGCTATTTATCAGTTGGAATACAATTTATTTTTAAGAACAATATTCAGAATCGAAATGAAATTAAAATTTGCGGAATACGAAAGAATAAAATGGATGTTTTAAAAAGGCGTTTCCGAAAATAAAATTTAGAAATAATTAATTAACAAGGGGTATACATTTCATAACAATAGTTTGATGTTTTTGAAAGACTATATATTACAAAATATGAAATTTTCTTGTGAATAAAATATCTTAAATTTATGTTGTTTACTTAAGAAATTATTAATTTAAAACATATCTTTATTTTAGCCACCAAAAGTTTATAATTTAAAAGTTTGTAATAACAGCATTCTTAGGTAAGGCAGCATGAGCATTTTGAAATTTAAGGGTGGTTTCTCTTGTAAAATACACAGCGCGAAGTGTACGTTCTGACTTTATCTAAATTAATTAATAGCTTTCTAAAATAACTTTATATAATGTTGAATTTTAAATATCGTATAAAATAAATTTAGTCCAACTTACAAATGACTGTTTACCACTTTTTACGAAATGTAAGAATTGTGTAAGCCATACCTAATTAGTTGGGGGATTCTTTTTTGTGGGATTCCTTGCAAACAAAAAACTCACTTTTTGAATTGTTAAATATCTACAGTAAAATATATTACATTAGACACCAACCACGATTTTGAAAAGCAAGAATCGCTGTATATATCAGATGCATAGATATATCCACACGATTAAATAGTGTAAATCAGATATGGAAAAGTACATGAATGAGCATGTACATTTGTTTCGGATATCATATCTACACTTTTAAAATATATAAAGATTTTGAAAAGCAACAATTAGTTGAGATTGACCCTGGGCATATCAGATACATAAATACACTCATACGTTTTAATAGTTTAGATAAGATATGTAAAAGTGCCTATCATTTACTTCTGCATAACTATTATTGCTTATCTAAGCTCTAAGCTATTAAAGCGTGTGGGGATTGCGAAGATCAATAATTATTTGAGAAAGATACTGCACGTAATAGGTACATAGATAGTCTCACACGTTTTAATAGTGAAGATATGTAAAAGTCAATATTATATTGACTTAAAAAATGGTAGCATTTAATGGCGTAAAACATTATTAAAATTTCTTTAAAATAAATATAATTTCTAGTACGGAGAAGTGTTTGGGGTTGATAAAGCATAAGAAAAAACTATTTCTCTCAGTAGTCTTTATCTACTTTATAGTCGACATTACAAAGTCAAGTGTGACTTTGAAAAAAAAAATTCTCATAACATAAGGTGTGCATTAGGAAATAGAAATATTTTAACCTTTGAGAAAGAAGCATCAAAAAATCATTTGCACGTATGCGTAATCTGCCTTTTAATATTTCGGTTCCAAATTAAATATGCATTAAGGTTTTCTACAGTAGAAATTTAAGTGAATGGGCTCTAGACGTGATGCGTATTCGATACGATTTCTCCTTAATTATTTGTAAAACGGATACAAATGGTTAATAAATCCTTACCGTATATTTAATAACATTTTATATTTATTTATATAGTAGTATTTAATGTGCAAAACTGTAAGGCGTCATTAAATAAAAGTTATTTTTGAAAAATTACAAATTTCATGTAGATAAAATTATAAAGTATTTAAATCTGCTATCATTTATTCTTCTAGTTGGTTTAATTATTCTTTTCTCTGTTGAAATATTTTTATAAAAATTTTTGAAATTCCAATTCTTTAAAATATTGAACATTTTTAATATGCATATGCGTCAAAATGGATATTTTAAGGTTAATGGTGCATTTTCACATATCGCGCATATTATCATATTTGCAACAAAATACGTTAACATGGAAGAACCCACATAGCGAACTCGGATGTAGCGATAGTTGGTTATTCCGATTTTTTGTGTCACTTTAAATCTAAATTACTTTTATAATATAAAAGAACCATTTATAGAGAATAATTAGGCGAAGCCTTTAGGCGAAGTAAAAAATATTTTCATGGAACATCTTGGAGTAGAAGTAATATCCCTGAAACAACAATAAATTTGGTAACAAAGATTCATACAAAGATTCATTGAGTCTAAATACTCCCCTAGACACTTCCCCAGATACATTGAGATATATAAAAATTGCCTGCACATTTTTAGATGATGTCTAGTGGGTGTTCATCGGCAAACAGAAAAAATCTACTGGAGACATGTTGGGCTTTCAGGAGAATTCTAACAATTCTTCATTTTCGATCCTGTGTATGAATATAATTAAACGTAAAATATGTAACTAGAAAAACGGATTTGCAAGGAGATCTTACTTTTAACGATTATGCTGCAAGGGATAATAGTGTTGAAACAGAAGAACAGTGCGATAATACCATTATTACTGCAGCTGCTGATAATATTTCTGATAAATCCGAATTCAAAGAAACTGAAATTCATTTAAAGGACATTATAATAGCATCAACAATTGCTATTGAAAGTATCTATGAAAGTAGAAAACCCTCTATGTTAACGGCAATGACAATTTAGATGCAATAGGAAAAGTGATACATGTGTTGTAAAAGGAAATGTTTAAAAGGGAGTTACAAGTATTTTGCAACGTAAATAAAAGAACAATACATTTCTCTATTACAATAATGATTATTTTTATTTCATAATATGCAGTCAGATACGTTATTTTATTATTTATCTCATATCTAAGCTATTATATACGAATATTTTTCTTAACCCTTCTCCCCTGCATAACTTTTATGTTTGTATAAGGTTTATATAGAAATTTAATGCATTTTAGACAAATTTTCTGTACAAAATTTTTATATTGTATAACAAAATGTTAGTATTTTAAGCATAGAATGATTCCTCTTATGTGTGGCATTATTTGTACCGAGTTTATGACATATTGGCATGTGGTCCGCAGGGCTGTCAAATGTACCTCATTTGTTCAGTCGTTTATTATTCCTTCGTTTATTATTCTCAGCATATTAAAGTTATGTAACGCTGTTTACCGTTATCAATCATTAGTTTGTTACTATTTCTCGCATTAGTCAGCCATTTATAGTTACTGTCTATAATGTCCAGTTCATTCAACGAAAAGCTGCATATATACAGGGTGGCCATAATTAAATTAGAGGTGTTTAGACCCCATTGTTAGAAAACTGTTAGGTCGAACTCAACCATATTTTCAGTAAATACTATTTAGACCATGGGGTTTTGACTTTTAAAAGAGAAACAAATAATTCGGATTTTCGCCACCGCGGACCACAGTGGCGCTTTAAGGTCCATTTTTGGAGTAAAATAGGCATAGGAAGTACAGAAAGTTAACATTTTACATGCATTTTGAAAAGGACATCACATTTACATTTTATACGTATTTAGTACATTTTATATTTACATTTGCATGTTGCATTTACATACGTATGACATTAATTTTTATATTGGCATCATTTACTGTGATTCAATAAATTTTCCTTGCATATGTTCCAAAAATTGTATTCTCTGAACAGCATTCTCTACTGCAGAATGCAACAGATCTCCATTGATTTGCTGGACGTGCAATGTTATTCGGTCCTTCAAAGTGGCTAAATCCTCCATATTCTCTTGATATACCAAATGCTTTACATGACCCCACAACCAAAAGTCACAAGGGGTCAGATCAGGCGAATGGGCTGGCCACTTCATAGGAAACGCTCGTCGGTTGTTGGTAAAGTGCTGTCGTAGGACTCCCTGCACGTGCAATCTAATATGAGGGAGGGTGCTCTATCCAGCATAATTATCGTAGATTCAAGACATCCATGCTGTTGAAATTACGGAACAACGAAGTTCAGCAGCATTGTTCGAAACCTCTCAGCATTGACAGAATTTTCTGTACTTCCTAAGCCTATTTTACTCCAAAAATGGATCTTATAGCGCCACTTCGGCCAACGGCGGCAAAAATCCGAACTATTTTTTTAATCTTTTAAAAATCAAAATCTCATGGTCTAAATAGTATTTACTGCAAATTTAGATGAGTTTGACCCAACAGTTTTCTCACTATCGGGCTCTAAACACCTCTATTTTAATTATGGCCACCCTGTATATAAATCAATGTATTCTGTTAATTTTTCGGTTTCCCTTATTCCAGTGTTAGTTGTTGTGAAATATTGATAAACTGTTTCATTACTTGGTGGACGCTTTTTTTATTTGCATTATATTTAAAATACATTGTGAACTATACGGAAAAGGTTGCACACACATGGATAGTAGTAACTCAATAATTTTAGACCCAGGAGGTTTTCAGGAATAATTTTATGTTGCATATGATATTAGTGATTGTAATTACGACCGATCTATTGATAAATATGTCTTCATGATCCATCCTTTCTCACTTATAACTTAACCCATAGACCTTATGTAGTTGTTGATTTCGTATTCAAGATCTGAAGCAATATCATTGTCAAGATCTGAAGCAATATCATTGTCACGATCTAGTTCATATTGTAAGATATATGGAAAAGTAGGATAAAATTGGTTTATTGTCAGAAGACCTAGGTCATATGTGGATATTCGGTTCTAGGTGATTAAAAACGCAAATTATACAGAAAGTTACTAATATCTCTCAGTATACGGTACTAGTCATTAAAAGGTAGGTAATATTTCAGAATTATAGCATAAAGGTGATCACACCAAAATGTATTTGGGCAAACAAATTTCATTTAGAAATTTAAATCTTATTATTAAATGTCAATAGCTTTATTATGTAAATGTTTGTATATCATGTCATCTCTAAAAAAAATCATGTAGAATATACATTGGGGGCTTATCTGTATGTGTATGAATGGAAAAAATCTGTTGAATAATGTCAAATATAAACCGCTATTGCGTAAACAAAAATTTATTTATCCCTATGAAAACCTAGGTGTATTTTCTGAAGTACATTAAATAGCATATGTATGTAACCTATATAACAACAAAAGTACGTCTATCGTACAATTTCTAGCATTGACATATTATTTATAATTATAGTATTTGCTTCTATTAAATATTTTACATGTCACGTACATAGACTTGAATCTTATATGGCATCCTTGTTTGGGTTGATAACTACTTTCCAAATTTGCATCCTAATGTGCTTTCTAAAGTATTGCGTTTTGTATTGAAAGAGTGTGCTTATGATGATTTATTTTTATTTCAAAGATTACAGGAGTGTCTGTAGATCAGCAGTAAAAAGCACACAATAAACACATATTAATGAAAGGCGTATACACGGTAATTTTTTATCTTATTATTAAATTTGATAAAGATTTTTCCCATATTGTTACAGTATCCTGTGGAATCCTGGGTGTGCGCTTAGGATACAAGAATGAGTCCAAATTTCTGAATAACTGACACATTTATTCACAATCACAACGTAAACAGGAACAATGTACAGTCAAACAGCAGTACAGTCAAATGCTCCACTAATTTCACAAAATAGCTGAAATTATTATCAAAACTTTGACGAAAGTAATTTCACAAAACAGTCGCTACTTCTCAAGACATGACAAAAATCACACTTTAGTGTAACTCGTATCACGTCAACCGCTATTAGAATGAATGATA
This sequence comes from Amaurobius ferox, assembly GCA_951213105.1. Lineage (NCBI taxonomy): Eukaryota > Metazoa > Arthropoda > Arachnida > Araneae > Amaurobiidae > Amaurobius > Amaurobius ferox. The sequence continues at coordinate 51,691,731 of OX578140.1, read as the reverse complement.
ATCCCTTTTATAGACTAGTCATAGGAACTTCTGGAAATCTCTCATATCACGTAGAATAATCGTTATTTCGAGGTTTTTCCTAAAAATTCGGGAAGACTCCAAATGCCGCCCGATTGACGATAAATCGCCAAATCTGGAAACCCTTCTTTGAACTTCGGAATTATGTAAACCTTATGTTCACGTCATGGGAAAGCCTGTACAGGTGTTTTCTGATTCTCAAAGGAAAGACTCTAGTGAGGTATAATTAAACGATCATAACAATATTGAATACCCTATTTAAAATAATTATCAACATTTTCCTTATTCATATTCTTATTATACTGAATATGCAGCCTTAGTACGTTCATATTACTTGACGAACACCTAGCTTGCAGTGGAGTAGAATGTACGAAATGTATTCTTTCGCCAAAAAAAAATAATGCGTCGTAAAATTGATAAAAAAATAATATAATTTTTAAACTAGGTTTATTTAATATTTCAACTACGAAACGAATGGAAAGATAAAAGAAAATTTATTTAAGGTGAAAATTAAATATTTTTTTGCAAATAATGGGGAGTGAAATATATGTATTCATCCCCGTGCATAGCAAAATTAGTTGGCTTGATCCTGGCGAGATATTGTCCAATGAAAAACTTAGCAGGAGATCGCAATTGTTTTTGCAAAAGTTAAAATTTGCTTTTTATTTCCAGTCAAATTCTATTTTTCAAACTAGTAAAGATAGAACCAAAATTTAAACGAATTTTAAATTTTCAGACAGTTTTACCCTAAACACATATCCGAAAAGATAAAATATATTTTAAATTAAAAAAATAAATAAAATAAATATATTTTTGCCTTATTATTATCGACAGATTTGGATTAGTTTGATTACCAAAGTTTTTCATTTATTTACAGCCAATCCACATCTCAGTTCGTTTATTCTATTATTCAGTGTAGTTTTGATCGGTGATTAGATATTATATGTTTATATACCCATGCTTATTTTTTCAACATTTTCCACAATGCAATCTGCAAAACAAGTTTTTTCAAGTGCTTCGTCAACTGTTAAAAGCCCATCAGAAAAAGTGTTCAGATTTATTTGAATACACCCTGGAAACAACAATGGTTTTGTGTTAAACGCTTGTGAAATGTTATAAGCCAAAAACATAAAGATTATCACAGGGAAATGAAGGGTGAATCGTATGGAACCTGGGTCGAGGAAAATATTCTTCTGAATATCCAACAAAACAGTGTGGACTTTATTAACAATGCTCTGTATCATAATGTACATTCTGAAAGCATTTCAAAGACATCTACAAAGAAAACGGATATACAAACATGGTTGAACAGCAAAAACATCATAAAAAAATCTGATGTGGGCAACACATGACTTTCCTAATATAATGCAATGAATTTACTAATTTTTCAGTTAAAAAATATGCTATTGTTATAGCAGATACTTATATTCTTTCCAAGATATTGAATACTCTGCAATTAGTCGTCATTTTCATTGATTTAGCGTTATTTTGACCCATTTAGCGAGATTTTCGTTAATTTGGCGACATTTAAAAATGTCGACAAGTTGGTCACATTCAGCTAAATTCGTCGCCAAAATATCGCCAAGTTGGTCACATTCAGCTAAATTCGTCGCCAAAATATCGCCAAGCGTTATGGATGAGAAATAGGGTATTCTTACATCAGATAAATGACTATTGGCGTTCAATTACAAATGCATTACTCAAAGTATCTTTTCTCATGAATGGAAGGAGCTAGATCCACGAGAATGATGTACCCAAATATATCACATGCTGTTACATATGAAAAGTGAACATGTTTCTCAACAGTTAATATACTTTTTTTTTAATTTATGGGATTTTTTGATACATTTATTTGACAAACGTGCAATATCTCGAGAACGGCTCAGGCTAGCGTTCTAAAGTTTATGTCAATCGTTTTCTAAGGAAAAATTACATAAGAAATGTCTATTTGCGTAACTTTATTAAAGGTTTTGATTTTTTGATGATTTTTTCAAAATTTCATTCGAAAATTTAGGGGGTTCTGAACATTCGATAGCGTGTAAAAACAATAGACTTCCAGTATTCATGGATTGTGAATTTTACACCAAATTTCATTCGAATCGCTCCATTCTTTTGTGAGATATCGTCTCCACAGACTCACTGATACACACACACGCACACACACACACACACACACACACACACACACACACACACAGACAGACATCACTTCAAAAATGTTTGATTCGTAATCAGGGATGCTTGAAACGTACTCTCCCGTCGAAACCTCGATTTTAAATTTTAGACCCCTTCACAATACTTTCCTTATACATTATGTATATAAGGAAAGTAATAAAATATACCATGAAAGAAAATGACAAACTAAATTTGGACATTATAGCTGTTCCATTTACCCCAGTTTTCCAAAATCTAGTACATTCATATGACACATGCAGGACGGGCTAACCCGTTAGGGTTCAAAATCAAACTAAAATGTACTGCAAAAGATAACATACCAAATTTCATTTTAGTATGAGTAACGAATAAATATGGTGAACAGGAATTCTAAAAATCCTTTAATTGGTATTTATAAGCCGATTAATTTAATTTCATAATCTTTGTTAATTTTACATGTACATACATGCATTTATATTGGCATTGTCAAGCAAATGTAATTCTATTAAATTTGGTATGCATATAATCAATCATTCTTTAGGAATACTGCTCGAGAAAAAAAATTATTTTACAATGATTCTCTGTCGCTAAAATTCATATCAGATAATTGATCTGGCAACCCAACTGAGTGAAAAGTCCCTTGTAGTCTTCACGGTGTTAGAGGTTAGGTGTTCGCTGAATATAGATAAAATTATTTTGTTAACGGATTTTAATAGCTTATATAGGTATCAAAACTAAAACTCACAGTGTCAATTAATTAAGATTGTTTTCATACGTGAAATCTAGAATAACATTTTCTCCTCTACATCCTTTTAATTTAAAATCCCCAGTTGATATTCAGTATACGGATATTAAATCAGACCAAATCCCAAAATATATATTCTAACGTATCCCGTATCAATATGTTATTTAGTGTATCTTCTTGATGACGTTCGTGATAAACACAGCCACTGTTCATTACGCGAAATATCTAATTACTTCCTTGAAATGTTCTCAGCTGCAATTAGCAGCTGCTACTATCCCATCAATTCGTTGGCAACACAGAAGTTATGTCCGATGTAAAAGTAATCTGCCCCCATGATGATCAGAGTAATTGAAAACTTTCCACGAAATAAATTAATTTGCTGGTTCGTTTAATCCCTTTACTTTTCTAACGAAGTGATACGGATAGTTTCCTGGAAAAGATAGCGTCTTCGTATGGAATTTTAAATGTAAATCACCATATTTACGTTTCATGCGCAATACATTTATACAATTATAGGGGTAAATAAGGTAATTTCGTGATAGTTGCATGATAGTTTCCAAAAGTTCACTCAGGAAATTAAATCATACGGTGGTATAAAAAAATTAAGGCCATGCGAAAATTCACCAATTTGATTAAACTACTAGATAAAAATGTATGATAATTATATGACAGTTACTTTAGGTTAAAAAAAATATTGGTAGAATCCACTTAAATAGCTTTAAAACTAATTTAGTTATACTGTTTAATAATTTTAATAGAATGCAGTATGCAAATATATTAGGATAACTGTTTTTACAAAAGTATCAAGATAACCGTTTTTACAAAAGTATCAAGATAACCGTTTTTGCTAACATCACATCAGAAAATTATGTAATAATACAAATAAATAATATCAAAATTGCATAATATTATATTTAAATATTATAATGTTTAACAGTTTTATACTTTTCATAGATTTTTCTGGTAGATTTTAGTGTCTTATAAACTTTAACGCTGTGGTTTTCGACATTTTCAAATTTTAAAAATGTCGAAACCAAACATTTCCTTTGATTTAAAGGGAGCAAAGTACTTGCATTTAAAAATTGTTAATTAAATTTACATGAAATTTTGAGAAAGACGAACAGATCTGTGACTGTAGTTTATGTTATCAGACGAATCCATTGAAAAATGGCCAACAAAGACGGTGAGGAATACCAGCTTTCCTTACCACTCTTCAAACAAACAAAAGAAAGATTGTCGACAGATTTTGCCCTAAAGTAAAAACTTCAAACTAAATTAGAAAGGAATTGAAATTGCCTTTCTCTATCCGAACTCTGCCCAGTGTTTTACAAAAGTATAAAATAATGTTACATCTCCATCTTATAAAGTAGAGTAGAATTTGAAATATGAGTAGAATTCTACCCATGCATTTATATTCGCATTGTTAAGCAAATATAATTATATTATGTAGAATATTAGCAGATGTATCTCTTCTATTATGTAGAATATGAGCAGATGTATTCTATTATGTAGAATATGAGTAGATGTTCTATTATGAAGTATGTAGCATATAAGTAGAATTTGCTCAGAAACGAGTTTCTGTTAGATCTATGTAGGAAAATACTGTGTTTTCGGATGAAAAAATAAGTCCATTCTTAATGAATTAATTGGTTTACGTTGCTACTTGGAACGACCTCTATAATTTTTTTTTCAAAGAGCTATTTTGAAGATGAGGCTGTAATGAGTCGGGGTGGTTTTCCAGCAAAAGGAACCATACGATTCTTTTCGTGCAATTTAAAACCAACACATGTTTATTTATAGGTTGACGCCAGACTACAGAAAAGGATGGTTATATGTTGGACGCGTGGTCTTGTATACACTGTTACGAGGCAAAATTAAGTTAATTTAACAAATATTAAAATAATAACTGTATAAATTTAAATTCATACTTTTCGCCATACCTTGCACCAGTCTTCGATCTTGCTCACAGTAGTGAATGTTGCGTTTCTAGTGTGTCCTTAAAAAAAGTATGTTTCTTGCTTTCAAAACTCGTCAATACAATCATTTTTGTGTTGTATACTATTTTAACGAAGATGTTTCAGCCCTTGTGACCTGTTGAGCTACATGAACTATCACAGTTCCTCACTCATATGATCCTATTTTATGTGAACCTTGAGCATCACAAAAACATCGCCCCACTGTCCTAGCATCCGTAGAATTACGTTTTCAGTATCAAACGATAACAGCAGTTCAATGGGAATCCGATTAATCACCTGAAAAGAATATCCTTTCAATTATAAAATTAAAACCTAACTCATTAAGGAAACAGTCATCAAGGGAAATTCGTTTTCTGACTAAAATTTTTGCACAAAGCTTATCATATAATTTTCATTATAGTCGGAAGTAAAACTTTGAAATAAGCTCGAATTAAAAAAATACTTCAATCAGCCTAACATTATTCTACTGTGAATTGTATTTTATAGATGTGACTTACGTAATAAAGTTTATCTAAAACTCCAATTCTATGCATTAATGTATCACAAAAATTTCCCTTATTCAATTTAATAGAATTATTTTTCTAAAACCATGTATTACTAGATTTATTGAGAAGAAAAATAAAATTAATAAAATGATGATTTAATCTAAAGTGACAAAAGAGCCATTTTTAGAAACCAGCTTAGGTATGACGGCGACATCAATGTTTGTCTTAGGTATGCTGATCGAAAGGAGGGATTTTCTTAGTAATAATACAAAACTTATGGTTTCAGTTCTGATAAATTAATCCTTAAAATGAAAGTAAACATTCTAATAAAGTTTTTATATAAAAGTAATGTATTTAACTTTCCATTATTTAATTTTTCCATTATTTAATTTAGAAAGCTGAATCTCGTTACTAAAGCAACCATCTAATCAATATACGTAAAGTCTCCAAATATACATATCAATAAAAAATCTCTGCCACAATGTTATTGACTGTGAGACCAGAAATAGATGTCACACGAAGTGCTGTGTTTGTAGTGAGATACTTTTATGTACAAATTTATGGTGTCTGAAATGACAACAATACGTCCACTCAAAAAGACGCCAGGGTTTACAGCATGTGAACCCAAAGGCCAACTGAAACAATAAATTAGGGGACTCAAGCCAGAAGGGGTCGAACGAACTCTTAAAATAATGTAAAGAGCAGCATTGGATGGAATGCTAGCCAATTCAGATGAAGCTTGTTGCGTCACTCTCAATGCTACAAATGAGAGCAAACACCCCCGACAAATGGAGAGAATCACACCCTGTGAAATAGAAAGGACACTGATCAACGACTAAGGCAGTGATGATTTAATGCGACTTAAGATAACTTGGAGACGGTGACTTGAATGGGTGAATACAGACTTGTGGAGTGTTCCGTAGATGTTGCAAAATGATGGCCAGACCTACTGATGTGTAAGTGCAATCAGAGTACGAGAAGGAGCCACATACCGCGAGTTATGGCGAGTACGAATGACTGATGCCAGCATATGGATATATGATCATAGTCCAAGACAGCCTTGAAGGTATGTGTTCATCAATAATCAAAGGTTATAGACACATTTTAAATAGTTTTATTCATACTGGTCTCACATGTTTCCATCGCCGAAATAATATAATTAATTGTGTAATGAATTTAATAAGTATTGATGTTGTTAATAAATGTTTTATTGTTAAAGTTTAAATGGTGCAGTTAATGAGTATTATAATAATTAATAATTTCTTTACAGGACTCACACAGAGGTTAAATAATTGGAGGGTTACTGCAAAACACAACATACAACGTAATAATAATGATAAATAATGTTAATTATAATTTAAATAATTTTATTTAAAATCTCTTTCCCACATTGACATTGGATTAAAATCACATGAAATGAAATTCGGTGCATTGGTGAGATTTATCGGTTAAAATAGAATTTCCAATTCTTAACCATACTCACGTGCAAAATCGACATTAAAATGCCATTGGCATGTAATTAATATCCTGTGAAAATAATGCATAGACGAATTGTTTGACTTCACAATACAAAAATATTGCAATAATTGTCTTTTTTCTTGAATGGAACTGGTTCGTTTTAAAACTTTGATGTTAATATATTTACCGTATAATATTAAATGTTAATAATACGCATATTTCGTAGGGCTTAGTATTTTTTTTAATTTTACCTAATTTATTTAATAAGTTTGTTTACATACTATAAGCAATATTTCGAGAACGGTTGATGATCGCGTTCTAAAATGTGTGTCATTTGTTTAGTATGAATAAAATTCTTACGCAGTTAACTTTACTGAATATCCTAATTTTTTATGCTTTTTTCAAAAATTAATTCGAATATTTGGAAGGTTCCTAAAATTCGATGAAGTTTGAAATCAACAGATTCTAACATTCTTTAATTGTAATAATCGTGTCAAATTACTTTGACAAAAGTTCCATTTGTTTGCGAGATATCGCTTCCACAGGCTCAGGAACACACGCACGCACACACACACACACACACATACATACAGATTCATACACACACACACATACATACATTCACATACACACATGCATACACACAAATACACACAGATATCATTTAAAAAACGTTCGATTTCAATTCAGAGATGCTCTCGTCCATTTGAAAGTTCGAATTCGAATTTATGATTCCATCACAATACCCTCTCTATGCAATGTATTATGTCCGTAGGTAATGCAAAAATCCCTTTTATCAAAGGAAATGTAATCACTTTTTTTATATTCACATACTCGTTGCTTGCGCAAAATATAATATCGATAGACATCGTTCTTTTCGGATATTCTACTTTTATTCGTATGCTTTTTTTCCTTTATTTTACAACAGAATTAATTTTAATCTAAAGCATAAAATTTTGCTGCGAAATTTAAAACAAGTAAGATCAAAATACGAAGTTTCTTAAAGTATACTCTTTTATTTAACTGAAATGGTTGAAAAATGTATTTGTTAAAATGCATGTAAAGTAAATATTTAAAAGACAATGACATACTAAATTTGGACTTTCTAGCTGCTTCGGTTTTCGTGTTATTCCCAGAAACATGTGTACGTTACGATGACGACCAAAATTGGGTTAAACCGATAAGGTTCAAAATATCCAAAGGTTTAAAATATACCTCAAACGATAAGGATATATAAAAATGTGGGTTTTCTAGGTGCTCCGGTTTTCCAGTTATCCCCCAAAACTAGTACATTCTTAAAGCAAGCCAATGACAGGCAAGGTTAGTATTTGAAAGAATTTAAATAAACCACAACAAATGAAATTTTATGTCACTATGATTAATGGAACTTTCTTAATTGAAGTCTTAAAATTCGAAAAATGAGTATATTATATGGAGGGTTCAGGACGGGGCTGCCAGATAAGTCATAAGTCCTCAACAAAAGAAGTAAAATAATGTAACGTAAAAACAACGCCATACCATATTTCATGCCACTATTATTAATAGAACTTAATTTGCAGCAACCTTAAAGATTTGAGTCACACTGACAAAAAAAACCTTCAAATCAAATTAAATAAAAGATTGTAAAAACATATACTTTGGTCTTAATTGACCTCAAACTAAACTGAAGTTTTGAAAAGCCAACATTTCTAATTAAAACCGCAACTGATTAAATTTTCAGAAGACAAATAAAATGCTTTTAAAAAATTAATTCAGTTTAGAATATTAATCAATAATTATATTATCTTTATTTCTTTTCACGTCAATTAACACTATCTTCGAGTTATATTTGGTTAAATCAAAATCGATCTCTTAAATTGATTCTAGAAGTTAAAATAGTGGTTTAATTTTAACCTAAATATTTGCTACAGTTTTATATGCTCTATGAGTTCAAATTAAATAGCTTATTGAGACACATATCTATCTTATATACTAATTACCAAGTGTCCATCTGTCTGTATGTTCGTCTGTCTGTCTGTTAAGCTTTTTGTTGGCACTTCCTAAGTAGATAGAGCGTTGCAATTTGGTACACGGATCGATTGTTCGATAAAAAACCCTGAAAAAACCAAATTTTTCGAAAATGTTCTATACAGAGGTTGCAATACACCAAAACGTTCGGAAAGTAAAATGACAGAAACCCATGCTTTGCGATGAGATAGATACTTTAAATTTAGTGTATAGGTAAATAGTTCGAAAGGAAAAAAGTATGCAATTTCAGATTTCCAACATTTTCTACTTAAGGGGGTGCCGCACACCAAAATGTTCGATTTACCGAATACATGAGAAACAGTTACTTTAAAAGTTGATAGAGGCTTGGAATTTGGTATATGGACTAATCATTTGATCAAAACACCCAAGAAGAATATAGTTTTTCAAATATGTTAGTTTAAGGGGGTGTTCCAGAGAAAAACGTTCGAAATTTGAATTGACGACAGATCATGCTTCGGGATGAGATAGAGATTTCAAATTTGGTGTACGGGTAGATAGTTCAGAAGAAAGAAAGTGTACAATTTCAGTTTTCAAATATATTCTATTTAAAGGGGGGCCGCACACCAAAATGTTCGATTTTCAGAATGAAGGAGAAACGCCCCTTTTAAAACGTGATAGAGACTTGTTATTTGGTATATGGGCGAATCATTTGATAGAAAACAGAAGAAAAATGCGATTTTTCAAAAATGTACTTTTAAGGGGGGTGTGTACTTCACACAAAAACATTCAAAAGGTGAAATGATAGAAAAAGCATGCTTCGCGATGAGATAGAGACTTCAAATTTGGTGTACGGGTGCATAGTTGGAAAGAAAGAAAGTATGCAATTTCGGTTTTCCAACATTTGCTATTGTAGGGGGTGCCGCTAACTAAAATATTCGATTTGACGAACACATGATAAAAGCCTCCTTTACAATGTCATAGAGGCTTGAAATTTGGTATATGGGCTAAGTATTTGATAGAAAACCCAAGATGAATATAGTTCTTTTTTAAAAAAGGTTCATTTAAGGAGCTGCTACACAAAAAAAAAACGTTCGAAAGTTGAAATGATAGAAAAAGCATCCTTCGCGATATGATAGAGACTTCAAATTTGGTGTACTGGTAGATTGTTAAAAAAATTGCAATTTCAGATTTCCAATATTTTCTTCTTTAGGGGGTTCAGCACAACAAAATTTTTGATTAGCTGAATAAATGTGAAACGCAAATTATTTAAAAGTTTGCATTATTCGGGGGTTGCTTATTATGAGATCTTTGATTTTCAACGGGTATTCGGATAGTATATACTGATTTCCAAGTGTCTGTCTGTCTGTCTGTCTGTCACGCCTGTTTTAGGCACTTCCCAAATAGATAGAGACTTGCAATTTGTTACATGGGTCGATCGTTCCATAAAACCCCTATAAAAATCGGATTTTTAAAAAATGTTCTGTACAGGGGATGCTCGACACCAAACCGTTCGAGCAGTGAAATGATAGGAAAGCATACTTTGAGCTGAGACAGAGACTTCAAATTTGGTGTATGGGTAAACAGTTTGAAAGGAAGAAAATGTGCAATTTCAGATTTGCAATATTTGCTAGTTTAGGGGGGTGACCCACACCACAGTGTTCGATTTGCCGAAAAAATGAAAAATTTTTGCTTTAAAATTTCATAAAGACTTGAAATTTGTTACATGGGGTAACCATTTGTGAAAATACCCAAGACAAAAAAGTTTTTCAAAAATGTTCGTTTAATAGGGTGCTCTAGAGAAAAACGTTTGAAAGGTGAAATGAAGAAAAACTATGCTTCGGATGGATATAGACTTCAAATTTGATGTACTGGTATATAGTTCGAAAGGAAGAGTATGTGCAATTTACGTTTTCCCATACTTTCTTTTATAGGGTGTATCGCAAATCCAAATGTTCGATTTTCAGAATAAATGTGAAACGCCCTTTTTAAAATGTGATAAAGGTCTAATATTTGATATATGGGCCAATCATCTGATAAAAAACCAAAAAAGAATAGAGTTTTAAAAATGTTCATTTAAGGGGGTGGGTATACCACACAGAAACATTCGAAAGGTGAAATTATAGAAAAAGCATCCTTCGTGATAAGATAGAGGCTTCAAATTTAAAGTACCGGTAGATACATTAAATTTGAAGATGGAAAGGAAGAAATTGTCCCATTTCAGTTTTACAACATTTGCTATGGTAGGGACTGGCGAATAGTAAATGTTCGACTTGACGAACAAATGAGAAACACCTCCTTTACAATTTGAGAGAAACTCGAAATTTGGTATATGGGCTAATTATTTGATAAAAAACCGAAGATGAATACAGTTTTTCAAAAATGTTCATTTAAGTGGGTGCTACACAGAAAATGTTCCAAAGTTGTGAATGATAGGAAAAGCATGCTTCGCGATAAAGATTTCAGATTTAGTGTACGGGTAGATAGTTTGAAAGGGAGAAATTGTGCAATTTCAAATTTCCAACATTTACTACTTTAAGGGGTGCCACACACCAAAATATTCGATTTTCCGAATAAATGGGATACACATCCTTTTAAATGTGATAGAGGCTTGATATTTGGTATATAGGATAAGTATCTGATAAAAAAACCCAAGAGGAATACAGTTTTTCAAAAATGTTCATTTACAGGGATGCTCGGCAGATAAACGTTCGAAAGGTGAAATGATTAAATAACATACTTCAGGATGAGATAAGAGACTTTAATTTGATGAACTGGTAGATAGTTCAAAAGGAAGAAATGCTTAACTTAAGTTTTTCCATATTTTCTTCTTTAGGGGATTCTGCACACCAAAATATTCGAATTGCCGAATAAATGTGTAACACGAATTATTAAAAATAATTGTATTATTCAGGGGTTGTTTATTGCAGAGACTGTTGATATTCAACTGGTATTCGACTAGTAACATAATAATGCAGCATACAGCTCTATTGAGGATATGCTGGATTCCCTTCGTCAGTGCTAGATAACCAATAATAGAAGAAACAAAGAGGTTTATATGATCAAGTCCTAAGTTATAAGTCCACCTGAGAGAACGAATCAGAAAGCAGAGTAAAGCACAATCCAGCCATCCGAAACGAAAAATAACACACATGATTTTCGTACGCCACAACACAAGAAAAAGATCCCAGCAAGACAAGTCTGAACAAAAATAAACGAATAAACGAGTCCTAATAAAAATCAGAAAATCAACTGTCCCTACATGCATAGTATAAAAAATAAGGAAAATTATTTTGCCGGAGTCGAAAATTCGAGTTCTCGACGGAAGTCCACGCTTCAAGCATCCCTGAACTCGATGATGTCTAGGTAATGTGTATGAGGTAATTCTGTGTGTGTTCTAGTTTGTTAGTGTGTATGCATGTAAGTGTGTGTGTGTGTGCGTAAACGTTTGTTAACGTGTGTGCTTGTGAATATCTGGACTCGATATCGCACGAAATAATTAACCGTTTCGAAAAATATTTAGTACAATTGAAACAATTAGTAAATGCTGGATAACTATTGATTTGAAATATGGTCAAACGCTCAGAAGATCTCTAAATTTTTAAATGGTTTTTAAAAATATTATAAAATAATCTGAATATTCAATACATAATCATTTTACAATGATTATGTATTTGTCAAATACATAATCATTTTACACCTGATTTTTTCTTCTAAAGCAAATAACACACACTTTGTAATGTTACTTTCTCGAGATATTGCACGTTTTTCAAATTACATAAAACTCTGTGACACTTGACGATAAATTTGACGATCATGTCTCCTAATTTGGCGAAACATTGCGAACATGGCGAATTTTTTCAAATCAGTGCTAAATTAACGAAAATGTCGCGAAATATACAAATATTACATTAGAGTTAAGAAAATGGTACCCAATTGATCAATTTATAATTTGCTTTCCCTATACACATAGCTTGATGCATAAAATATTTTAATGCATGGACTACATTGATTATTGCGATTGCTATAAATATTGACAATTGTCAAGTTATAATTATGTGAAATATAAGCTAGTTGGATACTTCGAAATAGTTTTACATGTTGCCATCCGGGAAAACGTACTATTCAAAATGTACTATTCAACATTAAAAACATTGTGCCATGGATCTTATACAGTCCCTTCCACTGTAAAAGAAGTAATTCATTGCAGTATATATGAAAGTTCGTGTGTTACCCACATCAGTTTTCAATATATGGAGTCTTTTATATATTACTTAGCAGGCGTCAATATTTCCAATTTGACAATTATATTTGCATACAGTTAAATTTGCATAAAATATAAGCTAATTTGGTACTTTGTAATGCATATACATGTTGTTATCCAGAAAAGAGCTAAATGTTAGTGTATCAACGTTAGCAACCGTGTACCAACTTTACAAATTTCCCCGAGAATCTTCTACAGAATTTCACTAAGAATCAAGTAAAGTTTTTGCATTATGTAAGGACAGTCATGTGCTGTCCACATGAATTTTTTTTCAATAATGTCTGTGGGTGGGTGTCTGATTCAAATTGTGGGCATGAAAACTATGGAATACTAGGTATTCAATTGGGTATAATTACTATATACAGCAAAAAAGAAAATAAATCAATTTAATTCCATCATGATGAAGCAAATGTAAAAAATGTTCCCAAAAATCATAAAAATTGACAAATAATGAAAATTGACTAGTCATTTTATATTATCTTTTCACTTTCTCATTCTATTTCACAGAGAAAGTTAATTTTTAGGACATTTTGATGGATAAATACATTTTAAGGCCTCCTGGACTCATTTCTGTAACTATTTGAAGGATGTTCAAATGTATGTGTGTGTGTGTGTGTGTTTATATGTGTGTGATATATACCCTGTGCACTATAATTGAAGAAAAAGTGCAATTACCGCTACAAAACGTTTCATATAAATGCATTATGTTAAAATTAGAACTAGGTAGCATTATTAGTAAGTGCCTTGATTGAAACTCGAATTGCTGAAATTATGGAAATTGATATATTTTGTATTACTTTATATAACATATAGTGATGATTCCCAGAACTCTCAAGAAGAATATACATATATTTCTGTCTGTATGTGTATGTCTTTGTCAAATGTAGAGTTAAATCCAAGTCACCGACAGCCGCGAAATCTGGTACAGAATAGCTGAGCTCATTCGATGATGTGCCGATATGAGATTCCTTTAAAATTCAATTTAATTCAAAAATTATAAACGTTAATTCAGCCAAAATTTCACTATCTACAATTCAAATTTATCCTCGAGCAAACCACAGACGATCAGCTACAAGCCTTGGCAGATGATGCGATATGAACTGGGCAATAAAATCCAACTTTATATCTTCCTGAATTGTAAAGATATAATTTTTATTTTTCATTATATTTTCCTTGATGTGCTATTATCCTATCATTATAAGTATTGTGCTCGAAATTATATTTGTTCGAACGAAAATCTTCGAACATAACATTTTTTTTATTAATTTAATTAAAGATGATACATTCCTTAACTAAAAATATATATAATGCTCCGTTGTCATGATTGTAAATTATCTTCATTGATTATTTAGAACATTGAGTTGATTTTCGTATATCTAACATTGCAATATAAATAATTGCAATAGTTTTAAAAAAATAGTAATGTTATCTGTATTTTCTAAGATTAATTAGCATGCTAACTTAGCAAATATTTTTACAATTCAGAACTAATACAGTTGTTACATTATTTCAATAAATATTTATTTTTAATAATAAATAATTTGACATCACGTCTAATGTTATACTGGGATAAGCAAACTTAGGACCTCTCTGAAGAGCAGCAGTACGCTGAATTGAGGAAATATCAATGTTGGTACAATTTATAAACTGAAAGGGTAAAGGTTTTTTAAGAATTTATAAACGGAAAGGGTAAAGGTTTTTTAAGAATTTATAAACGGAAAGGGTAAAGGTTTTTTAAGAATTTATAAACGGAAAGGGTAAAGGTTTTTTAAGAATTTATAAACGGAAAGGGTAAAGGTTCCTCAATTCAGCGTACTGCTCTTCAGAGAGGCCCTAAGTTTGCTTATCTCAGTAATAATTCTAATTTTATTAACTTAATTCCCCCTGTGGAAAGTGCTCTTCTTAACGTGGCTCAGACCCATAAAGATCGTGGCCGTTTTGTCATGCATCGGTCTATTCTTGCGTTTCAAAATGAGAATAAGCTTAAAAATAAAAATAAACATTCTAGTTCTAACATTACTTTGAATACTGAACTCGCGGAAATTAAAAAACTTAGATCTAATCCGGAACTTTTATGTGCTGACAAGACTAAGCAACTTGTTCTTATCAATAAAATTGATTATGTAAATTCAATGCGGAAGTGTATTGACGAGATGGAATGCATTCAGGTTAAAAAATTCCCGATCAATAAGATTAATGCTGGAATCGCAAAACTTAAAAAATGTAACGCTCTCCCCCCCCCCCCCAATGTTAAATCTACTATTTTCCGTACTTCTCATCAACTCCCTAAGATCTTTGGTCAAATTAAACTTCATAAACCTAATCAAACTTTGCGTCCTATTGTTTCCAAATGTTGCGGACCTACTTATTTTTTAGAAAAATCCCTTGCCTTCTTCTTAAAACCTTTTTTTTAATAACCATAAATTTTCTATCAGTTTAAATCTAATAGTACCTTGAATAGCTTTAATGTTGTTTCTTTATTTCCTAGTATACCCGTTGATATTGCTATTGAAATTATTATCAAAAAACTACATAATCATAATTTTAAAACTCCTACCATCGACGCAATCACTTCTGCTTTGAATATTGTTGCGGAAACAAATTATTTTGGTTTCCATGATGCTATTTATCTACAAACTTGTGGTGCCGCTATGGATAGCCCTTTATATGGTATTTTGGCCGAGGCGGTTTTGCAGGAACTCGAGAATGAGATTTTTGCCTTTTTTATCCAACCCCCCCTCTCTTTGGTGCCGTTTTGTGGATAATGTGTTTATTGTTTGGGATAGTGATTTAGAAGATCTTTCTTTTCTTTTGTCTAAAGTTAATGATTTTTACCCTTCTATCAATTTCACTGTCGAACATGAACTAATGGTTCTTTGTTTTTCTTGATGTACTGGTCACCCGTTCTGCTACTGGTTTTCAAACCTCGGTTTTCCGTAAACCTTCTTTTTCTAATTCTTGTATTCCTACTAATTCTTACCATCCTCTTTCCTCTAAAAAAGCTTCTTTTTATGCTTATTTTAATCGCGCTTTTAATGTTTGTTCATCTATCTCTGCTTTAAGTGATGAAATTGAATTTATTTTTGGCCTTGGCCGTGAGGCTGCCTACTCCTTTGAGTTTATTTATAAGGTTTTCTTCCCAGTTCGCTGTAAATATACCCTTTTCGAAACTAAACTTATTGCCTTAAAAGATCATTTGACTTATAGGTCTAGTTTTCCATACAATCCTAGGATTTTCCGCCCCTTTATCCATTTTTGTTCTGAGTTTGGTTTCAGACCTGCACATTCTAATATTTCTTCTTTATTTAACCGTATTCGGTCTGATAAACTGGGTGATAAGGATGACTTTAAAAGCTTTGCTGGGGTGTATGTTGTTCCTCTGTTGTCCACCGATGGTAATTTTAAATTTTATATTGGAAGTACTAAACGCACCGTTGGCATCCGTTCAGCAGAACATGCTCGGGATGTCAGGGATAGTAAACTTTCTATGGCTCTTGCTCAATTTGTTGTTAAAGATAATTTTTGGCCTCTTTTTGAAATGACTTTCCTTTTGATGCGTTGTAATAACCCTCGTGATATTCTCCTTTTTGAATCCCTTTTTATTTATATTTACCGTGAATCCGTTTGTAATTTTGACCCTGTTATGAATTTGAGTTACGCTTGGCGATTCATTCTCGACTCCATGCAATTCAAGTCTCTGCAAAGTTACATATTTGACGTCTTCATCTTTGGGATTTTGCTTGATTGCCATCACTCCTCCCTTTTTTAGATTTCTGTAATTAAATTGTAATTTAATATGCTGTTCTTTTGTTGTTGAAATGTTTGAAACTTTAAGAAAATAGTTTACGGTTCATCCTTGTCTAAACGTAGATTATTTTGTAAATTGTATTTATGCAAATTGTGTCGCTATATCTGTTCTGTATATGAACGATTCAAATTTTATTTCCATGTAGCCACTGATGAAGAGCGTACTTATGCTCGAAAGCTCTATGGCATTTTTTAAAACTTTTGTACGTCTTATAGGAAGTAAAATAAAGACCTTCTGTTGTGGATGTGTGCTTAATTTTTGCTATTTATTTTTAATTTCACATGTTAAGAAAAAAAAATCGGAATACCATAACATTCTTAAACTATCCGTATTAAAATATTCAATTAACTAATTTAGAGAAAATAGGTCCTAAATATTTAGCATTTTTGTTTATATACGGCAGACAAATTAAAACTCATTAATCCGATGTTTGAAACGAGAGGTAAGGCACACTTAGGTAAGTACAAAGCATAAATACAACTTTAATTAGAATAATATTTCTTTTATAAGAAAAAAATAAGTGTCTAGACGCTCCTTTTAGCATATACCTTTAAAATAGGTTGAAAAAGTGATTTGAGAACCATGTTCGCTTTTTTATTATTTTTTTTTCTTTGCGTGTGCGTGGGTTTTAATTCGACAGATCCAAACTGTTTTATTTTAATTATTTTTAGGACATTTTTCTCGATCTTTATTTTTATTAGATACCTATCTCTTTATTAATAGCTATTATTTTTTGTAGACTTAATTAAAATCCAGGTATTTTGTAAAGCATGACATTTTCGTTGTGGATATTGTTATTCTTCTTACCGCTTTTTCAGTTTAAATAAGAACAGGTATATTTTGGAAAAAAAAGAAAAATTCTAGTTTCTGATTTCTCATATGCTTAAAAAATATAAGGTAAGACCAAATACTTTCTTGCATAATAGTAGTAATGTATCGATTAATATAAATGGGAAAAAATAAGGATACACGGACTTATTTCCTGGTTTTGCCTTACTAAGTACTGTTTAATGAATGAAGATTAATGTTCAGCACATCAATTGTAGTACTTAAACTATAGTCAAAGAATTTTAGAAACTAAAATATATTTATACACATATATATTTATTCTAAGAGCCTGTGTAATTGTTCAGTAAAGAATCCGTGCTCACCAATAGAATTTAAATAAAAATTTAAAGCTGCAAATCCTACATTTCTGATAATCCTGAATATTTTAAGTTAAACATTTAACAGAGAACTGCTTTCACTCTGAGTATAATTCGTTTTTAGTATGGTTGTGTGAAGAGATAGAGGGGGATGGAAGAGAGAATAAAAGTGTCTAATACCATCCAGTTCTGAAAGTGTCTAATACTATCCAGTTAGGAAAGTGTCTAATACTATCCAGTTAGGAAAGTGTCTAATATTATCCAGTTCCTAAAGTGTCTAATACTATCCAGTTCCAAAAGTGTCTAATACTATCCATGATTTATTAATGACTGATAGTCATTGAATGTTACATCTACAAACTTAATCAAATTTGTTAATAACCAGTTTTAATTGTTGGCACAGAAAGGATATCAAATTGTATATTTATTATTTTTAGGGACAGAATGGTGGAGTTTTTGTTAATCCCATTGTATCGTCATCCTTAATTTAAACTTCCGAAATTTTCCATCTCTTCATTGATATAGAAGCTAAAAACGGTCGAATAAGACCAAAACTAAGATTTTGGATCGAGTGGAAATGCTCGATTATTTTGAAAAACGTTTTTTATTATTATTTTTTTTAATTATCTTTTTGCGTTGTCATCCTAATACAACTTTTCAAAAATTAGAATTTTCACCTTCGGTTTGATGCTGAGGCGTATCAAATGACACCAAAACCAAGATTCTACCTATTGAGGAAGTGCTTCAAATGTTGATAGATCACCTCCTCATTCACTCAAATGGTCAGTTCTTTGTAGATTTCAATTCCCTGCTCTCCTCAAACTGCTCCCGTGTTCACGCGGAGTACAAGCAAAATAAATCTGTGGTTCCGAAAATCATTTCAAGTCATTGGTGGCAAGACAAGAAGAGTACAGTTCCTGTGGATGTCGTTTCCGCTTGGTACTGATCAAAATTAGGTGGCACTGTCCCATCCGTCCACACAGATACCTTATACTTTCGGATAAATCGAATGATCTGAATCGAAAAACAGTAATTTCTGCGCCTATTATATATAGATAGTTTTTTTACATGAAACATATAAAAAAGTCTTACAAATACTTTTAAAAGTTTGAAACTATAAGCCCAATAAGTTTCTGCGAACAAAATGTTCAGAAAAATTTCCAAAAATGGTGGATGAACAATCATAACTGCTATGTTATCAGTATCTCCGAACAGTATTTATGAAATTGTAATTTGTATGAAATTGCCAAATTTGTTTTCGTTTTAAAACCCCAAGCATGAAAGAATTGTAATACGTCAGCAAATAAAAATATTTTATCAACATACGTGGTCGTTCTTCCAAGACGCTGAGCATTATAAGAAAAATGTATATATAAAATTACTATGTATGTACTTTACATGCTACGACTACCATTAAAACCTAATATAGGTATACTATAATTAATACAGCGAAAGTTAAGGATAAAATTTGCCAAATTGGATTAACGCCAATTTAGTACGAAAGTGATTTTTCGCTTAGTAATGCCGGAAATGTGTATCCCGTGTATTTTATTCCGTAAAGAGGGCTATATTTGGTTGCAAAATAATTTTACTTTAAATTATATGCAATTAAAATAACTTAATATTACAGCTTTATTTAAAGAAATATGAGGACTCAGCTCCACCAATGAATTTGATTATTTTGCACTATTTAACTCAAATAGGGTAAATTTCAATTACGTTTATCTCTATGGTTTTTCTAGTTCAATATATTTCCTACTTGTGGTTTATATATTACCTCAAATTTTAAAAATATTTTAAAAATACTTTGTCCAAAATAAAGCAGATAATTTTAACATTATGTATGAACAATTATATAAGAACAATTATGTAAGAACAATTGGTGTAGTTGAATTTTTAAAAGCTAATAATTATACATTAATAATGGATAGTAAGTGTTATTTGTTTCTTTTTAAGTGTAATAAAACGTTTATAATAATCTATTTTTACCTGCTCTTGTAAGGAAAATGCAATTTTTATAGAAATTATTACTTTTTCATATTTTACCATTTTTTTCTTAATGATAACATATTTTTTTTACTGCGAGTAAGTGTCATCTAAACATGTCCCAGGGGTGTTCATTAAATGTTTGGAAATCATTAGCTTCATTTATATAGTTTTGATCCAGTTTCGAAAGCACAATATTTTTTTCCGAAAATATCCAATTAATATTTCATATTTTTATAATTTTGAAACAAATCTGATGAATACAATATGCGGCTTCCCCTATAACCTGTAAGAAAATTGATTAGTAACTTAATTCTATGTATCCTGTCCTACAGCAAAGATATAATATTCAATAATTGCTCGTACTTATAATTAGGGAACAATTTAAAAAAAATCTGTTGTGGCCAGCACATGACTTTCCTTTTATAATGCAATGTATTTACTACTTTTACAGTAAAAACAAAATAGGTTATTTTTATAGTAGATACTTATATGTTTTCAAGAATATTGAATTTTCTTCAAGTAGTCGTTATTTTCATTGATTTAGAGTCATTTTTATCCATTTGGCGAGATTTTCTTTGATTTGGTAACATTTTAAAATGTTGCCAAGTTGGCGACATTCCGTCATATTTGTCGCCAAAATCTTGCCAAGCGTTATGGATGGAGAAATCATTTATTCTTAGATAAATGACTATTGGCGTTCAAATACAAAAGTATTACTCAAAGTATCCTTTTTCATGAATTTAACAAACTAGGATCCACGAGAATGGTGTCACCAAATTTATCGCATGATATTACATATGAGAAGTGAACATGTTTCTCAATAGGAAATATTTTTTTTTATTTTATATATTTTTTCTGAAAAATGGGAAATATCTCGAGAACGGTTCAGGCTATTGTTCCAACATTTATGTTAATCGTTTTCTAATGAAAAATTACATAAGAAATGTCTATTAGCCTAACTTCATTAGAGGTTTTGATTTTTTGATAATTTTTTCAAAATTTCACTCGAAAATTTAGGGGGGTCCTGAACATTCAATTGCGTATAAATACAATAGGCTTCCAGTATTCACGGATTGTAATTTTTGTACCAAATTTCGCTCGAATAGGTTCATTCGTTCGTCAGTTATCGCCTCCACAGACTCACTGAGACACACTTTCATACACTCCCGACCGTCCAAACAGTTACCTTACACCTTTCTGGTAGGTCGGACGGTCTGGGTTTCAACAACAACAACACTTTCACACACACACAGCCATCACCTCAAAAATGTTCGATTCCTGATCAGGGATGCTTGAAACGTGCTCTCCCGTCGAAACTCGAATTCGAATTTTCGACCCCGTCACAATACTTTCCTTATACATTAATGTATATAAGGAAAGTAATAATAAAACAAACATATATTAAAGAATAAGCTTTCCTGTTATGTTAACTAACCCTAGCGACTACTTTACTATCACTGGCGACATCTAGATATAATTCTCAAAAGCATTATTGTATTTTCAAGTTGTTCATCCATAGGAGTTTTATCTTCTTCTTTCTAAGTCCATGCGGTAGACACTATTAATTATCTATTGAATGTTTCTTTAAACAGAAATTCATTAGTTTTATTGCATTAACAGCATATTGAGCGTGATGAACGTCAACTTAACTTAATCCAGCTTCCCCTGTGTATATGTAAGAGAAGTGAATATTACTATAAAAATATTTCATTTCAGATATAACAATTATCTTAAGAAAAATCATTACTTTTAAATTTCAATATTTTATCATGCTCTAGTAACTTGATTTTTCCCCATCTCTCATTCCCACATTGCCTCCGGCTTATTCGTTAACCATTTTCAAGTTATTATATTTTATTTACATAATTATATATTTTTGTAAGATTCAGCAATTTTTTTCTGAAAATATAGAATTTTTCTCATTATTTGTTTTACTTTCCTTGCAGTAAATGTTTCAGTAGCGTATTTTTAACAGGTATTTGTAAACACAGTCTGAGGATTGTTAGTCTAACAATAAATAAATAAATAGAGTTATAATGTTATCCAAAGTCTACTTGTCTTAATTCCAAAGGGGGGATGCAGTGTGTGAAATTTCCAACTATCCTCATTCTTAAAGTAGTTCTGCATACTACATCTAAATGTGACATATTGCTATCAGATCAAGAGTTTAATTCACGAATATCAATGAATTGGCACGCTTTGAGCATTTATGACACAGTTCAAGATTTTTTTATTAATTTTATTAATTTTTATTAATATATACGATTTAAATGAAATTTTGAGCGATTATCGGCAATGGCATCTCCGATGTCAATGACATATCTGAGGTTTATAACGCTTTCAACGCTAATGGTATATCTGTAGATGAGGGTTACTTTATATACCAATGAATTCAATTATCAAATAATATCGAAAACTACTGTGAAAAATTATTAATTAAATAATATAAAAACTTTCTGTAAATACCGCATGCATTAACATTTGGGTGACCAATTTTCAAAGACAAAACCCTTCAGCTTGGTCGCTACCTTCGAAAATGATTGACATGAATTCCTGCGTATGCTGTATTTACACGTCATTTTAATGATATTGAATTCAGTTACATTAATTATAACAATCGCAGAGTTCATTTCGACAATACGAGCTTGTACTTCCACCCAGCAGCTGAATCGAGAAATCATCGACTGCCCAGTTCGAAAAACCGCGGTTTGTGCGAATTCAATTTCAATATAAGGTGCATGAATTAAGGGAACTCGGGCATATTGTGCACCGATTTCAATTCAGAAGGCCAACGACCACACAGGATTCTAACCTGGTGAAAAATACTATCAGGGGTATAACCTGAAGGGAAAAATAGCAATAATAGGTCAGTCAGATTGTTGTTTCTTATCCCACTTGACCGACGGCAACATCAGATGAAGTCCATGAACCCGCGAGTCTTCAAAAGATGAAGAACTACTCCAGGACTGGAGTACAGCTGACTCCTCTGGCATCCAATATATGTCAAAGCATGGGCAGGAGAGGCCTGAGCAAAATTGTACTTCGGACAAAGGGGGGTAAACCTTAGAACCCAACACATGCGTAGAGCACGAAGATGGCCGGTGCGAAGTCTGACCAAAGTCGTCTGTTCTCCCCTATTGCCTGCCCCAATCAAAGCAGCACCAGGACGGCTACAATCATACTACTCATACAAGAGGTTTTCCTCCAAGTGGAGTTGATTTCAAGTTTGACTCGTGAGGCAAGTTTCGAGAAAGAAAGACAGCCACCGCCAATAGAACTCCTAAGGCTACCCTCCCTGGTCAGACCATCCGCAATATCATTACCGTGAATGTCTACGTGACATGGCAGCCAATGAAAAAATATCCTATTATGGGCACACACGTAATCCAAATGCTGAACAATATTCACTGTCGTTCCGTCACCATGTATGTCTCCACCATTCAGCCAGGTGCTGAATAGAACTACGGCTATCACTCAGAATTCAGATGTCTGTATTGACTCCCTCTTTGACAGTCAGCTTGTCAAGCTGCATGTCAAACTACCATTTGAGGGAGGAATATAAAGTTCATTTCAACGAAAAGACTTTTCAATTCCGTTTCAGAAGCTCAATTAGAGGAGCACTGGCTGGCAAGTACGAAGTTCTACCTTTTGTACGCATTTAATTCGAATACAACTTGTACGAATTTATTGGACTCTGGCATATAATGCACCGATTTAAAATCAGAAGGCCAACCACCATACAGGATTCTAACCTGGAGAAAAATACTATCAGGGGGGGGGGGATATACCTGAGGAGAAAAATAGCAATAAGTGCTCAGTCAGATTGTCAAGTTGCATGTCCATTTAACATTAAAGGGGTGAGAAAGTCAATTTTAACGATCAGAGCTTTAATTCCGTTCCATTAGCTCAATTAGAGAACCGTCGGTTGGGGAGTACGAAGTTTTATCTTTTGTACGCATTTAATTCGAATTCATTTGTACGAATTCATTGGACTCTGGCATATTGGGCACCGATTTAAAATCAGAAGGACGACGAACAAGCAAGATTCATACCAGGAAAAAAATAGTAGTATTAGGCTAATAACCCGAGCTAAAAAAATAGCAGTAAATAGTCAGCCAGATTGTCAAATTGCACATCAATCTAGGTAGAGGGAGAAGAATAAAGTGCCAATCAACTATGAGATCTCTCAATTCCACCCCAGTGAGCTGAATTGGAGGATCATCGTCTGACCAGTAGGAAGATCCTCAGTTCGACCTCCACCTGAGATAGCGAGATTCTTTACAAATTTAAAATTTGGTTGCAAGTTATCACCAAGAAGGATGTCAAATTTTAACTTGTGAAATATTTGTTGAACATTAGTGACAGTAGTCTAAGGGTTATGCGTGATTTTTAGGCAGATAAAATTTGTAGCAGTATGTAGTGAAAATCGTTTACTGTGCACAGCATATTTTCTAAAATGGAATGGAACGTATATATTTGCATCTTTCACCCAATTAATGTAGTCTTTTAAATTCCGAAACTAAAAAAATGTAATTTATTTTAATATTATCGCCATGTATATTAAATAAAATTTTTTCGGTCATATTTTCTGACCTTTAAAAGACGAACTTCTAGAACGCCAAACTTTTCACGCTCTCGATACAATTTAATATTTTTCTTATAAAATATTAATATTTTTTACTTAAGGCTAAGAAAACACGCGTTAAAAGAGATGACTGTCTAAGAAAAGGAACACCTTTGCACTATAATTTCTTTCTTGTTTACTCCTTGGGGGCAAAATATCTAAATTAATGTCAGCATTAAGAGAGTAGATTTTAATGGACAACAGCGTTCTCTTTTAGAATTATTGATATTTTTGTATTTTGGTTTAGGGCCATTTGATTTTGAACTTTCCGAAACATTTTGTATTTATGCATATCTCAGAATTTAAAATGCTTTTTTATGCCCTCCAGAAATCGTTGGAAATCCATTCTTTCTGTTTTTAATCATTTCCTATTATCTCTCCAAATTTACATTTCTGCTTTCTTCTTCTGGCCTTATCACGGTATAACAAATCATTTTTATATGTTACTATTCGATGTCAAAAAATGTGGTTAATGGGACTAATCCCATTACGTTTAAATATGCAAAACAATATGTGATTTTGCAGTCGAATTTTTATGAACACTTATATTAAATTAGAAGCAAAATTACTAAAAGCATTGTGATAAGCAGTTTAATGTTTTCCTGCAAAATCCAAACCGATAAAGTACAGATATGAAACTTTGGACGTGTAAGTTTATTTAAAATGATAAAATATAAACTATAAACACCCAAATTAGGGAAATTGAATATTTAATCTCGAGATATATGGCGTCAAACAACACATGTCTTCAAGACCAATAATCACGTATACACCTACACGCACGCACACAATATTGTTTAACTAGTATTAGCCTTTTCATGATCTCCAGAAGATCCATGTTATCTAAAAGGCTGAATTTTTGCACACTGACAGTTATAGAAAGCCTTGCTACCCCAACCGGGAACTTAACCCTGGAATTTCGATCTGGTCTGCCAAAGCTCTACCGTTGAGCTACTAGGTCGAAATTGCAAGCTTTTATCGTTGAAGTGGACTCTGCATTCCCCACCCTCTAATGTCAGATTGGTGTGCAACTGACAATCTGACTCACCACCTCCTGCTATTTTTACCCCTGGTTAGTCATCCTGGTGCTCGTTATCTCCTCAATTTGAAATCGATGCTCAATCTTGCAGAGTCCAGGGAATCAGTACTAAGTGAACTAAGATCACTTTCAGAACTCCATCTTTGCACTAACTTAATAGAGTTCATTTATTCGGCCGCCATTATAAAGAACCTTCCTGTCCCAACCGGGAATCGAACCCTGGATCTCCAAACTGGTCATCCGACGCTCTATCGTTGAGCTACTGGGACGAAATTGCAAGCTCTGATTGTTGAAGTGGATTATGCACAGTATTAACTATAGTTCAGATCCTAACCGATTGTTTGTTATTTCCCAGGCCGTCCAGCGCACTCAAATAGTGTAGAATAGTTACAACAGATAGCCTGGGAAAACATTTAAGTAACAATGGAACATAATAACACAGAAAAAACAATATAACACAGGAATAAAAATATAAACATAATAACAATAACAACAAAGTTAACAGGTAGAATAGAATACTAAATGGTACAAATAGTTCAGTCAAACAGGGAAAACATGACATTCCTCACGAACAATACGTCCAAAACTTTTGGGAATCTAGTTTATGCAAAGAGCAGAATAACATTAAAATAAACAAGAAAGATCAATCATGCTTAAAGCATTTATTAAGAAACACTTTCCAACTTCAATGCAATTTTATTTAAACATGTCTAAAATGCAATACATTCCTCGGTAATATTTTAAAACTTCTCACAATACTACATTGATTTATTATAGTTGAAAACTTAAACATTCATCCAAAAAAATGAACTTCATTCAAATGACGGCATTGAAATATAAATTGCCTGGTTTAAACATCTCTAAAATGTGATATATTACTCGGTAACAATTTTAGAATTATCATAATACCACGATAATTTACTATATTTAAAAACTTCATCGAAAACAACTGAAATTCATTCAAATGACGTCATAGAAAAAATAACACGCCTGGCTCTCTCTAAAAAAGCAGCATTTCATTCATAAATAATTTCCCATTCATGTCATTCATCACAATACTATAATAATTTATTTTATTTAAAAATTAAGACCATGGAGCTATAAGTAATTTAACTCTATGCTTAAAACTTCATCGCAAAAAATGGTCCTTCTCTCGGTAAAGTCAATAAATATTTCTTTTATATCAGCTATGCAGACTCCATGAGCTAAATTCTTTTGCATTAAAAAAATACAGCAATTCCTATACAACTCATCCTACATATTTTGCTGTTTACATTTCACATAAGTGAAAAATAGGCTTCGTTAGAGAAATAATCAAATTTGGATGCTCATTTAAACTCAAATATATTGTCATTGCGTTGTTTCAGTATGTAGATGCACAGAATTTAAGCGAAAATAAAGAGGTTTTACGACGAATACAACACTCAATATGAATTAAAAAGAACTTTAAAAATGACGATTTTGAGACAAGATGGATGCCGTATTATATTTTGAAGTTAGTCACCTGATCGTTTCATATCATGGTCACGTGATCGCTTTATGTAAGAGGTGTAATTACTATTTTAATTTTTATTTAAAAAACTACTGAATATATTTCGCTGAATTTTTTTTTATATATTTTATGGAACAATTTGAATATTACCTAAAATTTTCGAAGCAATTTGTGAATTTTAAATCCGCTTAAAAAATGTTTGAAAAATTTGGCCCCATTGGGTTCAATGTATTTCATTTTTTCAACCCGGGTTCAATCCAAAACTAATTGGGTGATATTATTTATTTATATTCCCATAGGTCCTACAGACTGTCTGAACAACATACTAAAATTTCATTTTGATTAAGTCATTTTTACGGCAGTTGTCGTGTTAACGGACAGACAGACAGACAGACAGAATGAACAAAGTCATAAACACTTTTCAACTTTGTTGTAAAGTGTTAATAAAACAAACACATTTTGAAATCTAAGACTAATTGAGCCAAGTAACAATGAAACATAATAGAAAAAAAGACAATATATAAACAATAATAATAAAAAAAGGTTTAACTAAGACTCAGATATTCACCAGCGATAGTTATACACTCCTTAATTCTAGAAATAGAGTTAACATTTCCAATGACTCTAGAAAACCAAGCACCCTTATTCCAATCATTAGGCTTTGACAAATGATAATTAATAGTATGTATACATTAAAAAGCGTAGTGGTCAACATTACCAACCTGAAAATGAGAACAATACGGAGAGATTTTAATATTACGCTTCTGTAAATATTTCATGAATGGACAATAGTAGGTAATAAAATAAATCAAACATTTATAATATATAAGCTGATCTGTATTAACTTTCGGGAAATAGTCCTTAACCCTAACCGGGAGAGAATCAAAATTTAAAGAAACATCCCGAAGCTGCTGTCATTCGTTAATAATATTTGTTTCACAAAATTTAGAAAGCAAGGTATAAATGTAAAAATAGGGAATAATTAATTTTTCCCCTGTCTGAAGCAGCCATCTTTGCAAAACGATCTGTTGTCTCTTTCACTTTCCCACATTACCAACGTGAGCCTTAATCCAACTTTATTTAAGTGTATATTTTGCCTAGCAATATTCTTAATTTCCCGTAAAAAAATTTATTTATTACTTGAAGAATTTAGAGACATAATTGCAGCCAAACTGTCAGAGTAAATATTGATATTAATTTAATTATCCTCAGCCCACTTTATCGCATACTTGATAGCAATTAACTCTGACTGATAAACAGAGTTATTAGAATCCAATTCATACTTATTAACGTGAATTAAAACATCATTTTCAAAAATACATATCGTTTCATCAATTTCATTATCAATCTTAGATTCATCTGTATAAGCCTTAATTACACCATCATCGTCACAATTTGTTAGAACAATGGTTCTTTCCTAACCGAGTTGAATTTTCGATTTACTTCCCCCTCCATGGAGGTGGAGAAGCGGGGTATTGAAAGGCTCGAAAACGATTATTAGACCTTCCAAAAATTGACCTAGAAGTCAGAATCTTAGCACACTTATAGTATCAATAATAGGACAAAACTTTACATAGCCGGATTTTTGTTTAACTCCCACCAGGAGCAAAGAAATAAGGTTTTCTCTAAAAAAATTTTAGATCCTTCAGAAGCCCTCTGGTGATCCAGAAGGCTGAACCTATGCATATGTATAGTATCAATTATCGGGCAGTACACTTAACATAGTCGTTCATTTTTTTTTTTTCTAAAGTAAACAAAATGAAATGAAATCTCTCAGCCCACCCTAGAAACCTCCACAAAGGATATAACAGGCTGGAATTGCACTGCAAAGCAGAACCCAAGTGGGCCGATTTTCTATTGAGACAAGTATTTCCAACGCTAAGCACCATATATTGTTAAGCAAAATAGAACTTAAAGATTACTTGCAACTTAGAATGTTATCTTTTCTGTTTTTATCAGGCTTAAATACAAGTATATAATATATTAAAATATACAATAGTGTCATAATTTGTGAGTTTATATTTTAACATTTTAAATAAACATAAACGTACAAAGTGCCATATTTGTAGTGGTTATTGTACATTTAGGTTTCTCATAATGCGATCAGCTTTTTGCTTCTAATATATATCGTTTTATTTCTAGTTAAATTTATTTCTTTAACTGAAGGTAGGTTTGTTATAAATGGCATGTTTATTTGTAGCATATAGTGGAACATTTGATACATAATATTAGAAAAACTATTTTACTTTTAAAATTTTATTCTGAAAAATTAATTGTTTGAAAAAACAATCATATATTTATGATTTGTTTTTAATTGAAGTTGCTAAATTTATTACCTTATTCTCCAGTTTCTGATATGAATTGAATGCTACATTGTCCTTGATTACTTATAACACTTTGAAATTTGATTTTGTAACTTGCAGATGTGACGGAGCAGTAATATCTAGGTTCGTTTTATCTTTACCATTTATCAACTCGTTTTACATAATTTAGCGGTCAGTTATTTAAAAATACATCTCTATTGCATCACAGTTAATCAATTTATTCAGATTTTATATTGGGGAAATGTAAGCTCTCCTCTTCAGAAATTCGTCATTTGTAAATTTGTACTTCAGAAAAGCCTGAGGTTAAAACAAAAAAACCTGAGGTTAAAACAGAAAAACCTGAGGTTAAAATAAAGAAACTTGAGGTTAAAACAAAAAAGCCTGAGGTTAAAACAGAAAAACCTGAGGTTAAAATAAAGAAACTTGAGGTGAAAACAGAAAAATCTGAAGTTAAAACTATATTCCAAAATATCAAGATTGTTTCAACATGGTTTTATCTTGGGGCATAAATATTTTATTCTATAAGGGCGGATGTTCCATTAACCGATATTGCATTTACTGATCCCCTTTTAAATGATTTATTATTTCTTTAACGGACATTTCAGTAAGATATATAGACTGTGCAGAAAGTATTAATTCACACAGAAAGTAATTATTTCCCGAATTTTTTTAACTCAATGTTTTCAAAGATATACACATTTTAATATCTATTGAACGTTTATCGAACAAATTGCGGATGGTGTCATTATGTCTATATACATATTTCTAGGTGTACACACTGTAATTAAAAAGTAATATTAGTGTCAGGATAAAATATATGTTTAAGTAGATTATGTACAAAACTAAGTAGAATATTTGCTTTGTAAATAGCATAATTAAAACAGACGCTATTCAAAATATAAGATTTTGACATTATTCTCCATAGATCAAAAATAAAAGTTTCTTAAAAAGTGTTCGTTCAAAAAATTGTCATATGCTGCTTAAAAATAATTTATACTTTCATCAGCAATTAAATCTGTATTTGTTAACACTAGTCAGCTAAAATGAATCTAATGCATTGGCTTCACTTACCCCTTGGCAACATAGAAAAAATTACAATTTAGATAATTTCAAAAATGAATTAATACAGAACAAAATGTTCTACAAAGTTGCGGTTTTCATTCTGACACATATGAAAAAACGGACCTGAACAAAATGGAATATCACTATACAAAATATTGTAGTGGAGCTTCTCACTCTAAATAGTCAGTTGTCATTTCACTTTTGTATCGAATAGTTATTGAATGATTATAGTCTACTAAGGAAGAACGTCAACTTGGAAGTAGCAGTTTGCATTAATTATATATTTTCATGTTGGTTTAAAACAGACCGAAATCGGGTATATAAAGATAACTATAAAAATGATATCGGTCTGATGTAGTCCATTAAAATATTTTATCATTTATTGACTAGGAAACAAAACATAATAAGCAACTCCGACAACCTTATCTTCATTTCATTACTGTCACTGTAATTGTGAAATGATACACTGGTTTCCATAAATTAAGCAACAAACAGCAAAATCGCGATAATTTATGTATATGTAACTGAAATGCACAAAATTCGCATATGTTTCGGGCAGAGGCATGCAGCATCGATGCGCATGTGCAAATGAGTGGCACTGTCATCGATTTAAGCAAATTAGTAACAGTCGAAAACCAGTTATGTCGTATTAATTCGCCAATTCATTTGCGGCAGTGAATGAAAATAGAGATAGCCAATTTATTAAAATGACGTCGAGACGTAATGTACGAGTTGAATGACGCCACATAGCTATAGGCAGACAGGAAAGAGGCCAATGGCTGACGACGTTGCGAAATTACTGAACGATAATCGTTCAGTGGTCAGCAGAATGTGGCATCAGTTCCTAACACAGGCTCAGCTTCCCGAAGGTATGTTGAAGGTAGGCCAAGGACGATGACCTCATCAGATGAGCAATACTTGCGGCTATCTGCAAGATAAAACAGGACTGCTACTCAAACTTATGTCAGATATATGCCAGCTGCAGCTACAGGGCTGATGGTGTCGACCTCTACAGTACACAGAAGGCTACATGAAAGATGCATGCATGCTAGAAGACTGATATTATGCGTACCGCTAACCTACCACCATATGAGGAAACGTTTGAATTGGGCACCCATACATTTGAACTGGACCCAATATCAGTGTATGTCCATACGTTTCACGGATGATTCGAGATATGCTTTGCAAAGTTATTCAGTTATTATCGACGTAATCAGATCTTGAATGAGGCAGGTACTAGATATTATCCATCTTATATCCAGAAAAGGGACACACATATTGGGATTGTATGGGGAGACATATCTTTAAGTGGACATATTGACCTCTGTGTTACCACGTGGAAATTTCAATGCTCAGAGGTATAAAGAAGGCGATAATTCAGTCCTCGTGCAATAGTACGCCAAAGAGGAGATCATATGGAGCGGCCAGCACGCTATCCCGACCTATATCCCACATAGGGTATCTGAGACTCTTTCGGGAGGCAGTCCTCTAGACCCCTCTTCGAACTCTGCAGATGATTATTGATAATAACTGATTTCCATAATCAATTGGCGCTTCTACCCATGGAAATCAGTTCGTTGTTTCGTGTAGTCCTGAAGCACCTGACGCCGAAGGCGTCGTAATCTTCAATATCCTCATTACTTGTACTGAGGCTATGACATTATCTGCGTTGTCGTAGGTCTGTCCGTGAGAGCGCCCCAAATGGGCGGGAAGTCAGCTGGGTACTGGAAAGGGACTGGTGATGGCACTTGTAGAAATCCGTGACGGTGGCACGTGCTATTGAAGAAGCACGTGGTGCTGATGGAAGCATTCTGATCATCCCTGCTGCTGGCCCTGAATTAAACTTAATTCTGGAGAGGGGGGGTTCTGAGATCTGCAATCATCTTAATGACGCAAAAAGTCTTTGCCAGAGGATCATCTTCTGAGGTTATGATTTTGAGGATGTTATTTAAGAAGTTCTGAAGGTTACTCAGATCGAAGTATTTCTCCACCACCTTAAAAAATTTAAGAAAGTCGAGGAATGCATTCGAGGTCTGGAGGGTCCATTCCTGTGTCAGGTCATGCCTGGGCAGAGTGCTCTCCAGTTTTTCCTGAAACCGTATCAGCACTCGCCTGCACTTCCTGAACAGGGGGGGGTACTTTTAGAAGGATGGAGGGAAAGTTTTCCTCGCCAAGGTTTTTTTTTTTTTTTTGGGGGGGGGGGGTCAATTTAGAATTTGGAAGGGGATTTTTAGTGACCTGGAACTTTTTACGGTTCCAGGGGTTTTGAGGGCAATGACTAAAATTTGCGGCGTGACTTCCGCCGCAGTTGCAAAAGCCCATGCAAATCATCGACAACATCATTAACAGCATGGAAAATTGTTATCGATCCTATATTACTATTCGAGGTGGTCACTTCGTATTGAAATACTTTTTCCTATTTAATATTGATATCTTTATTTCTGATGTCTGATTCCCACTCTGGGTCCCTGATTTTCCTTTATAACTTTGAAACGAATCTATACAATTCAATGAAATTTCACAAGGACATACATTGTTATATGAGAAGCGTGGTTACGGGCAGTAGTATCACTAATCTCTAGCCCAAAAAGAATAAAACAGACTGCTGGCCTTCCCACAGAATTCCTTATGTAAACTGTCACAGGGGATTAATATTTCTACAAGCACACGGTCAAGAGCTACAAAAAAAAGCAAAGCTGTTTCTCATACTCCGTGTCAAATTTCATTGGATGTCATCCACTAGTTTGAAAGTTATACGAGAAAATCAAGGTTCGAGAGCGAGTGCAACAACTTGTATAAGAATGTAAACTGTGGAAAGAGTGCCCTTTTAGTCACCGAAGATTTCTGAAGGGCAGTGTGGAAAAGAATCACCTTTTTCTCCACACTTTCAGACAATGTCTGTACCGTCAGACTGGAAGGGGTATCGAAATTCATTCCAACTGAGTTCTGTCTCTTAGGAAATACTTTAATTCTACAAAAATTCAGCCTTAGAGAACACTAGGAGGGGGGAGCTTCTGGAGTGTCTGGGAGAACTTTTCAAAGGCCCTATTTTCTCCGCCTCTTGTGGATTGAATCAAAAACTTTCTCCTTTGCGTTCTGTTCCGTAATCGATACTAATTGTATAGGTATTTTTCTTTCTAGAGGATTTTAAAAAGACACTGTATGCATTCAATAAATGTTTTTAACGACCTAGCAAAAATGACTGTATATGAGTTAAATTTGAATTATTTAATTTCATTTTCATGATATTTATTATTTCTTCCACTCAGTACTATACTCAGTAATTTCCATATTTCCTTTGCCTCATTATGTTTCGTAACTATTATACATTTTAATTTTAATGGTAAGTTAAAAATAATGCAAAGAATATCCTACAATGCAATTCTAAATTTTTGTCATGCAAAGAACCTCCTTATTGTTCCTGTTTCCAAACTTTAAAATATTCAAAATCGTAAATTGACATAAAGTAAATATTACGCAACTACTTTTAAACAAACGTGTTTGTTCCAAATATTCTGAAAATCAAAGTTATACTTTATTTAACAACGGTTGTAAAATATTCCGATTCAAGATGGCTTTTGTCATTTTGCCAGACACACGAAGTTTTCATACAAAAAAGTTTTGCAAATTTCTGTTTGGTAACATTTGTTGCCTTTCGGCATTTTCTTGGAAGGAAACATGTTTCTTAACGGTATATTTACTATTCTTACAACTATTTTGTAACTATACTTATTTTCGTTTTCCTGTTCTATAAATTTTTAGAAAATGAGCTCGTAGTAAACATATGTTTAACTGAAGTTTTATACAACACTGCTATATAAAGGGCAAAGATGGAGACGACGTGGATCACATTTTAAATCCGATTCTCTTTCACATCGCTGAATGTGCACGCTGAAATGTATTAATGAAATGCTCGTTGTATACGGAATTTTTAAAGACAAAACGAATACGTCTAATTCAATTACTCTAGAGTGAATCATTTTTGAGATATTTAAGTGTTGGGGAATTTTGGGGAGATAGCGAAGTTTTAAAATGTGTTAAGTTCCCCAGTAAAAAAGAAGACATATAATAATATAAAACTGTATGTAGTATCAATTAAGTAAATATCCGTATTACTTTCAACAATTAAACTCAATTTAATGCAATGTAATTTTTAGTCTGAAAGAAAAGCCATGTGATGTCCATGTCAAATGTTATTAATTGAACTCATGATGATTTCAAATAATTGAACAGAGGTAAAATATTTTTTGGTTATATATGGATGAAAATTTTTACTTTCCCTGCATTTCATGGTAATGTATAGGGAAAGTATTGAAGTCGTGTCGAAAAACGCAAGTAGTCTTCGACGGATCTACACGTTTCGGGAACAATCTATTTTTAGAGAGACGTCTGTCAGTGGGCGTGCCTGTCTGTGCAGTATATTTATCAATTCCAACTCAAAAACTAATGGACCAAATTTCAAAACATTTTATAGGTAAGTGACTTGAGTTTGACCCTGGTGTTGATTAGATTTTGGTATGATTCGGGATAAACAAATCCGCTTTTTTTTTTGCGAAATGGCCCGCAAAAATCTCATCCACTCTAGCTAAAAGGCTAATTGATCAAATTTCGCTGAATTTGGTAGATAAATCACTTGTGTAATACCCTGGTGCTGATTGCATTTTGATACGATTCGGAAAAGAAGATCCTGCCCTTTTTTTACAAAATGGCCAGCAAAAATCGCCGAAATATAAAATAAAAGACTACGTATGGTTAAATGTATCCATTAAATGCTTATTTTGTACGTAATTTTTGACGAGAGAACAAATAAGACCAACCACATTACTCTAAGACTAACCGTTCTCGAGATATTTATTTATTTATTTATTTATTTATTTTGCATTTTTTTTTTTCATTCCGCCACCTTTGAAAAAAGTTGTTCAGTTAAAAAGGAAAATTCCATAAAAAGTCCAAATTCAGTGTTAGTTTGTGCAATTAAACTAAATTTAATGAATTATTAAAGGAATAAAGGGAAAATAAATTTGAGTCTTCAGGAACAGGCAAGTGCTGCTCATATCAGATTTTTTTTTTCTTTTTTAACCAGAATATTCTTTTTAACCACCACACCACTTACATACGTACTTTGTTTCTTTGATTGTGTGTTATGGTATACTTTTTCTGATATTATTTAAGCAACTTTCTTGTCATATAATGTACCAATTCTCAAAATAGTTTACTTGCAATGGAATTTTTACTACTTGACATATTTATTTCGTTTGTCTTATCATAAATTTTATTTATTCGTTTCATTTATCATAAATTTTAGTTTTACTATATTATAATGTTGTGACAATACATATTTGATACAAATATTTATCTCCTAAATACAACTAATCAGTTTTATACAATGATTCATGTTTTGTTTTATGTATATATAATCAAAATTACACTTTCCGATTTAAAATATGCGGTTTTTATTACTCTATCCTAAAAGTTAACCGTAAAACATATTATTCAAAATGGCCACCATCTTAATACGACGTGAACATCAAATTAATATTTCAAAATGATCTCTGAACAGCTTCTTAAAAACTTCTCATCATACTGCGATGCTCATTGTATGCTCATTCAGGCGGTCGCTTTAAAAGTTTGGGCGAAAATTAAACTTGCAAATTACTTTCTACTTTAACGAATACTAAATGCACTCAAAAAGCATTTGCCGCCAAACCTTTGCGATGATTAGAGGGCGCCATAGGTTGAGATTAACTAAAATCTGTAAAGAATCTTAACGTATAATGCTAGTTCCTTTCATTCAGATATAAAGCAATAAAATTTCACTTTTGCAGAAGAATTGTGATAAAATTAGTTAAAAGACTAAAACGGGAAAGTTGAGGCCGCTAAAAATGATTAAGTAAAATATCGCCAGTGATGGAAATAAAATGAATATTTATTATAAACTCGAACGAATATATGGCGTTGCCAGGGATTTGGATCCCATATTGCAACGGAAAAACTAATTTTGTGTGGCTAGTTGTTCGCGGGTTAAATGTTAGAATAAAAAATTCCGAGATTTACAAACATATATATATATATATATATATATATATATATATATATATAAATGAAAATAAGATGGTCCGAAGTGATTATTTCATATCAATAGTGACAATATTACAAGCTTGTAAAGATGATAAAGAGAATATTATAAATAAAACAGCTGCTAAATAGGTATAAAATACGCCTTTTTCCCTGTTCTATATATAAGTTACGGAATTGAAAAAGAATGACATGTGGTAAAGTTTGGTTAATATAATCCCCTAACTACACCATTATATTAATTTTTTATTTGTGTTATAAATCATATATGTAATACAGGTACTGACGGTTCTAATCCCCTTGTTCCCTGTATAAACATACATGGTGTAAATCAAGAATAGTGTATAAGACGAAAAGTTACAAAACAGAGAAAAAAAATTTTGCACGTGGAGCTAGGCCTTTCTCGCTCCCCAATTTTTTTTTTTTTTTTTTGAAAATGAATAAATAGAAAAAAGTGAAAAGTATTTACAAAACCATGTACGTTATCAAGGGCCATACGTTATCAAAGGTACGTTATCAAGGGTTCGTTAATGATGATTCACGTTTCTGTGTACATTACGGGTTTTACATTTACGGGTTACTACATTTCTGCGTACATGTCGGGCTATGTGCATTATTACTGTAAATTGTATTACAGAAATAATGCACATAGCCCGACATAGAAGAATGTAGAAATGGATCAGATATAATTTAAAAATAATCAATTAAAATAATCAAATATACCAGCATATGGCTGTGTATTTATGAGAATATAATGTGATGTATAAGTTGGAAAAGAATAATAATAATAATAATAATAATAATAAAATAACATAAATTGAGTTACCCCATGTGCTTCTAACGTTGTAGAGTAAGTGATACTGA
Source organism: Amaurobius ferox (assembly GCA_951213105.1). Classification (NCBI taxonomy): domain Eukaryota; kingdom Metazoa; phylum Arthropoda; class Arachnida; order Araneae; family Amaurobiidae; genus Amaurobius; species Amaurobius ferox. The sequence goes on along the minus strand of OX578140.1, from coordinate 51,654,244 downwards.
TTCGGATTTTTCCAACTCAAAACAGGTTACAGTTAATTTGATAGACTATGAGTGCAACAGTTGGAGGTGAAACATGCAGATGATAAATTGATTAATATTTTTTTATTCAAAAATGCTTGAGATTGATTTGTCTATGTGTTGCTGTAATTGGAGCAAAGTTCTGAATTTAAAATTAAATTGTGTTTTAATAAATGAAAAAATAAGGTTTGGCGGGTATATATTTTGTATAGTGGTGTTTATGAATTTAATAAGATGTTTTTTGTAGTAACGTGGTGTACGTAACATTTTTATTCTTAATAACTGATTATTTATAATATTTTATATAATGATTTTGACAGATTGGATGAATAATGTTAAAGTATATTTACTTTGAAGTTATGTGATTCAGTTTTGTCGTATATTTTAATTTTTAATGTGTTTTCATGTTGAATTTTTAAACTAACGTCTTGGTAATTTATCCATAAAATGTATATACATTTTATGGATAAATTATCTAGACGTGATGTATATACATTTTCAATTAGTTGTAGATTAGAGGGATAAAACTGAAAATTTAACATTGTGGCATCATTAGTAATTTTAATAATAATTAGATCATCAATGAATCTGTACATAATATGACTGTTGAAATTGTACTGAAGTCCGTAAAAATGTAGATAAAGTTTGGCCAGTATTGTGGATGAGATTCCTCCCAGTGGAATTCCTTTATTTAATTTGTATATGCAATTACCCTGAGATAGATACTGGTTGAACAAAATTAATTTTAATTTTGTTTTGAGTTTTGGAAAAAAGATGTTTCTTGATTGAGCAAATTGTTCATATAAATTTAGTATGTCTTTAAATAAATCATGAATATCAATGTTATTAAAGAGGTCTTTCAAATCAAATATTTTAATATCATGTATGTACTTAGTTATATATATATACCTATTTAATTGTGATTTATGTATACTAATACTCCCCTCATCCCTTTACCATTATAGTGTTAAGTTACCTCCCATTTTTATCCTTAGTCTTGGTCTATAGTTACTTATTTGTAACAGATATGCTAGAGATGAGGTTTTTGTACTTACAGCAGTTTATGCATAGTTTTCGTTTAAAAAATTGCAATTTATATATATATATATATATATATATATATATATATATATATATATATATATATATATATATATATATGTATATGTATATATATATATATATATGTATATATATATATATATATGTATATGTATATATATATATATATATGTATATATATGTATATGTATATATATATATATGTATATATATATATATATGTATATATATATATGTATATATATATATATATATATATATGTATATATATATATATATATATATATATATATATGTATATATATATGTATATATATATATATATATATATACCGAGTGATTCAAAACTTCGAAGTAAAAGTAACGCGCGATAAAAAAATATCTATGGGTAGAAGAGACATGCAGTTTGCAGATTAATATTCACAGTGGTGCGGGATTTTGTATGGCATGAAAAATAAGTAGTTCAAAATCTCGACACTAGGGGGCACTGCTGCAAAGAAAACAACGAGAGGTAATAATTGTGAAATAAGATATTTTATTTCACCATGATTTACAGTTGCAAGTGCTTAATGTATCCACCACCACATTCTAGTACTGAGTTCAGTCGCGATATTACGCCTAATACAGCGTAATACTATATCAGGTGTAATGCAGCGATTGCACTCAGTACTGGAATGTGGTGGTGGACACATTGAATACTTGCAGCTGTAAATCATGCTGAAATAAAATATCTCATTTCACAATTATTACCTCTCGTTATTTTCTTTGCAGAAGCGTACCCTAGTGTCGAGATTTTGAACTATTTTTTATGTTATACAAAACCTCTGTGAAAATTAATCTGCAAACCGTGTGTCTGTCTCTTCGACCCATTGATTTTTTTTATCGCGTTTTACTTTTGCTCCGAACTTTTGATCACCCGGTATATATATATATATATATATATATATATATATATATATATATATATATATATATATATATATATATATATATATTATATATATATACGTTTAAATTAGCGGAATATTCTTAAATATCCTCCTTAGTATCTTATGTTAGCTAATTATCATCATTCTCTAGTAATAGCATTACAATGCATTTGCCTCCTTGCCTACATTATTTTAATGCCCCTTTATTAAGTAGCTTTTACAAGTGAATTTATAACATTTTCTACTTATTTACAATATTGTTATTTATACTCATTATTTATTGGTAAAAGAGAAGATGTGCCCAGCATTTTCTCAGAAAAAGTATATTTGACTCCAATTTTATTTTTCAGTCTTTAAGCTTGTAAGCCTAGTATACGGAATTTATAGATATTATCTGTCTCAGTTTTTAGAAACAAGCTTTTTATATCATTTGGAGTAGATACTTGACCCTGAAGAAGTATCTGTTCAAAATGAATTCCTTTTTAAGCCTACTGCTTTTCCATGTGTTTGGCTTTAATGCAGTAGACATGGTTTTACTTATTTCACAATTTTATTTTATTTCTGAAAGTAAGATTTAAATGGTAACCTAAATTGTTGATTACAGAGGGCGGCACTGCAGATAGTTTAAAAATTGTAGCATACGCACTTCGTGACCTTTCATTATCGATGTTTTATTGACACATAAAGACTTCTTTATGAACCCTGATTAATCAGTTAGTTAAACTTCAATTTAATTATATTGCATCGATACATTTTCTACAGTATAATTTCACCTTTAATTCCGAGCTCCATAAGTGCTGCAGGACAAATCAATATTGCTAATGACCCTCACGAATGCTTTCACAAAAACTTGTCAGCACGAAAGTGACACTTATTAGCCCAGTATTCAAACGGCAGCATTAAAAAGGGGGATAAAATTAAACTTGCAAATTACTTCCAAGTTTAAAGGCTAAGAAATGTGACTAAAAGCTACAGTGTGCATTCTGTCATTTGCATTCAGCAATTAAAGTGTGTCATCTGTTCATATTAACCGAAACTCAGATAATTGCGATTCTTCTCTTTATCATTAGTACTCTGTCTTCTCACTATAAAATTATAATCAAAGCCTAACTAGAACGAACCTATATTCCGTCTTCTATCGTTAAATAAGCAAAACATACTATAGTAAATACGGTAAATAACCTAACCATACCCAAATTAATAAAGCCATATTGCCTGTCCCAGAGGAAAACGAATTTACAGGCAATAATTGTTACTATATAGATCCGGGTCAGTTGACCTTAGCAAAAACTTGGTTTCCGACAAATTTACGTATGTTTTTTTCCTGAACTTTCCACTTAGAGAATATAAGCTGGTTCTCCATTAATTAGAGGTAGTTGGAGTGACACGAATAAAACTGAATTCTGAATACTTAAGTGTATTGATAACATAATTTTTGTTTTGTGAGTTAGTTTAGCATTTAATTGCTGCTTATTGTAACTGAAAGTTATAATGTAACCTTATAAAGAGAGTTATTGTAACCTTGCAAAGAGAGTATATTAACCTTGTAAAGAGGGTATATAGCTGAATATTGTTCCTGTTTACTCTTAGTGGAGCTTTTAATAAAGTGTATAGTTATCCAGAAATTCAGACTCGTCATTTTATCCAGAAAACAAATTCTGGCATTGTCTTATGATGCAGTGATTTGAAAATATTTGCTGTAGAACCAATAATACTTTTTATTCAATTTATTTTGAATTACGCGAAATATCAGCACTTAGCATTATTACTCCGTATGACGTTATTTTCCAGTTAGATCTTAAACCCAAAAGATTCGCATTACCGGGATAAGATTCGCAGTTCGTAACCGCGATATAGTGAAAGAACTCTTTAGAAATGACCTTGTCACACCCTTAGTGCATAACTGCCGTAAACCCCTGGGTTGGCTGCATGGTCTGGGCCTTTCACACCCTTAGTGCAAGGATATTCACTACTTAGCCTAGAATTAACTTTGAAAAACTTCTAAGCTCCGTCCTTTAAGTTTTCCGTCACGAATCCCCTTTCAGCCACTACGGAGCACTGATGGTTCTGAACAGCCTATGTCGGTGAATTTCAGCCGTTGCCATCTCCCCAAAAGTTTCTATCCCCCAGGTGTTGCTATGGCATTCCAAACCAAAACTGCCTTAGTTCCATCCTCAATAGTTCTGCATTCTGCTGCTAGGGGGCGCTGGGGGTACTGCACAGCCTCTGTTGGTGAATCCCAGCCGTTGCTACCTCCCAAAAAGTTTCTCTGATTCTTAGAAAAAAACCTTTAAAAAGTTCATTAGGCGGAAATAATACCCTAGTAGAAGACTACAAAATCGTTGCCACCCGAAAAAAGTTTCTGACACTCAAAGTCCCCCAAATTTTTTCATTTCCCCCCTTTTTATCACCGTTCAGGATTACGGAATTCAAGATGGCGGCCATTACACAGCTTTGAACAATATTGCACAGCCTCCGCCGGTGAACTCTCCTTTCTTCACTACCAATAGAGGCTCCACCCTTGCTCGCTAACTTTCGCCAACTCTTCATTACTCGCTTTACAAATTGGAAAGATTTGCCACCTACATGATGGCGCTCTCTGAGTTCGCTTTCCAAGCTCTATTGTTCCGCATGCTACGCAGGTGTAATACGCCTGTTAGAAACCACCCCTTGTTTACTGGCACTCACCAACCCCCGGATTTCGTTTCACGAGTTATTTCATTCCGATTGATGAACACGACATCATCCGTGTCCCATACTCACTAGTAACTCTAAGGGCTCGCTCGGAGTCTCCGCCCTTATTTCTCTGAAGCCCATTAATCGGCGGAGCTCGTTACGCCTGATAGCAGACGTTACGCCTGATACGCAGACGTTACGCCTGATACGCAGACGTTACGCCTGATACTCAGACGTTGAAAGTTTGCCTTGTTACGTCTGATACGCAGACGTTGAAAGTTTGCTTCTAGTTCGCTGACACTCATCAATTTCCAGAACCTCGCCAGCTTTTTCACCCCGCCCAACCTCCGGCCACACAGATACCTACCATAAGCCTTAGGGATGGTCTTGTGGTCTGGGTTTTCGACCTCGTCCAGCGTTCATGCTAGCAGCCAGATATCTGAAGCTTTGTCTCGTGTTCCCACTCACTAACTGCCGGGACTCACATCACGAGCTCTTATATCTGTCAGCTACGCAGGTGTATTACGATTGATCGACAACGTCTGTTGGCAACTGAAGCTTTACAATTGGACTTAGCGGATTACTTGGCAATTATTACGGAGCAATTACTCAGCGGATCTCTCTTCACGAAATCTTTAAACTCTCTAACGTCTGTCCAGTCCAAGAGTTCGGGATATTCTTCCCTTGTTTTCTGCCGCTCACTAACCGCTGAAACTCGTTTCTTGAGTTCCTTTATCACGCCTAGTATGCAGACGTGATATACCTATTGAACTCAGTCGCTGAAGGTCTGCAACCCCCGGATCTCGTTTCATAAACTATTCATGTGATATCTTACCAACATAAAAGTCAAAACTCAATCACTCTCTGTGCAGCCACAACATAAAATGAGGTATTATAATATCCATTGCTGTAAATAAATTATAATTCAGTCGAATGCCAGACTTATTTCTCAGTAAATGATGTCACAAGCAAAATAAAGCTCTAGAAATCGCCATTTTTATATATAGGTTAAAAATAGGTCCAATATCTGACTTCGTTTTCAGTATCAGAAGTCACTCAACGTTGAACTCCAGAATACTTCTCTTTATATATATTAGAGACTCTTCAGAGTTATTAATGTTCATCCAGTTCACTTTCAATGGACGTAGCTGAATGAATCTTTAAGCGGTTTTATGCAATTTTATTCCATAGTTATATCTGACATTTTACGAATTTCAATTTTGAAAACATTAATTCATCTGTAGAAAATATCAGCTTATTTTATTTAATCAAATTTCTCGTGAGGCAAAACAAATACGTAGATGATTTTTCTCACCTTGGGCCATTGGATAATAAAACTCTGGACATAAAAGGAAGGTAGTTAAAACTTTATGTTGGAAAAACACCAAATTCGTTTGAGTGAATAAATCAAGCTTCTCTGGTCAAAGATAACTCCCACCACATTTTATGTAATTTTATGATAAAAGGCTCATTCTAAATTGAATAGTATTTAACTAAACTATTAATTTTGCACAAGTGAATTATCGGTACAATGCAAATTAGAACTCAAATAATATTCCTACGTATTCAAATTTATATTCCTTTTCAATTTATCTTCCTACATTCTGCATGCAACCTTACAATAAAAAAACACCATTAATATTTCTACTCGTAATTGGGGAACTTTAATTTAAGTATAGTCCAAATATCTATACTTAAAATTAGCGATTCCTAGATAATATCTCATATCATTATAGTACTTTCAAGCTTTTCATACATAGGAGTTTTAATTTTTTAACGCTATGAATACAACCTTGATCGTAGGTCATAAGGAGCAAATCAATATTGCAAATGAATCTTTCGGAACCTTTTATAAAAAATCCTGAGTATGATGCTTGCTGACTTCTTATTCAGGCGTCAGCTTTAAAGGAACCGACAAAATTAAACTTTCAAATTACTTTCCACTTTAACGACTGCCAAATGCCGCTAAGTACTGTTTAGAACATTTTTTGTCATTCGCATTCATTGACTAAAGTACGCCATCTGTTGGGATTTACTGGAATCCAAACAATTTATTCCCACAGTCATTTCCGTTATCAACATTTATTTTTGAATGAGATTCAGACAATAAATTCCAAAATGAATAGTTTCGTAAAAATTTTAACCAATTATTTGTAAAAAATTAAACCCTGGTATTTATTTTATTTGCAAAGGCTAATTTTAACCTTTTTGGATTATATTAGCTAATTAGGTTTCATTCAAATGGTGTTATATTTTTATTTAACTATCCGCTTTTCAACTTGTAGAAGAATTGAGCTTCTTCTGTTTATAAAAACGTTGGTTACTTTCCCTGCAATACATGGCAATGTATAGGGAAAGTATTGGAATCATACCGAAAATCACAACTCGAGTTTTCGACGGATCTACACGTTTCGGGACCTCTAGAATACGAAAAAACTATTTTTAGCGTGACGTCTCTGTGTGTGTGTCTGTCTGTGTGTTTGTTTGTCTGTCTGTCTGTCTGTCTGTGCAAATTTTATGACCACTCTAACTAAAAAAAACTAATTGACCGAATTTCATAACATTTGGTAGGTAAGTCACTTGTGGGCGAATCTGGTGCTCATAAGTTTTGGGTACAATTCGAGATAGAAGAACCCTGCTATTTTTGCGAAATGGTCCGCAAAAGACTGTATCCACTCTAGCTGAAAAACTAAAGGACCGAATTTCACAAAATTCGGTAGATAAGTCCCTTGTGGATTACCCTGGTGCTGATTAGATTTTGGTATGATTCGAAAAGAATAACCTGCAAAATGGCACGCAAAATAGTCGAAATAAAATTAAGAACTACGTATGCTTAAATATATCCATTAAATGCTTGTTTTGTACGTAATTTTTAACAATGAAAAGAATAAACCAACCCCATTGCACTAGGACTAGATGTTCTCGAGATATTTTAGTTTTTTCATATTTTCTATACGCCACCTTTGAAAAAAAGTCCAGTTACCAAATGAGAACGAAAATTGAATTAAATTTAATTAAAATAAAGAGAACCTGGATATAAGTCTGCAGGGAAAGTCATGTGCTGCCCACATCAGATTTTTTAACATGTAACTACTATTCTTATTATATCTTTTAGTTTGTCTTTTGAACTTTTAAAACCGGTTGGTCCCATTGGAAGAAATACTTATATTATCCCTATTGAGATTAATTGAATTTATTATAATTTTTTGTTCGTTTCCTTTATTAGTTTCTGCGGTGAAAAATATAAATTTTAATTTAATAAGTTATTATTTAAATGTTTTTATTATTTGTTAAATGAACTTGGTTCGACATCGTAATTGTGTGTAGATTATAGTTAGTGTCCAACAAATAACCCACCTATTTACAGCGTCCGGTATCTACCTATGAGTAAACATCATCCTTAAAAAATAAACAACAAAATGCAACTCTTCAAAATACCCACACTTTGTTTCACAAACTTTTATATTTCTTAAAATTATTATTAAATTATTAGCATTATTATTCAAATTTAAATTTACAATTTTACTCGTCAATTTGACGATTATTAATTTTTATGTTATTGATCAAGTTTTCCAATTAAAATTCAGGAGTTGGTTGTAATGACAGACTTAAATTTTGATAGACATTAGTGTCAATTTTAATTAAAATATAAGGTCCTCATAGACGATAAAAAGGTGCATTTTGCTTTTGCTGTCCATTTCGTATGAAGAGGCATCTTCGGACACATTCTTTGTAGGCAAATGTATTACGAATTCCTTCAGAACTCATCTAAAATTTCTAGATGGACACACTCTCATTTCTCCGTGTTTTCACTCATCTTAATTTCAAAGTCTTTTCCATTTACATGAATGTCGAAATCTCTCTATTCAAGGAAAGAAGTCAACAAATCAGAATTATGCAAACCAGAGTGGTCGCATAGTTTAGTCTGATTATAGTTTGTATAATTAGCACTCAATAACAAAATGGTATAGAAACATCGGGATTCCATATTACTAAGCTATTTTATATTACTCGATAATTCAGTTTATCCGGCTATTCAATTTTAATAACATATTTTATCCTAATGTATTTTCAAACTCTGTAATATCTGTAAAGATATAAAACTGTTAAATGTCAATCAGAACTATGGCAACGAAAATGGTTGTACAATATATTCTGAAAACAGTTTTAATGGTTACACTTGTGGAATGTTTACCTTCATCGGCTCTTGATGATTACTCTATTATACGGATGAGTATATTTATGTTGTGACATTACCTATCCGTACTTATCTCTGTCAACAGAGTGACATAACTATAACCTAAATTGCTTTATATGCAGATTTTTGGCCCAGGCCAATAACACATAACTGCACATACTTAAATCAAACTGTTTTTATTGTGAACTTCCCAGGCAGCTGGATGTTTAAAGCAACTGACGACATAGACAATAACCGTTATTGCACATGACCAAAATTAATTACAATTATTCAAACTACTATCCTTGATGAACTTGGTGATAATTGTTACTCCGTAGAGGATTTACAGAGCTTTTATGCTTGCAAATGGCACTATTTTTACATCGCCCCATATTGCTGCCAAACCCAGGATACTAGACTCTCCCAGTCATAGTTCTATCGAAGTGGATTTCCACCTACTGGGCTGCCGGCCAACTTCCTCACACATCCAAACCTATCCTCGCACCTTCTCCTTTGCTCCAACTCACCCGTGTCAAAATCTTACTAGAATTCTTCCAGAATCTCTCTCAATCGGAAACTTACCCTGTTTCATATCAGGAACACAGAAATGTACGTTGATTAACTCGGGGATTGATTGAACAACAGCACCAGTTAGAATTATTAGTTTAAAGAAACATAAATTATAATACAAACTGACAGAAATAACAATAGAAAGGTATTTAGACCTCACACACAATGATAAAACTGTACAAACACATAGAAGTTTCACCTTACTCAACTATTTCATATTACCTTATATTTCAATTTTTCCGACTTTTCTATTTTATCCTACAATTTCATTTACTTGACTATTTTATTTTCCCGATTATTCTATATAACTGGGTTATTTTAAATTACTCGGATATTACAAGTTACCCTGATGGAAAGAAATTCGTATACATAAATTTTATTTATTGAGAATATAAATAAGAGAAGAAAATGCTAAATTTACTCTTATACATACTACCGCGTATCGTAAACAACGAATGGCATCGTATTCAGTATTTACATATCTAAACAACAGAATGAAAAAAAAAAAAAAAAACATCTGAAACCTGAAACTCGAGTTTCAACAGACTGATGCAGAACGTATGTATGTTTTAACTTTAGTTTCGTTTCCTTCTGACATTTGTAAACATTCTAGAAATTCATCCATGCAATAAAAAAGTTATTTATATTTTTTTCCTTGTTTTGGAATATTTTCTGTTTACTAAAGATTATATACAGTTGTATATATTTTTATCTTATGCGTACGCATAAAAGCATCCGTTATTAAACTAGCATAAATCATGAAACAGAAAGTAATGACTTTCTATAATAAAGAAGATTTAAACAGATATTTATTTCAGCGATATATTGCAATTATTTTTATATACAGAAGCATAAAAAACCAATCAACCCAGCGTTATTAGTGCTTTGTTCATATTAGGGAAATTCAAAATCACGTTTCGATAAGGAATACCATTATCTATAAATCGATATGCGTAAAAGTTGCATATTGAGCTGTCTTCATATCTAGTTGCACATCAACTTTACAACCAAGCGCAACACCAAATATATATATATATATATATTTTTTCAAATGGCCAGGCACTTTGACCTACGTCATTCGCCTTTATTACAGCGGCCAGAGTGTGAACCATTTAGCCGTCCATTGACGTTGCCCCAGGTGCACCAGAGGGGGGCGGATCACATTGCGCCCACAACACAAATATCCATGCCTTACGTAGGGCTCGAACCCACAACGTGGCGGTCGAACGATTGCTACGAAAACGCTTGCCTTGACCACTCGACAATCACGTCGGCACACTGAATGTTGATGCCATATTTCGAATCTTACAACAAAATTTTACCTCGGATACCATATGTGAAGTGATTTGATACATCCTTTTTTGGAATATGTGTATGTAAAGTTTTGAACTTCTAATAATAAATAAGTTTCCCAAATTTTTCTATATCTTAAAAAATAATCATTTTATCAGTTTGATGTTTCATAATATTATATATTTCCACTTAAAACTCTGATTATAAATGGAAATATAAAGCTCTTAAATGCACAAATAAGCGAAGTTACAGTGGATTACAAAGGATCCGGTAGCACTTTTTCGAAATTGACATTCGACCTTTTTTCATATATTTTAAAAATTAAACACTTTTATTTCCCTTTCTCTAGCGAATATACAAGTAATATCATCAAAGCATTTAAGTAGGTTCTCTACAAAATCCTACTGATATTTTCACTTTCCAAGAAATGCCGTCTAAAATTCTGTAACTAAGCAGTAGAAGTGTAATCACGTCAGATGCAAATCAGTTGATTGTAAAGTTCTTGTTTCTCTTTTATTTGACTTAAATTACACTCAAATCAATGTCACAAAACTAACTTAAATAAAATGGAAAGACTGAGAGGATTTTGACGCTAACAATTGAAGATACTATCAAATTTTTCACTTGCATATTAATGATGACGCTTTTTAAAAATACAGCTGTAATGAAGTGGCAGTATTTATTAATTTTTATAGCCAAGTTCATCATGTATCCAGCTAACAGAAGGGAAACTAAACGTGAATTAACGCGCCTTTAGCCAGATTAAAGTGTTGAAAAAGTTGGAGTTGAAATATCAGTAATTTATTTTTTACTTTACAAATCATACGAACCAAAGAATTGGGTGGAAGCATGCGTAAATTCATACAATTTTAAAGATAATTATTTGTTAGTTGTATAATGTCCTTTTCCAAAGGCGTCGGATTTGAGGTCTGATAACCCTTCCTAAGAAACTGTTACCTTACACCTTCCTGGTAGGTCAGACGGTCTGGGTTTCAACAACAGCATCAACAACCCTTCCTAGGAATCTGGAGCGCATTAAAGTTCGGAGAAATGCTACATGCTGAAATGGGAAAAATACTTTTAGTTACCAACATCACCTTACCAATTACTCACGCAATTTTTTTTCTGGCGATACTACAGTCTTTTTCCAAGTATAAGTAATTCAGAAATGTGTATACAGAAATTTTAGGTATTACGTTTGACTACCAACAGACACTAAACCATAAATACACTAGAACGTAGATGTTTTGCGTGGGTAAAGCAAGTTATTTAAATAATTTTCTCATAACTATTTAAATTTTGAACTGCCTCCCTGTGTTATGCAGATATTTATTAAATATTTTTAAGCTTCTGCAATTTCTAGTATATAATTCTATACAAAAATATTTGAATGTTAAGACTCGTAAATACTATCTCATTTCAGCAATGTTAATGAGCAGAGTAAATAATGCATGTATATATGTACTTAAAAGTAAATATATGCTTTTACTGACAAGTGCATTTAAATATTTAATTCAATTCCATATTTATGATATCAAAAGTAAGAATCAGGTAAATTATAGAACACAACAATGAATAAATGCATTATTGAGAATGAATTATTATGCAATATTGGAGGCAACAATTCCTAGTTTCCTTAAGCTCAGCAAATGACATGGGTTAAAAACATTAAAAAGCGCCATAGCCATTCGCTGATATTAGTTGCGACTGACACGCTATTCTTAGCGAATACACGTATTTCATTCAGCACTTACATAGATCAATTTCAAATTTTTCATGAACACAAATTGCTACAGTTGCTTTTTATTTATTCATATATTACTTTTGAAATGCTAACTTAAATAAAAAAAATCGAAATACGCATAAAAATGTTCCCATTTATAAGATGGGAAAAAATATGAAATGAATCAAAATGGGGTTTATTCCAAACATTAATCAGATTTTGAATTAAACGTTGTTTTTTTTTGTTCGCTGTACTTCTCCGTTAAGCAAATCAATATATTCTGAAATCGTTTCCTCTATCTTCCCATACTCCTTCACTCATTGTGAAGTTTAGTTAAATTTTTCGATTTTATATACTGGTAATTTTAGATTTAAAGCTATTTTGGAATTAAAGATATTTTTCTGATGCATTCTTAATAAGCGTTTTCTTCTATTATAAAATTATTCGTATATTTCCGATTTTAAGAAAAAATAAAATATTATTATGTTCATTGCTTTTGAAATATTGGTGTATAACTGTACATTTTTAAAACTATTTCCCATTTGATAAAGTTGACTACAATTCTCCTAGTGGAAAATTCAAGAAGTTAGGAACATAAACATGACAAACGTAGCCAGAGTCTTTCTAATATACACAGTTTACAAGATTTCAAGGAAAACCCTTAAGGATCCAAATAACTTCGAAATAAAAAGTCCTTAAGTTTACACGTCAAAGATATTTATAGTGAAGTGACAATTTCCTATTTAATAGAAGTAGTTTCAATACCCTTAGCAAAAGAATCAAGATGTTAGGCACATAAGCATGGCTAAAGTCGCCAAAGTCTTCCTAATATACAAAGTTTACTGGATTCCAAAGAACGCCTTTAAACATACAAATAATTTCGAACATGAAAAGTCCTTAGGTTTACACATTAGGTATACCTATAGTAAACTGATCATTCCTCGCTTACTAAAGGTGATTGCAGTTGTCAAAAAACAAGAAGTTGAGAACATACAAGAAGTTAAGATCATAAACATGACAAACATAGTCTGGATCTTTCTAATTTACAAAGTTTGCAGGATTCCAAAGAAAGCCCTTAAGCGCCCAAATAACTTTGAACATGAAAATTCCTTAAGTTTAGACGTTAGGTATATCTATAGTAAACTGATCATTCCTCATTTACTGAAGGTGAATGCAGTTGTTAAAAAACAAAAAGATAAGAACATACAAGAAGTTAAGAACATAAACATGACAAACATAGTCTGGATCTTTCTAATTTACAAAGTTTGCAGGATTCCAAAGAAAGCCCTTAAGCGCCCAAATAACTTCGAACGTGAAAAGTCCTTAAGTTTACACGTTAGGTATATCTATAGTAAATTAATCATACCTCATTTACTAAAGGTGATTGCAGTTGTCAAAAAACAAGAAGTTAAAGAACATACAAGAAGTTAAGAACATAAACATGACAAACATAGTCTGGATCCTTCTAATTTACAAAGTTTGCAGCATTCCAAAGAAAGCCCTTAAGCGCCCAAATAACTTCGACATAAAAAGTCCTTAAGTTTACACATTAGGTCTATCTATAGTAAAGTTATCATTCCCCATTTAGTAAAAGTGTGATTGCATTGTCCTTAAATTAAAATTGAAGAAGTTAAGAACCTAAACTTGGCAACAAGACGAGATAGAAGAAACATGTTACTTACAAAATACTAGAGTTTTGTCTAATGAGTAAGAATCAGCACCATATACATTTCGTACAACATGTATATATTCCAGACAATAAATACATGTCATGCTCCATTGGTTTCAAGAGGCTGGGGCAAGGTGACATCTGCAATGATTCTCAAAGTACACCATAATATACCTTCTCAAAGTCAAATATATATTACTGGTGAGGATTGGATTTTTAAAAGACTCAACTAGATTCCTGTCAAGTGCATTTTCATTGAATTATTTTTGACTATGGCAATAAATCACTCATAGCCATATTTTGTAAAATAAACTACTTCTGTTACAGAATCATCGTCGATTCTTTTTAATTAAATAATTCACTACAACTTTGTAATTGACATTTTTCTTCTATCTCTCTCTATTATCGTATTCACTTTCCTAACTTCTTCAATTCTCCGCTATAAGCGCTGAAATCAATTTTATTCGAGAGAACATAGTCACTTTACTGCAGAGCAGTCTAACTTGCACACTAAGAGATTTTTCATCCCGAAGTTATTTAGGTATTTAAGGATATTTCTTGAAAACCTGTATATTTCTACACAAACTCTTTACAAATGTTGCATTTAATTATAAATTTCTACATACAAATACATTTTTAGATAATCAAGAAGAAAAATACATTCAACATTTAATTTAATTTGTTTCAAACATTATACGGCGCATAGTCAAGAGTATGCGTATACCTCTCTCTCTCTCTCTTAACATGTATTTCTAAATAATTGCGTTACCAAACGTTATTTTCTAAATTTGGGGGTGGGGATATATTCCCCAATTTTCCCCGAGATCGTCCTTGATTAAAAATATTTGTATATATATTTAATGAAAAAAATTAGAAAGAAAACAAATGCTTTAATTATAAATCTCTGTTTATTGTTATCGTGCATTTTTTCGAAACATGATTGATGACCATTTAATAATACATAATTTTGCATTTTGAACTATGCCTTTCAAGTATCTAACTTAAATATTATTATAACTAAAGTACCTGAAGTACTATTTTTAGAATTTATGCATAAATGAATATACACACTATTTTAATAATTTTTTTTTATTCTTCGCTAAGTGGCAGTGATTCAGTTTTCGGTTCTGGCCTTATGTGACTGATGTATGGATCTGATGATGTTAAAATCATATGAAACACATCTTCATTTGTTGCCAAACGAGAGCATTTCCTGCTGTGATAAATCCGATAACACGTGTAATCTTTATTTCTACTCTCCTGTGCTTCTTCTGAGAGTGAACCTATAGGCAAAGTAGCACACTCTATTATTTCCATTCCGTGCATAAGAATTTTATGGACAGTTGCTAGCATGTTATACCAGGGGTACAACGAAATTGCTAAATTAGCTGTTTCTCGAGCATATATTCCAAATTTGTTTCGATCAATCTGAAAATTATTGCAAATCGTTTCTAAGAAAACAGCCAATCTTTTTATTAATGTTTCGTCAACTTTCGTTATTTCGGCCGTCATAGTGGGTTTCCAAAAAAAATTCTAGAAGTATAGAATTCAATAGTATAGAATTCAATTCCTTCTAGAATTCAATATGCCTTGTTATGGGAAAAGTTTAAATGTTGTAAAATATGTCTTCGATGTTTTAAAAGTAGTAATAAAATATTTATCATGAAAATCAATGTCGCTGGATCAATTGGAAGTACGAACGATACTTATCAGGGCTGAGAAGGACCTTCAGAAAAAGTATGAAATATGCCGAAACAGCGAAGGTTGCAAAAAGTTGCAGCTGATTTTCACAGAACAGTTGCATAATAGTATATGCTTTTGAAATAACTCATCCAGAGCGTGTAGGAATGTGTAGCTTTTTTATGCTATGTTTTTACGAAATGTATTTATAAAGATCCTTCCAAGCTGTCCCATTTTTGAGCAATGCTTCAAACCCCACTTTTGTGCAAAGTTCTATCATCCACTAGGTCTTTTCCCAACAGGTGTGGACACATTTTTTCAGTTGTAATTTATAAATAAATATACACTAAATAAAAAGTAGAAATAAGAATATGCATTTGCAATCCTTTAAGAAAATTGTTTAACTCTGGTTAAACTATAGTATAATAATAAATGTCTTTGCTACTCCTGTTTAAATGAAATGCTTATTTTGATTAATATTTTCAAAATCAACTCAGCAATCAAAACATCAATAAAAGCTTCATTGTTTTAAAGTTACTGCAAATATAAAGCCAGTTTATAAAGATCCGTTAAGGGTTCTAATGGCGTTAATAATAGCAAAAATAAATAAAATCGATTCAAAAGTATTTTCCCTTCTTAATGCTTTATGAAAAGTTTAATTGTATAAATGATTACGGAAATAAACCTCGTAGAACCCATTCATACATTCTCCATGCATTTCACTTACATACAAATAATAAATTTTGAACTTTAAAGAACTACGTGTTTTGCTTTTACTTGATTTTCATTCAGAAATGGTAAAATAAATTTCATCCCTGCCATATGTATATATTTCCTGACATATTAACTTACTGGAAGTTATCTGGCAGAAAACTGACTGATAAAATTCCAAACATACGAATAATATTCAAAAATTAAATCCGCTACATATAACATGTTTCCGCTGTTTTTCATTTATTCATATATTACTTCTGAAACACTAGCTTTTCTATCTATAAACGAAAGACACAGCAAGAAATTATTGATTTTTTTTAAATG
The DNA here is from genome assembly GCA_951213105.1 of Amaurobius ferox. NCBI lineage: Eukaryota > Metazoa > Arthropoda > Arachnida > Araneae > Amaurobiidae > Amaurobius > Amaurobius ferox. The sequence continues at coordinate 51,637,409 of OX578140.1, read as the reverse complement.
AAAAACATCAAAGGAATCAAAATGGTTTATTGGAAACATTAATCAGATTTTGAATTAAACATCGCTTTTATAATCTTCCTCCTTTCGCGTTAAGCAAATCAATATATTCCATATTCATTTTCTGAATCTCCTCTTGCGTTGCACGCTTTATGAAGTTTCGTTTTATTTTCAATTTTATGTATATTTATTTTCATAACGGATGACATTTTTTTCTGTAGCATCATTGGTTTAAATATCATGGTTTCTAACGCTTCTATTCTGTTTTCATTTTAGTTTTAAGAATTTAAGAAATAGATTAGTGAATGAAAACTGATCTTTTAAGTTTTACATTTTCAGCGAAACAAAAAGAAAACATATTTTAGTCATCAGATAGTTGAACTTTATAGTTTTGCATTAATAACAAAGAATATAATTTCTACTAAATATCCATACAAGTTTCTACCAACCCATTAAAACTACACATTAATGAACAATATTGTTCAAATTGCTAATAGAATATTTTGGAGTATTTTGTGAAATTATGCTGATCCTATGCATTTTTTCTCCGTCAGAAATATTCAAGTTGTTTTAAAATTTAGTGTCGGTATTTAATAAATAAGAAAATCATAACAGTTTAACCAATGTCTCTTACAATAAATTGTTTTTTTAAAAAAAGCAGCAAAAAAAACATTGGCATCTTTATCGAATCCATGGTTTTACAATGGTATCAACCAGCAATATCCAACAAAATATTTAAATATCGTCTCCGATAAATGAAATGACCGGTGCTGTTTATTCTTGGTCAAGAGTAAGAAAACAGCATAAGAACCAATAATATTATGTAGTTTAGGCCACTTCTGATTACCATTGACACGAACAACTGGCCACTAAATACAGAAAATATTTATGGGCACCTTAACGAACGTTGAACTGTGTGTTAAGTGAAAATATTCAGTCGACATGAAAATATGTCAATATATTTATCTATCCATACAAGCTGTTCACCGAAATTATTCGTCAGTTTACAAAGAGCTGGCGTTTCATGTTCGTTATTGCTTTGTGAAATTGGCCGAGATGAGTGTTGCAACGCACCATAGAGTGCATTGAAATCTTCACCTGCAGTCTGAGACCTGCATCATGACAGCTTATTTAGTTAATAGCGATCAATTCTCTAATAGGCGGTTCAAGACGTCGTTTTCATAGATAAATTTCAATATTATGGAGAAGATTTGAGGTTTGACGTGTGATAGTTATGTAGAGATAGTTAGTTACGAAGGATGTCTACTAATTTCTTTGTGCTCTCTCCTCTTATTCCAAACTATGCATTTTCTTCCAGTGCATCACGTTTTTTAACACTTTACAACAAAGTTGAAAAGGGTTTATGACTTTGTTCATTCTGTCTGTCTGTTTGTCTGTCTGTCTGTCTGTCCGTTAGCACGATAACTGCAGTAAAAATGACTTAATCAAAATGAAATTTTAGTATGTTGTTCAGACGGTCTGTAGAACCTAAGGGAATATAAATGAAAAATGTCACCCTATTAGTTTTGGATTGAACCTCGGTTGAAAAAATGAAATACATTGAGCCCTATGGGACCGGATTTATCAAACATTTTTTAAGCGGATTTAAAATTCACAAATTGCTTCGAAATTTTTAGGAAATATTCGAATTGTTCCATAAAATATATAAAAAAAATTCAGTAAAATATATTCAGTAGTTTTTTAAATAAAAATTAAAATAATAATAACACCTCTTATATGAAACGATTACGTGACCATGATATGAAAGTATCACGTGATCCACTTCAAAATGATAGATGGCATCCATCTTGTCTCAAAATCGTGATTTTTAAAGTTCTTTGTATTTCATATTGAGTGTTGTATCCGTCCTAAAACCACTTTATTTTGGTTTAAATTCTGTGCATCTACATACTAAATCAACGCAATTACAATATATATGAGTTTAAATGCTCATCCAAATTTGATTATTTCTACAGCGAAGCCTATTTTTCACTTATGTAAAATGTAAACAGCAAAATATGTAGAATGAGTTGTATAGAAATTGCTGTATTTTTTTAACGCAAAAGAATTTAGCTCATGGAGTCTGCATAGCTGATATGAAAGATATATTCATTGACTTTACCGAGAGAAGGACGATTTTTTGCGATGAAGTTTTAAGCATAGAGTTAAATTACTTGTAGCTCCATGGTCTTAATTTTTAAATAAAATAAATTATTATAGTATTGTGATGAATGACATGAATGGGAAATTATTTATGAATGAAATGCTGCTTTTTTAGAGAGAGCCAGGCATGTTATTTTTTCTATGACGTCATTTGAATGAATTTCAGTTGTTTTCGATGAAGTTTTTAAATATAATAAATTATCGTGGTATTATGATAATTCTAAAATTATTATCGAGTAATATATCACATTTTAGAGATGTTTAAACCAGGCAATTTATATTTCAATGCCGTCATTTGAATGAAGTTCATTTTTTTCGATGAAGGTTTAAGTTTTCAAATATAATAAATCAATGTAGTATTGTGAGAAGTTTTAAAATATTACCGGGGAATGTATTGCATTTTAGACATGTTTAAATAAAATTGCATTGCTGTTGGAAAGTGTTTCATAATCAATGCTTTAAGCATGATTGATCTTTCTTGTTTATGATTGCCTCTTTAATGTTTGTCCTTGGAGTCCCACAGTAGATTTTAAATCGGAAGTAGAAACAAAAGCGGTGCTCTCATAAGTTCATAAAGTTTTTGTTATTACGAATGTCACAAACCGTACCCAATTTGATAAAATATACTTGCAAGCGGAATAGTTACAGGCAACAACCATTAAAATGTTCATGTACTTTTAACAAACAAGCCAAGAGCAAGCGGGTGGCCGTCTCCCTTTCTTGCCATTGCTCAATCAGGTATTCTTATAAACGAAACAGCAACGATTATTAGATGGACATAAAAAAGTTGGCCTAAATGCAAGGGTAATTTGTTAAAAGGACATATTCACCAAGTGTGGGTATAATTTATCCCTTAAAATGACGTAATTTATTCAAAAGCACATGTCCACATAATTTGTCTAAAGCAAAAATTTATAAACTTTTCTTTATTCGAACAAAAGTGCATTTTCTGTAAAAGTGAAATCTTTGAGATTTTATTTATACAATATGGAAATGCAATGTTTTTCTGTTCAACAAAATACTCTTAATAAGAGATTTGCCAGTATTATAGGTACTGTTATTATCTTAAGGGTGGATTTCCGTATGCTGCTAGACCACAATATTCTTTGTACGAGCAAAAAGAAGTGTAAAGCTCTGCAATTATCTGCATTCCAATAAGAGCATTGCAACTAAAAGCTTGTTAAAGTCTTTATTTAGCAAGAATTATTTTACCGGGTAGGTAGGAATCCCTTAAGAGCAGGACAACTGTCTAAACAATAAAAACAATATATGACTTCCCTTAGAATGCAATGAATTTACTTTTTTAACGGTGAAAAAATTATTAAAAGATCCGCGGTGCTTTTAACGTTTAATTGCAGATTTGGCGATTTTTCCGGATGACAACATGTAATACTATTTCAAAATACCCAATTAATTTATATTCAGCGCAACTCTAAATTAACAATATTGATAGCTTCCTAAATAAGCAATTTAGTCTACATATCAAAACAATTTAATAATTAATTCATCAATTAGGCGTTATTTTCATTAACTTTGACGACATTTTCGTCAATTTGGGGCAAAATGTCACCAAGATGGCAGTATTACATTAGATTATTCGCCAAATTGATAAATCGCCACATAAGTGTTAGTTATAAATGGAGAGAAGGCCATTTCTTATGTTTTAGAAGGTATGCATACGACGGCATTCAAAATTCGCAAATCATTGCCTACCATTTGGTTTCATTTTTATCAAATTGGTGACATTTTCCTGACTTTGACAATATATAAAAAAGACGCCAAGTTGGCGACATTCTATCAAATTTTACCTAACGTTACCAACGAATGGATAGATGGACAGACGGATAAATGGGTTATTCTTATAATCCATTCTTATGTTCTTTACAGGATATTGAATTTTCATCAATTAGTCGTCAATCTCAATGATTTTGCTTCATTTTTACCATTTTGGCGACATTTTCGTCGATTTGGCGATATTTTTAAAAAGTCACCAATTTGGAGATATTTCGAAAATTTGTCGTTCAAATTTCGCCAAGTGTTATGGTCGAGAAATTGGTTACCCGTATAGTAGGTAAATACCTATTGGTGTCCAAATAAAAAACTAGTACCCGAAGTATCTTCTCTCGTGAATGGAACTTGCTAAATCCACTTGAATGATGTTAACAAATTTATCACATAATATTACATATGAAAAGTGAACATATTTTACTTTATCTTTTTTTTTAATTTCATAAGTTTTTTTGTTTAATATGCTTGAAAATGTGTAATATCTCAGGAACAGTTCAGTTCATACTAGCGTTCCAATTTTGTTGTAATCGTTTTAGAATGAAAAACTACATAAGAAATTATTATTTACGTAACTTTATTTGGTGTTTTAATTTTTTGACGGTTTTTTAAAAGTTTCATTCGAGAATTTAGAGGTGTTCTGAACATTCGATTGCGTTTAAAAACAATAGTGTTCCAGTGTTCACAGATTGTAATTTTGAACCAAATTTTGTTCGAATCTCTCCATTCGTTCGTGAGATATAGTCTCCATAATCTCACAAACACACACACACACACACACACATGCTTATACACATACTTACACACACAGACACATATTTACACACACACACACACACACACACACCATGCGTCACCTCTAAAATGTTCGATTCGTGATCTGAGATGCTTGAAACGTGCTCTCCCATCGAAAACTCTAATTCGAATTCTCGACCCCATCAGAAAATTTTTCTTATATATTGTACTATGTATATAAGGAAAGTAAAAAAGTAACTATGTAAAAAAGTAACTGCATCTTTGTAAAAAAGTAACTATATCTTTGTAAAAAAGTAACTATATCTTTGTAAAAAAGTAATTTTATCTTCTATACACATACAAATGTGTTATTTTACTCTTTTATATGCTATTATTATGCCATTTGCTTACCTGCTTCAAAGGTCCTTTAGAAGGACCAATTTAAGCAGGTAAACAAGTACATAAAATGAACATCTCATGTCACCGGTTTAGATGTTTAAAAAAGGTGCTTTCAGTGTAAAATAAAATATACCCATTATTCCGTTCAATTCTCATACAAAAGAATAAAATAGCACATTCATATAGATATAGTTCCTGTTATTCTAGTAGCAGTAAATTCAGTATTTTGTTTTTGTGTTTATACCCAAAATTAGTCTGCACTTATATTTAAATACACCGAATTATACCATTAATGTGAATTTCTTTTTTTCTCGGCAAAATTTTCTCATTTACTGCCAATTTTTCAGTTTTTGAGAATTTTAAAATTACGAAAATATTGCATATGAGCAGAAAACCCACCATTTCGCTACATCCTGTCAGGTCAATTGCAGAATAATGTCAAATCATAACTACCTCTACATCTTATAACTAAAGCTTTTTTATGAAATTGACCCATTATCATTCTATAAACTAGTGTATTGCCTAAGGGCTTTAAGGTACAAATAAAATACCCACATATATACATACCAAACACACGACAAGTATTCAAAATCTAAATATTCCACAGAAATAATTTCTCTTGACTTACATTAATTCAGATTTTATTTCTGCAAAATGAACTTGAGGCGAGCATAAACCGACAACAAAAAATAAGTCGAATTATTAGATAAAGAACATCAACGGAACCAAAACGGTTTGGTAGAAACTTTAATCAGATTTTGAATTAAACGTTGTCGTTATGTTATTTCCTGCTTGCGTTGAGTAAAATCAAGATATTCCTAATTCGTTTACTGTTTCTTTATGTGCGCTGCAGAATTATTTATGGATGCTACATATTTTATTTAAGCTATAATACGTGTGGAAATTATATATATAATATATATATATATATATATATATATATATATATATATATAAATAATCAAAAAGTTTAAATATTATATCACCTTCATTGTATTATTTGATAATCCATGTTTCTTTAATATTTTTGTTTTAAATATAATGGGTACTTTCTGACATTCTCTTGAGGAGATTTGTCTAGTTGGTATTTGAATACTTTTGTTTGTTATGGACGCTTTAATGTTTCTATTCAAAAATTTTATTTTAATTCATATTTATTACTTATATATATATATATATATGTGTGTGTGTGTGTGTGTGTGTGTGTGTGTGTGGGTGGGTGGGTGTTTATTGTTGGGAACTTGTAAAACGCTTTGGAGTCTCTTTCACCCCCCCCCCTTCTTATTCTCGAAGATCAGAAGGAGAAAGCATCCGTGCATGCATCCTTTCCATGACATGAGTTTAGGGTTTCCAGAAGCTGAAGCTGGAAAGAGGGTTTAAAGATTTGGCGACTTCTCGCAGTTTCGAGCAATATATATATATATATATATATATATATATATATATATATATATATATATATATATATATATATATATAAGATATATATATATATAATGTATATATATATAGTATGATTATCTTAATCGGAAACTTAATCGTATTGATTTTTAACGACGTCTAGATAAACAAAGATTGCTGGTTGTTCTTTTAATACCCCACAAAAGTATCTGTAAGTATGTAGTGAAAGTCCAAAGTTGAACACAACATATTTTTTCTTCCTTTTTCTTCCTTGGTAAGGGTCGATGTCGAGAATAATAGATTATAAACAATCGGAGTTATGTTTCTTTTCTCAGCGACTCACATGAGAAGAATCTCCCTCTTTCCAAAGCTCATTTGCAATTTTAATTCTGTCTCCAGAAACCCTCGTCTGGCCCTAAGTCGGAGGGGTTCACACACCAGTAGCTAACGAGAAAAGCATTCTGACGATTTGATCCCCCTAAAATGGGCTCCGCGTTTAAACATAAAAGACATGCAGTCTCAAAATACATTAGACTGGGATTATCAGATAAGATTTTTTTTAGGGGGGAGGGGGGTTATGCATAACGACTTATAAGTGTGCACAATATGAAGGAGATTTCAATTTTATAATAAAATATCTTCCATTATGTGATGACGAAAATGCGTATTTAGTTTATTATATTCGGATGCATGAAAAATAAAACAATAATTAGTTATCACAGCGAATTTCCCAATGTTGCCCATGTCCTAAATAAGCACCCTCTACTTGAAAAATACAGATACAGATAACACCACTCAATTGTTTTGAAGAACATTTATTTTCGTGTTCCGTTTCTCCATGCACAGCCATGCCAATTGTGCAACACCTCCTAAATAAAATGATTTACTATCTTAATAAAGCTCAATCGCTAAAAATACTTGACGTTTCAAAAAAGAGAAATGTTCTTTACCCAGAAGTAAAAAAAAAATTAAACGCATTACTAACTGAGCAAATTTATTTCTACTTTAAGTCAAATATATATATAATAGTCATCATGATAATGTAATGCCTAATATAATAAAAAATAGAACAAAATATTTTAATTTGGCAAAGATGGAAAACTGATAAATAAAATCAGCTTCTTTAAATAAGCAGCTATTTTTCGTCGAGACAAAATGTCTGCCATTTAATCAAAACACCTGCTCTCAGATATCGCCTGAAGCGGCAATGAATTAATAGGTTTTATTTGATGAAATACTGGAAATTGACAGTTATTGGTTTTAAAAGTTCATAACTTTTAAACTAATTCAGATTTTTAAGAAATTTTACCAAGGTGAATCGTACGGTGTTCTAAAGCACATTTGTAGCATATTTCGCTGCTGTCCGACGCTGATATTTTTTCTACAAACTACACACATTCACACACACACACACACACACACACACTCACACACACACTCACACATACACACAGACACAGAAAAACAAACATCTTCTTTTATTAAGTAATATGTGTGAACGCAGCAAAACGGATGGAACCAGTGACCACCTATACGTGCAAAACATATGAGGCATATCCACATGTGAGTTTAGGGAAATAAAACGTAAGTGTTCCTGACAATGGTAGAAGCTCAGTATCTCAAAATATAGACGGGCATTATACAAAATTACGGCAATAAAATAAATGAGCAGTGCTCTTCAGGAATCACGTGGTACACTGGAGGACTCCAATAACACATTTTCATTTGCCTAAAATGTCACCAAAGCAGCCCAAATTTGAATACAGAAACCAATAAATTAAATATACTTTATGCAAAGGATAATGAAAAATACGGTGCGTGGGCATAGCTTATATTATACTATTGCAAGAGCCATATCCACACAATAATTTAAATCGATAACAGCAATAAATGTCTTATCATAATCATTAATGGTTTATAACATTTGAAACAGACAACTACAAAATATTTAACCTTAAACTGTATTCCAAATAAGCAACTAAGACGATATGAGAATCATATATATTTCATTTAACTTTAAATAGTTTAAAAAGGATAATAACTTCTTATTTTCTCATCACATAAAATATATTACTTTCCTTATATACATAATGTATAAGGAAAGTATTGTGCCGGGGTCGAAAATTCGAGTTTTCGACGGGAGAGCACGTTTCAAGCATCCCTGATCACGAATCAAACATTTTTCAGGTGATGTCTGCGTGTGTGTGTGAAAGTATGTGTGTGTGTCAGTGAGTCTTTGGAGACGATATCTCACGAACCAATAGGGCGATTCGAATGAGATTTGGTACAAAAATCACAATCCGTGAATACTGGAAGCTTATTATTGTTAAACGTAATCGAATGTTCAGTACCGTCCTAAATTTTCGAGTGAAATTTTGAAAAAATCATCAAAAATACAAAACCTTTAATAAAGTTACGTAAATAGACATTTCTTATGTAATTTTTCCTTAGAAAACGATTAACATAAATTTTAGAACGTTAGTATGAACCGTTCTCGAGATATTGCACATTTTTAAAATAAATTTATCAAAAAATCCCCAAAATTAAAAAAAATATATTAACTGTTGAGAAACATATTCACTTTTCATATATAATATCATGCGATAAATTTGGTGACATCATTCTCGTAGATCTAGCTAGTTCCATTCACGAGAAAATATACTTTGAGTAATACTTTTGTATTTCAACGCCAATCGTTATTTATCTGCTATAAGAATAACTTATTTCTCTGTCCATAACGCTTGGCGAGATTTTGGCGACAAATTTGGCGGAATGTCGCCAACTTGGCGACGTTTTTTAAATGTTGCCAAATTCACGAAAATCTCGCCAAATGAATAAAAATGACACTAAATCAATGAAAATCACGACTAATTGACGAAAATTCAATATTTTGGAAATAATATAAATATCTACTATAAGAAAAACCTGTTTTTTATTATAAAAGTAGTAAATTCATTGCATTACATAAGGATAGTCATGTGTTTCCCAAATCAGATTTTTTTTATCTTTAATAAATATATATTAATAAGCTACATTAAACAAAACTGTTATATTTTCCGATAACAAAAGCTTACCGAAATTTCATTAGAATATCTCGTGAAGCAAAACAAAAATTTGTATTTATATCCTTAACAGATTCTATGACGACATTCATTAGAGTATAGCTTATTGCATAAAGGAATCTATCTGCGTTAATGTACTTCTTAGGTTTGTATACAACGGAGAAGGAGTATTATTATGCAAATGTACCGATCACTTAATGATGGGATCCAAAATAATATCCGCATTAAAAATTTTAATTAACAACGTCCTTTCATCTACTTACATTTCTTTACTGATATACAAAAGAGCCACGCTATTAAGACGGTTTCTTAAATAATCTTTTAATAATTGTCTTTTTGTCATTTATGGACGAGTATCTCAGGCGCGGGTTAAGTGTTGATAAAGAGGAAAACACTGATTTAATTGGTGTTGAACCATTATTTGAATAAAGAGATTAAAAACTGATATTAAAATACAATGCGCTGCCACAGAAAAACGATTATATTTTATGTAATTTCATATTTTATTAATTCCTGAACATTTGTGAAAGTTTTATTTGTTTTTATGTCAGATAATAATATGTTTGCATATGGCTTATGGTAGTAAAAATGTTTTTTTTTCTTTTTTCAGCTATATAGATTTTCTATTTATCCATACGCAAATAGCTACTCATAGGCTAAAACAACTGATTTGGGTAAAAAAAAAATCTCTAAAAGCTCAATTTTCTTTTTTTCTTGCCACTCTTTATATCCATTAAATTCAGTTTTATTGCATGAAATTGCTTAAAATTAATACTTATTTTTAATTACTTCAAATTTAATGTATGCATATTACTTTAAAATTTTTGCCGTACTATATTTTTTCTGATACGTTTTAAAGCATATATTTATTAGGATCTACTATAAAGAGATTAGATGATTAATGATTCAGCATCAAATTGCGGAGGAAATAGGGGGTTTCTGGGGATTTCCACTTCCAATTCAAATAAATGTCTTTACACATCTATTAATCAGGATTGGCTATAGAGAGAGATAGAAATTCTAAAGAGGAGAGGGGGAGGGAATCACTACCGATTGATTATCCCCCTTTCGATTTTGGACTTCCGATTTTAAAATTAAGGTTCGTGGCAGAGTTGAAAAAATTAACATATACTGTTGAAAACTGTCCGGCTGTCACCTTCTATACGAGCCACCAAGCGTCTGTTTTCACCTTTCTTTTTTCTAAAAATTAAAATAAGTGGAATATTGAATTTTGAAATTTGATAAACAGGTGTAATGAGACAAGACTTTATCAGTTAGGATCATTTTGCTCCAAACAATGTTCTGCACCAGTGCGCCAAAGATAGTACATATTTTTTCTCTAAAATTTCAACATTTGTACCTAAGACCTTAAGGCCCCGCTAACCGCTCAATGGAACTCAAATCCGCGACAATCTGTTCCCTAGATGTCGCTTGTAAAAATGGTATGGTTGCAAGAATTCAACTTTTAGCTCTGTTTTCACAGTCCCTTTTCCTAATTGAGCTGCCCATCATCGAAATGACTTTCCCACCAAAACGTAAGCCTCTCTTTGTATCCTATTTCGGGACGCACTAAAGCCATAAATTCCCCTACCCTTATCCCGGGTGAGGGAGTATCACGATACAATGCCTTGTGGTCATGGGCACTGCATTGAATAAACCAGTTCAGTTTCAGCCCTCTGAAGAGAAAGAAGGAGTTTTGAATTGCTCTTGTCTGATGCCATATCGTACTGATGATTAGATTATTTTATTGGAAATTTGCGTAAATTTTCAAATAAAGTTTATTTGAAAGTTGGAGCCAGCAGCAGAATTACTTTAACATTTATTAATAACACCAAATTGGTTTTAAAATTGGAAAATTGATGTGAAAGACAATGTAAGATTCCTGTTTATTGAATTGTGATTGCATACATCGTTCTATAAGGAAAAAGAAATCTTCCACTTCAAAAATACTAGAGGAAAATATTTTATCTCCATCGGCAACTAGTGTTTATTTAAATCTTTAAATCAACAGTAATTGCAATAGACGTCGATGTTGGCGTATTTCAAAAATTTTAGAGTATACACGCAAGACTTAAGTCACTGGTGGAGGGGGGGAAGGGGGTCGATGCCAGACTAACTGATCTCCGTTGACACTCAAATTTCTACCATTTGCAATGCTCAAATTTCATCGTGAACAAGTTCAGAGTCCTTGTCAGAAGCTCATGACAGAAACACAAGAGTGCAGCCAACCAGTGGCCAGAGGGGACTGACCCCCTCCATGATAAAATATACTAAGCCTTCCCTGAAGAAAGAGAATATTCGATTTTCATCGGTGACATGGAATTTAATACAAGATCTACCCCAAATGTTGCATAAAAAGTTGCTTTGTAATTATTTCTTTATAAACTAGGGGTCTCCCCCACCATCCCAAACTAATAGATCGAATTTCACAAAATTTGGTAGATAAGTCACTTGTGGGTTACCCTGGTGCTAATTGGATTTTGGTACGATTCCGAAAAAGTAACCTACCCTTTCTTGTAAAATGACCCGAAAAACCCCCAAACTCTAAAATAAAAAACTACGTATGCTCAAATATATTAATTAAATGTTTGTTTTATACACAATTTTTAACAATGAAAAGAATAAGACCAACTGCATTACATCAGGGCTAGCCGTTCTCGAGATATTTTAGTTTTTTCGTATTTACGCTGGGCCACTGTTGAAAAAATGTCCAGTTACCAACTCAGAACGAAAATTGAATTAAAAATGCCAATTCAGTGTCATTTTTTAAAATAATTGTGGACGTAATTTTCTGTAATTAAACTCAATATAATGAATTATTGAAGAAATGGGGAACGTGAATACGAGTCTACAGAAAAAGTCATGTGCTGCCCACATCAGACTTTTTAATGTGCAACAGGAATTTTTCACTGTCATACATATATTCTTACTTTACCTGCAATACATGGCAATATATAGGGAAAATATTGAAATCGTGCCGAAAATCACAATTCGAGTTTTCGACGGATCGACACATTTTGAGATCTCTAGAACGTGAAAAAAAAATCTGATGTGGGCAGCACATGACTTTCGCTGCAGACTTATATCGACGTTCTCTTTATTTTAATTAAATTTAATTCACTTTTAATTCAATTTTCGTTCTCATTTGATAACTGGACTTATTTTCAAAGGTGCCGTAGAGAAAATACGAAAAAACTAAAATATCTCGAGAATGGCTAGTCCTAGTGTAATGGGGTTGGTCTTATTCTTTTCTTCGTTATACATTACGTATTAAACAAGCATTTAATGGATATATTTGATTATACATAGTTTTTTATTTATAGTACATACAGTATACATAGTTTTTTATTTATAGTACATACAGTATACATAGTTTTTTATTATACATAGTTTTTTATACATAGATTTTGCCGATTTTTGCGGGTCATTTTGCAAAAAAAGGCTGATTATTTTTTTCTGAATCCTACCAAAATCTAATCAGCACCAGTGTGGCCCCCAAGTAACTTATCTCCCAAATTTTGTGAAATTCGGTCCATTAGTTTTACAGCTAGAGTGGATATAAGCTTTTGTGGACCATTTCGCAAAAAAAGGCGGGTTCTTTTATCCCGAATCGTATCCAAAACTAATCAGCTCTAGACTCGCCCACAAGTGACTTACCTAACAAATTTTATGAAATTCGGTCAATTAGTTTAGTTAGAGTGGATACAAAATCTGCACAGTGACAGATGTCACGCTAAAAATGGTTTTTTCGTATTCTAGAGGTCTTGAAACGTGTAGATCCGTCGAAAACTCGAGTTGCGAGTTTCGACATGATTTCAATACTTTCCCTATACATTACCATGTATTGCAGGGAAAGTAATATATTTTAAGCATAATGTGTGTGTTTGTATGCAGATATTGTATCCACTCTAACTGAAAAACTAATTAAGTGAATTTCATAAAATTTGATAAGTCTCTCGTGGGTGACCCTGGTGCTGATTAGATTTTGGTACGATTCGGGATATACAGATCCTGCCCTTTTTACTTTCCCTGTAATACATGGTAATGTATAGGGAAGGTATTGGAATTATGTCGAAAATCGCAACTCGAGTTTTCGACGGATTTACACGTTTCGAGATCTCTAGAATACAAAAACTATTTTTAGCATGACGTCTGTGTGTGTGTGTCTATCTGTGTGTTCTTCTGTGTGTATGTCTGTGTGTACGTGCAATGTATGTATACACTAACTCAAAAACTAATGGACCTAATTTCATAGAATTTGGTAGGTAAGTCACTTGGATGTGACCCTGATGCTGATTAGTTTTTGGTACGATTCGTAAAAACAGAATCCGCCTTCTTTGGCGAAATGGTCCTCGAACATGTCATTTATCCGCTCTAGCTAAAACACTAATTGATCAAATTTCACAAAATTTCGTAGATAAGTTACTTGTGGGATACTCTAGTGTTGATTAGATTTTGGTACGATTCGGAAAAGAACAATTTTTTTTTTTTTTTTACAAAATGGCCCTCAAAAATTTCATGTATCCACCCTAGCTAAAATACTAATTGACTAAATTTCACAAAATTTGGTAGATAAGTTGCTTGTGAGATACTCTGGTGCTGATTAGATTAAGGTATAATTCGGAAAACAACAACTTGCCTTTTTTTACTTAAATTCTTGTTTTATACGTAATTTTTGACGAGGAAAAGAATATAACAAACTCCATTATTCTTTAGGTCTAACCGTTTTCAAGATATTTGAGATTTCTTGCATTTTTATTACGCCGATTTCGGAAAAATGTCCAATTACCAAATAAAAACAAAAATTGAATTAAAAATGCAAATTTAGTATTATTTGGTGCAATTAAACTCGATCTAACGAATTATTAAAAAATAAAGAAAATATGAATTGGAATCTACGCCATCTTTGAAAATAAGTCCGGTTACCGAATGAGAACGAAAATTGAATTAAAAGTGAAACAAATTTAATTAAAATAAAGAGAACGTTAATATAAGTCTGCAGGGAAAGTCATGTGCTGCCCACATACGATTTTTACTTTCCCTGCAATACATGGTAATGTATAGGGAAAGTATTGGAATCATGTCGAAAATCGCCACTCGAGTTTTCGACGGATCTACACGTTTCAAGACCTCTAGAATACGAAAAAACCATTTTTAGCGTGACGTCTGTGTGTGTGTCTGTCTGTCTGTGCAGATTTTGTATCCACTGTAACTAAAAAACTAATGGACCTAATTTCACAAAATTTGGTAGGTAAGTCTGGTGTTGATTCGTTTTGGGTACGATTCGGGATAAAAGAACCCGCCAATTTTTGCGAAATGGCCCGCAAATGCTTGTATCCACTCTAACTAAAAAACACTAACTAATAAATATTTGTTTCGTGTTCTAGAGGTCCAAAACGTGTATAGATCAGTCGAACACTCGAGTTGCGATTATTGACACGATTCCAATACTTTACCTATATATTATATACCATATATTGTAGGGAAAGTAAAAAATCTTATGTGAGCAGCACATGACTTTGCCTACAAATTAAAATTCATTTTCTTCTTACTTTCCCTGCAATACATGAAAGATATTGGAATCATATCAAAAATCGCTATTCGAATTTTCAACGGATCTACAAGTTTCGAGACCCCTAGAACACGAAAAAAAAAACATTTTCAGCGTAACGTCTGTGTGTGTGTCTGTCTGTGCAATGTATGTATCTACTCTCACTGTAAAAGTAATTGACCAAATTTCAAAAATTATTCAAGGTAAATTACTTGTGGCGATCCTGGTGCTAATTAGATTTTGGTATGATTCGGGAAAAAAGAACCTACCTCCTTTTGAGAAATGACCACAAAAATCGCATGTATCCACTATAGCTAAAAATACTAATTTATCAAATTTCACAAAATTTGTTAGATAAATCTCTTGTAGGTTACCCTGGAAAGATTTGGGAAAACAGTATCATTTTTTTTTTCTTTTTGCAAAATGCTACGCAAAAATCATTAAAATATAAAATAAAAGTTCACGTATTCTCAAATATATCAATTAAATGTTGGTTTTGCAAGTAATTTTTGACGATAAAAAGAATAAGACCAACCCCATTATTCTAGCATTAGCCGTTTTTCAGATATTTTAGTTTTTTCGCGTGTTTGCTACGCCGCCTTTGAAAATATGTCCAGATAACACACACACAAAAAACCAAAATTGGATTAAAAGTGTAAATTCGGTGTTTTGTACAATTAAATTCAATTTAATGAATTATTAAATAAATAAGGAGAAGTTTATAGGGAAATTCATGTGCTGCCCACATCAAATTTTTTTTAAATTTCTCTGCAATACATCGTAATATATAGGGAAGTATTGAAATCATGTCGAAAATCCCAACTCGAGTTTTCGACGGATCTACACGTTTTGAGATCTCTAGAACAAGTAAACACTATTTTTAGCGTGACGTCTGTGTGCGTACAGATTTTGTATTCACTCTAACTCAAAATTTAATTGACCGAATTTCATTAAATTTTATAGGTAAATTATTTGTGGGTGACCCTGGTTCTGATTAGATTTTGATACAATTCGGGATAAAAGAACCTTTTTTTTTTGCCAAAGTTCCAGCAAAAAATGCCTGTAAATGTGTAATTGTAATTATTGAAAGTCCTTATTTTTTTCTTTAAATTCATAAAAAAGGGGGGGGGGATGTTTGTCCTAACCGAGTTTTAAATCAATAGGGTTTCTCTAATCTCTGAGTGCGGTAGTTGTATTAAATTATTTCTAAAACGCTTCATTCGTTTATGAGATATCGCGGCCGCAGGACCACACAGATTACTTCAAATACGTTCGATTCGAGTTCAGGGATACCTGAAACGTACTCTTCCGCCAAAAACTCGTATTTGAATTTTAAACCATGTCACAGTACTTTGGAAATAATTTGGTACGATTCTCACACTCGATGATTAGTGGAACCCTATTGATTTAGTTGTTAGGATCCCGCCCCCCCCCCCTCAATATTATTCCCTGTGTATTATATATTACGTATGTAGGGAAAGTAAAAATATATTGTGATGAACTGAAAAGGAAAATAATGCACACTTGCTACGGCTCCCGTGGGCTAAAAATCTTAAACCCACTTTTGTAGACAGTCTATACATTCTGAAAACTAATTATGTAATGCTTTCAGCAAGAAGTACTGCAATATTGGTAGAAAAAAAAAGAATTGGAAAGACAAATATTTCTTTCAAAATGAAAAACAGATTTGTATCAACAACAAAAAGGTTTGAACTGAAATCTTGCACAAAACTACTTTGGAAACTTCTACGAATTCTGGGGGAAAACTCTATTGTCCCAGTCCCCCATGAAACCACAGAACCAGAGAGCTGTTGCTTCTAGAAGCAGGGAACTATAGAGGGCTGTACTTTCCTTGAATACAGCTGTCAAGCAAATACATTATCACCCCACATAAAGATCTATTGCTGACAGACAGAGATTGTACAACCCACAACGTGTGACTTACAGGGTTGCCGTAAACTTATCTTAATTCTGTTCTACATATCTGCACTTGAAATAGTGTTTGGATCATTAAAAATAGATTTTATAATGACAACATTATAATATTTGCTGATATCAATAGAAAAATGTATTACTATTTTTTTTTTGTAGGCCAAATATTCAAATTTTCTTTCAAACTTGCTACAGAAGCTTCCTAATGACAAATTCCGTTGTGCTGTTAACATTTAAATTCATTTTTGAAACACTTTAAATTTAAATATTAAAATAAATCGTACGTCGACTGAAACGTATGTGTTTCTCCTTTAATATCGAACAAACTGTTAACATTTACAGGTAAAATTTACGAAGGAATCTTCTAAACAAATTTCCCCATTGGTTAACATGGAGGCAGCTCATAAGTTGTGGTGAGGTATGAGTTCCCTTAAGGCGAACGATAAAGTTAGAAGCTAAATATCCGGCATGTTGAGTAAGTACTCCACTGCTATTCTTAAGGTAAAACACAAAAATTTCTCACTTATCAAATTCTAAGTAACTCTAACGACTATTCAAATTAGGATAAAATTTTACATAATCATGATAAAATTGGTAATTTATGGCTCATTGTTTTTACCGCGGAATGCTGCAATTGATTGTAGGCCCATCTGGCTAATCTCAGACTCTGCCCGACGAACTCCAAAATCTGACCCGCAAACTCCAAAATAAAAAAACCTGAAACTAAACTCCAAAATAAAAGAACCTGAAAATAGCATTGCTCCCCCTTTCCTCAGATTAGAACTTTTAATTACTCTCAGGTGAGTGAGTGAACTTCCTATGCTAATATGTTCAAAGGTAAAATTCATGAGAATGTGCAGCAGCAAAACCTGCCCCACCCCCTCTACTAGGTTCTGGCCCTTCGGACTTAGTCCCGATATTTAAAATTTTCACTGATCTTTTAGCAGATCTGAGTCTTTCAAAACTCTGGTTTTGTGAATTTTCTGAAAGGACGACTCCCCTATGCTACTGATGCTTGGGGTAAGATATCGGTGGTGGTCAGTGTTATTCAAGAGTTTTTCTGTTAACCTTTTCCTTACGGTGGTACAACAGTTGTACCACTGAAAATCTCTTCTCCTAGAACGACGCTGGTTCAACTGCAGTACCAGTCTTCTTCACCTCCACTTTTCTGGGAAAGGAGGAGAGCGCCTATTGTACCCAGTTGAGTGCCTTGAAGAATGCCTGCAGCCCTTCCAAGTTTCTCCTGACTGAAGGGGAACGAGTTACAAACAAAAGACAAGATCATTGAAGGTGTTTATTTAGAGGGGTGGAATTTATAGTTATTTTGCCATTCTGGAGTTGAAAAAATGGATTCATGGAGCCGTAAGGTTAATCGCACTGCCCCCTCCCCCTCACCGTTTGATATTCTTTCATGCATGGGAGTTTCTTTTATTATGATGTTTGATTCCACTCTTTTTTTTATCTCTGCTCGGATTTGCATATATAACTTTTCTCTTATTTTCTTGTATCCAATTTTCTGCTTGATCAGTGTACTTATAGGAACCTACGTTTGATCTATACTATTGGGGATGCTGAGCTTTATTCTCCAGGCTCCCTGCACTCCTTATAATTTGGATTGGCTTTGGTCTCACGGAATTAATAATGTCAACCACTGTTGTGCAAAATATCCACGAAACTTTTTTTTTGTGCTCGTGACAGCATTAGCCCTCCTAGGAGGAGGGAGTTGACGCCTCCCCGGGGATATATCTTCAAGTATTGTATCAATCGTCAGATTTTTTAAAACCTACTAAAGTGTAGGGTAACAAGCTATAACTGTAATCATTTGGACCAACGATATCGATTTTTCAAAACAATTAATGTAAAATTGGGAAAAAAGCTTCACAGACCGCTTAAAAATGTAGTCTGGTATAAGAGACACAAGTGAATCCACACTCCTACTAATTTTGATTGGGTTTTATTAGTTACGGACTTAAGATATGTGATTATAGAAATTATTTATATTTCCAATTTCTTGTTGGTATACTACTAGAATTCGCACACCTTTTAAATCGAGCAAATCCGGTTATGTCTGCTAGTGTATGCAAACACAGTATAGTGTGTTGTATAAAAAATTATGAATATTTAATTTTACTTTTATTAATATAATGGTTAATGGTTACAACAACATGTCTGACCCCCCCCCCCCCCGTCAAGTTAATTGAATTAGGAGTGGTAGTGCATTTAACATAAAACATTGAAAAAGTGAAACCCAATTAGTTAATTTGCAGTATTTACCGATGTTCCTGAAAAGCAACTGATTAATGGACATAAAAAATAAATTAATTTACATAGGTGCGAGACAAAATTTTGGCAAACGAAAGTTTATTAAAACATTCTTATTAGTATTCATACTTTATCATTAAATAGTATTTACAAAAATTTTCAGCTATTACCATAATAGTTACAGATAAATATTCTAAATAGAGCTGGTAAGTTTGGGTACAGAGGACGAATATTATTTATTTAGCAAACTAGTAACTGACTAAATATCAGCCTTCCATTACTTCCTCAAATATTATATGTAGAATATTACCTGGTCCAAATACTACGACGTCATTATATAATATCTAAACCCTAAAATTTTTGTCAATTCCATGATAAAAATACACGTTTTTATGTCAGGAACGTGGTGCCATACTGTATTTCCTACATCTGTAGGCAATCTAATGCTTTCTATTCCCACTTTATCACAAACGGTACAATGATTACTTATAAATACTTCCATCCTTACCATCCTTACACTGGGAATACTAACCTTACACTAGAAATATACCAATATAATTTAATACAATAAAGCAGTCATGTAAGTGGAAATTATTTTATGTTTTATGATTACTTTATGCCAATATTTATACTTTACACGAAATGTTTTTGTTCTTATACAACAGCCATAAAATCGATTCGAAAGCATCATACATTAAATCAGACATAATTAATATTCTCAAAAACCACTCAATTAATTAAAATGGCAGAAGAGTTATTAAAATATATTTAAATCAATAAATACATATTGGAGTTGCAAACAAATATTTTCTAATAATTAAACACAAATAGTATATATACCCAGAAGGTTATCCCAGAGACTGCCGCTTGTTTATCCATTGAATCGATTCTTCAAACTAATTGTTTTGCTACAGCCTTAAGCTATTTCATTCTAAAATACTCATAATACAAATCTTTAATAAACCACTTAAATGCTCAATTTAAATCTTAAAACATTTCTGCTCATTTAATCAATAAATCTTTCGTTTATCTTTCAAGAGTTTTGGAATTGCAATAATATTCTTCTTTAAAAATGGATGATAAAAGTTTGAAAATAGGAAATATTTACAATTCATTAATAACTAAGCTCGTTTGTAATTTGAGTCGTTTAACTGAAAGGAAGTTGAGAATAAATATTTTCACCTCTTAAGAATACATTAAGTCTTTGTTGAGTTTGATTTTGTCATTCGTTATCAGTGTAACAAATTCAATCAATTATTGTGGTATCAAATGAATTCAGATTATTGATTTTTTGCATGAAATTCCCCCATTAATTTTTTTTAATTTAGCTGTTAAATTTCGTGTATGTACTTCTTATATATTGGGTTGATCGGAAAGTTATGCAGAATTGACTAATGCAGGTCGTTTGTTGGATAAAACTCTTTCAAATTATCCAACTGACGACAATAGGTGTCTGCAGTAATGGTTTACTTATTTTCTAACAGCTCATTGTAGACTATACCTTCCATAGCCTACAATATGCAAAGCAAAACTCTTTTTTGATGCAATTCTGGCTTTGCTGTGGTAATTGGCTTCTCGTTTGGGGTCAACCATTGTCTTTTTCGTATAACATTAGCATAAAAGATTCACTTTTCATCACCAGTCACGATTTGCCTTAAAATAGGCTCTACTTCGCTTCTTGTGACCAGTGACGCGCAAAGTGATACTCTGTGCTGACATTTTTGAGCTGAGAGTTAATGTGGGACCCATAAACCAGCACGTCAAAACTTGCCTATTCGTTTCACATGTCCCATAGCTGTTGGCCGTTCACAATAAAGCCTCTCAGCTATTTCCCTACTGGTGATACGTGGATCTGACTCGATCATTATCCTCAATTTATCATCATCAACTTGCCTTGACTACCCACACCTAGGCTTGTCCTCAAGATTGAAATATCCTCTCGAAGCTTTTTAAACCATCGTTCATATTGACATTCACTGATAGCATTTGGATATACAGAACAAAGCTTCCAAGTGGCTTCTGCAGCATTTCCAAGAAGCCGAAATTCATAAAGCATGATATGGCGGATATGTAGCTTGTTATAAGATATCATGTGTCTGCAAATAAGAAATGAATTATATTAAATATGAAATGGGAAAAGAAAGTGGTTGAGCTCAAGATTATAGCAATTATAAAAATTGCGATTACAGAATCAATTTAATGGACTGTAATGCACTTTATTTTTTGTAAGCTAAACTCCTGCATTACTTTCTGAACAACCAGATATATTCATTGTAAAATACAATGTCTTGCTTTTCTCTGAATATATTATAGTAGTATTTATGAAAGTATAAAATTATAATAAAAAGAGGGGATGGGTGTAAGTAATAAATAACATTCTGTTGGTCATAGGAAGTGTCATAAGGTAAAGTTTTCCCTATCAAAATTACTATACTAGGACTTGCCTTTGATGCCGTCACTAAGGATGGAGCATGTAAACTCCCAGTTCTCAAGCCGGAGAGTAATAAATAACATTCTGTTGGTCATAGGAAGTGTCATAAGGTAAAGTTGTCCCTATCAAAATTACTATACTAGGACTTGCCTTTGATGCCGTCACTAAGGATGGAGCATGTAAACTCCCAGTTCTCAAGCCGGAGAGACAACTACACAAGATATAAATAAACACACTTATCTAAATTGACCAATTTATTTAATATTTAAGTTCATAGATATCAATTTATGTCTTGATTATTAATACTACTCATAAATCCATTATTATAATACATCTAGCGCTAGCAATATTTCATTAATAAATATATTTACACACATAATATAATTGACATATATTTAGACACTTTCTTTTAATCTACTGAAACTCAAAATAGTTCTTTTAGTTTAAAATACAAGAACTCGTTATTACGACATAGATTCGTACGAACTAATTGTTCATTATTAGATAACCGTTAAATGTGTGCCTTCCGTGATAATTAGTGACAAGTGAAATACATAAATACCTATGCTCTGTTGCATTTCAACACTTATTCGCGCAATCACTATGCTGTAAGATTCTACTGCACATCACACTTTTGAGCCACGTTTTCTTTGTATGTTCACTGTAGATATTTTTTTTGAACAACTCAATTGACATGTTGCTAGGTCATTGTCGAAAATTCAAATCTGTCGAACCTTCTGGAACGAACTTTGGGGCACTTTTTTATTTCCCCCTTTGGTTCATACCACTTCTCCCATTTGTCGTTGATGCAGAAGGGGATAAAAGCTGTTTATGTTTGCGCTCCAATTGGTTTTCTCTGCTGCATTTAGATTGCTCATTAGCTTGCTTGGCATTCGTAATTGTAAATTCAACATGTCGCACAAGTATTGTACGACACTAAGCAAAATCCTTTCTCCTTAATAAACAAACTCAAAGGCCCACCATTAGGTAACCGATTTCATTGGATCCCTATTGGCTAAAAGAAATTCTTATCCCGTAGGTAAATAGAGAAATACTTGTCACTACTAGTTAATAATCTCGTTATATCAGCATTAAGTAAGCATACTTGTTCAATCTTGTTAAACTAAACAAACTCATTATGTCACCAATGGCTCAACAACCTTCTTGTTTCATAGTTGGCTAAAAGACTTCATTGCCTCACTATTGGCTAAAGAAATCTCTATATTGAGTTCAGATACTTTTACTCTTATCACCTCAACAACGTAACTGAACATGACGAATTTAAAAATTCGCTGTGAAAAGTTCTGGAAAAGTACCCAACTGATGAAGTTCTTAGCGAATCTAAAAAATGCGAAAATTGTCTATAAGTTGATGATATTACCACATTGGTCGCCAAGTTCACCGAATTTACCCCAAAGTTCATACGACCTGGACCTTCAAATTATAACATATAGTTTTTCGACGTATTCGCTGTCACTTTCATTACATACTTCAGTTTCATCGCCAACACATTCCTTTCATGATCCATTCTGTACCCCTAGACCTCAGATGTTTGATGTCTACAAGAATTTTCTTTATTGCATTCTCATGCGCGATATAACTACAAAAAAAGGACAGCTAATAAGATATAACTAAAACTAAATTACAGCTAACATGAAATCACTAAAACTAAACTACAGCTAACATGAAATTACTCAAACTAAACTCCAGCTAACACGAAGTATTTACAACTAATCTAAAGCTAACGTGAAATAACTACAAATGCACTCCAAATATTTTACTATTTACAATGATTATAAAATATTGTATAAAAAAAATGACAAAACTTTCATTCTAAATTGCATTACAACGATAAACTTCTTATTGTTCATCAAAATCCAACTTAATGCTAATTTACGTGCACTGAATATATGACGGGATTTTTTTAGAAATCCATCCATATATCAATTTAATACACGCCTTGCATTCTTGGAAAACATTCTTCCAAAGTTCTTAAAACGTAAACAATAAACATCCGAATCCTATTCGGAATACGCTTTGATTGAACTTACCAATGGAATAGAAACAGGTGTATCGAAATGCAGTAGAACAACATTTATTTTTCAATATCCGTTCATCAAAGCAAACCTCCGGCATTTGCATTTTGAACTGCGAAATTTATCAGAAAAGAAGTTCTATAGAGTGAAATTGGTAAATTCGGGTTTTGAAGTATATCATGGTAGAAAGCAAGTATAGGCGGAGTATCATCAGTTTTATTTTCGTGTTTGGGTGCCTCAAATCCAATCCTTCTGTCATAAAGTTCTGCTTTTATTTTCTTAACTCTGCGTATCTTAAAATAATTTATTAGTTTCAGGTAATTATTTCTGATCATGTCAGATGACAATGAAAACAAGCCATGTGTTTGTGTTGTCAGTCCGATACAGCAGAAATTTTCGTGAGAATCGTGTTGTGAAATAAAACTCAAATAAATTTCTATCTGTATAATGAAACGGAAGACTGAATCCGCCCTGCAACTTTTCGTCCTCTTATTCATTTTTGTCATGAATTTAAATTCAAAAATTCACATTGTACTGATACCACTTTATTTAATAGTATTCATACTAATAAATATAAGGATAACGATAATTTCCTGAGTCAGGCTGGAATGTACTGTACATTGCTCCCTCCCCCTTTTATTTCCCGTAAATAATTAGAAGTCTTATATTGATAGTCCTAAGCGTACTGTTATGATAAAACACGGATAATTTTTTTTTAAATATTCTCCATCAAAAACTATATTTTTAAATTGCCTTTATGTTCTTTATCAAAGACTACAAGTATTTGTAAACTGCCTTTATTAGAGATTTCGTACCTATAAACACAGGGATAAAAGTAATTTCTTGAGTCAAGCTGGGGTATACGTCCTCCCCCTTTTATCTCCCGAAAAAATTATAAGTTTCATATGGGTAGTACAAAGCGTACTGATAGCATTCGTTTGTCTGAACATGCTCGCAATATTAAAAATAATAAACTGTCTACGGCTCTTTCACAATTTGTAATTAATGATAAATTAACCCCTATTTTTGTTAAATTATTTCTGTTAACAGCTGTAACATTTTACTTTTAGAATATCTTGTGACTTATATTTAACGCGACTCTATTTATAACTCCAATCCTGTTCAAACCTCAGTTTCGCCTGGCGTCTCATTCTCGACTCTCAGAGTGTTAAACCCTTGTATGATTGTCTGGATATCTAGCTCACATTTTCTTAGATTTTAGTGAAACATTTAGTTAGTTGGCCTGTTTTATGTATGTATTTGTTTTTGAACTTTTCAATTATTATTGACTTGAATTATTTATGTACTTATTTTGTACTTTAACTATATTTTTCGGTATCGGATTGCCAGACTATCCATATGCAAATTTTGTGTTCGCAATTCCGGGCTGTATATAAAAGCTCGTGTCTGTCATTTTTTATCAACATTGCCATTGATGAAGGACGTTATGACGTCTGAAAGCGCTCTGGCGTTCTTGTAGCTTCGTGTCCGTCATTAATGGTGCTTTAAAAAATAAAGCATTTTTACTACAGTTGTAGTCTTTACTAAAAATAATTTTGAAGTATCTGTAGACGTGTTTTCCATTCTTATTGGTTTACAAGATATTTCGAGTCAAAGTAAGCAGAGTGAAGTAAAAATTCGCTGGAAAAAAACTGCTTCATTTTTTCCAAAATAAATAAGTTCAAAATAATGAAAGTATTGAAATTATTTTGAATATTCATAAATAGTCCTATGAAACAAGTTTATATTTTTATCTATTAGGATATTATCTATAGAGATATAAAGTGTTTACAGTTTCACAGATCAAAGTAAATACAATTTCACAGGTCAAAGTGTTTACAATTTCCGTTACCCTCCAATTTCCGACGGATACCTCAACCGTACATGTTACTCAGGTCAAAATAATAACATTTCATTTTAAACAAATTACAGTATAACGAAAACATTTCTTTATCTTTTCTTTGCGACCCAGACATTCCGCCGTACTCGGAGGTATATGGTGTTACATAGTGTTTTACAAAAATATGTAACATTGCTAAAGAATGGAGAGGATGGCGACCTACAAAAGATGGCCCCTGGCTTTTCACGCAATAGGTATAAGGTTCCCTCCTGGCCACCCGCAAAGGGAAGGGTCAGTGGAGCTTGGACTGCATGTGGGTGGTCCAGTACAAGATGAAGGAAGACGCATCCGGGGGGTAAGCGGTCGTTGGGGGCGCAGTTAAGTCCGGGGGTTCACGCAGGAGCGTGGGATCCCAGCCACCTGCAAGCAATAATTCAGGGGCGACTGACCAAGCCCTTCTGTCATGGACTGGCCACTGAGAGTGGAAGCCAAGTGTCCACCAGTAATATTAAGGGGGGCTTAAGTCCTGTCAGCAAATAATATTTGAGAGGGAGGAGACTTCAAATTACAAGTTTTTGGAGAGAGTTTTTGCAGAAAAAAGAATTCGCGAGGGCCTTTTGAAATTTTGTGGAGTGAGGTTGTTTTAATAGTTGACGGAGCAAAAGGATGCTCCTTCCGAACTCCAAGATGTCATCGCAGCCGAGCCCTTGCTGGACCCAGAGCCGAAGGTAGGCCTATTGGATTTCATGCATTTACTTAGATCTTGAATTTCTCCTCTCTCAGTTATTGCTTCTTAAGGAAATTAATGTTTTCTTCGACACGTCAAAGATTTATGATGTATTTGGGATTTTTTTCAAATAGAATTAATTTTAAGAGGTTTTATGATGTTTTTGATACTTTGCTATGTCTTCGTACTTTAAGGGAGTAACTTTCAAGCTCATGTGTTTTGAGCAAAACTTCTTCATGTTTTTATTTTTAAATGTTAATTTTGTAAATAAACTTGTTTTTTTCTTATTCATAAAATCTAATCCGTGTCCTCATTCCAATCTTATTAATTACTTCTTAATTTTCAGTTTTAAACCACTTACGATCTTACACGGCAATATCTTAATGTTCCTGGAACATTTTTAAGTATTTTAGCGTTCAAATCGAACGTGAGGTGTTTACCTCGCAACATATGGTATCTGTTTAGAATTTAAGGTATCTGCCTGGGCAATGCCACACAAAATGCACCGAAACTCAGTGTAGATGCAGGGTCCATCCAGGTTTTTTAACAAGGGTCCCTTGTTCATGAAAAAAATTATTGTAATTTATTTTTATGAAAATTACCAAATAGAGCCCCAATGACTGCCAAGGTTAAAATTGACTGGTGCTATAACTGAAGAAATACTATAGAAACTACAAAGTTCATTGGTGAATGCAAAGACTGCGTATGCGTAGGTAGGGGAGCACTAGATCCCGTCTTGAAAAGCACACAAAAAATATATATAACAATTTTTTATCTTATATTAGGCTTATTTATGTACAACTTCCAACTTACTAAAAATTAGGAAATTAAATTACTTTTAGTAAGTTACTACCTACTTACTAAAGTAGGTAGTAATCTACTTACTAAAATAAAAGACACTTTTTATGCTTTAAATTGTTTCGGACTAATCTACTTGAATAATGGAAATTGCTGAGAAAATGCTTGGAAGCTGTAAACTAACTACTCAACTGTAAACTACTGCAAACTACTCAAGCTGTAAACTAAAGTAACAAAAATTTAAAGTATCAAGCGACGGGTGCCAGTTGATATAAAAATGTCAATAATAGTTTCACACTCTTCATTTGACAAATGCGGCGATCCATTGATGATAATGCGTAACTGCCTATTTCTATTAACTAAGATTTTCTTGATTGAGTCTTGATCTGAGTTTTGTACAAACCAGATTCATTCGAGAAAAGAGTCTTTTGACAGAAGCAGTTGGTGCTGGAATTATTACACACAGAGAAAGCAATTTCATGAAATTTGAATATTTTATCCAGTTTTTAGTGTCTCTTTCAAGAATCTTCAAAAGTTCAGTTGGTGTGACTTTCTTTTCCATTGCTTATTTCGCATTTTCTTTATTTCCTTGTTGCAATACATCTCTTGCATTTTGTGTTTTTTCTATTCCGTACGTCATTTGTACATGCGACAATTCCCTCTCAAAATTTTCTTTCTCATTTTCAGTAAAAGTTTTTCCATGAACTGTGAAGAATAAATGTTACTCAGGTCAAAATAATAACATTTCATTTTAAACAAATTGCAGTATAACGAAAACATTTATTTTTCTATTCTTTTCGACCCAGACATTTAGACGTACTCGGAGGTATAAGGTATCTGTTTAGAAGTTAAGGTATCTGCCTGGGCAATGCCACACAAAAGGAACAGGAACTCAGTGGGGATGACATCCACAGGGACCTAATCCTCCTTTATTACTTTTCTTCTTCGATCCATGCCGTTCGACCTACCCGATAGTGTAAGGTATCTATCTGTTTGGACGGCCGGAAAGGGCCGCCGAATTTAGACCGGAATGCAGTGGGGACGGCCTTCACAGGGACAGTAGCCCCTACCACCAACCTCTCGGAAAAACTTAAAGACCCACATATTTTACTTGCCTGTAGTCCTCTCGAACATGGGGACAATTTGTCCCGTCTGCCCTGTCATCAACTTCTTGGAAGGATTTCTGGACCCACAGATTACACGTGGGCGTACTCTCCGTAGACACGGGGATAGTTTGGGTAAAGCAGGGAATCAAACTCGGGTTCTACGAGTGCAGTCTTCGTACTCTAACCACTGGCCTATCCCTCCCCTCGATAAAATTTCTGCCATCAACGGATTCCACAACGATGCTAATTTATGTATACTTCGCTGAATTGTTATACGTTAGCCAATATTGTAATTTTTCTATGCCTTGCACTCTTAGAAAAAATACATAGTTCCGAAAACGTAAACAATAAACATCCATTCAAAATGCCTATTTGATTGATCTTTTTGGAATGAAATAAGAACAAGTGTACCGAAATATAGTCGAGGCAAAATGTATTTTTCAATAGCCGTGGATCAAATCAAACCTCCCGCATTTGCATTTGAACTGCGATATTTAACATGAACGAAATAGGATTCTGTTTATACAAACTGAAAAATTTGGTACTTGAAGTGTACATACAGATCGGGAAAAAATATAGGCTGTGTATCATTAGTTTATTTTTAGT
Organism: Amaurobius ferox; assembly: GCA_951213105.1. Classification (NCBI taxonomy): domain Eukaryota; kingdom Metazoa; phylum Arthropoda; class Arachnida; order Araneae; family Amaurobiidae; genus Amaurobius; species Amaurobius ferox. The sequence goes on along the minus strand of OX578140.1, from coordinate 51,608,578 downwards.
GTTTGGATATCATGAATGCAATCCGTTCTGTGATAAGATTTTAGAGTTCATTTTAACTCTGTGTATTTTAAATCAATTTATTAGCTTCCAAAAGTTATTTCTAATAATATCGAATCTCTATAAAATAAGAGCAGGCTTTGCCAATGCATAACTTCAATGCAGAGTAATATTCATTTTTTTGAAATTTGTGTTTTATCGCATAAAACCCACATTACAAAAACGTAATACCTTATTAATGCAAAAAAAAAATTAATACGTTTATGAAATTACATTCAATAGCTTTATAAATTATTTTTCTTTTTATTTGGAGACTTGCCGTTAAAACAGCACAGAATCACATAAAAGTCCTACAATCCGAAACACTTTGAGAACTGTTCACGCTAAAGTAATGGAGATGATTTTGTTGTGTAGTCCTGAAATGAGCATATTAATTAAGTAAACGGAGAGATTTAAAACTTCAAATTGGGGGACTTCATGTTGTTTTATTTAACCTGCATTTTACGTTGTGAACCCGATCATTATTGAATGAGTTTTTCTCATAATATACACAATGTCGTAGAAAAATATATGCACTCATGCAATATTGAGCTACAATCCTAAAATTCAGCATGCAAAGGATGAGATTTTCAGATCCAAGGATATTATATGATTATAGTCGTCTAGATTGGTGATAGCGCGATCAGCTTGGACTGTGTTCCTTTGGAGGTATGTTGTATTTAGCGACGAATCCATCTTTTCTCTAAATGCTCATGACATCCGCATACGTGTATGAAAGAGAACAGACCTGAATTCCGTTCCCGTATTTCTTGTCAAGCGGCGCACGGTCATCACATGTGGTGCGAATGTCTGTGGATTCATGTCATGGGACAACCACGCTCCTCTAGTTGTACTGTAAGCCAATCTGGCATCTCACTTGTATGTCTACGATGTCCTACAGCTGATTGTTCAGCTTATGCTGTCATACCGCCCAAGTTCCATTTACCAAAAAACAAAGGTCGACCATGCACGACATTCTCAACAACGTCTTCAGGGATTTAATACCATCTTTTAGTCAACTTTTCAACCACTTTCTGAATAAATATGAAATTGATGACTTACTTCATCAAACGGATCAGTATTTCCCCGCACTAAATATTGCATAAGCTGTCGAAGAATGATTAATGCTGCATTTAGGTTTTTCATCATTTTTGACAATTTGCAATTAAAATTAGTACATGGTCATCAACGAAATTTCTCAACGTTAAATAATAAATACTAAAATTTTCCTGTTCAAAATTATCGGCTCAAATTTACCTGTTGAACCAAGTTTACCGACTGAATCAATTTTAACGAATAGTGGCTCAATTTGTGTGTTTTTGTGAGGAGGTACGTATTTTTGTTTTAAAATAAAGATAAAAATTGATTTACAATAAAAAAACAAACAAACAAACTACAACAAAAAGATCTGAACATGATATTTTGGCCATTTCCAACAGTCCAACAGTGTTGACGGAAATGCAGCTTGAATAACTAAACCGATTTTTAACAATGATTGCTCATTTCGTACGTTTTGATCAATTCGTACAAATTCGTAGAAAGTGGTTGAAAATTGACCAGATGATCTTAAAAGTGCAAATTTAATGCAGAGAAACTATTGTCTTCTGGAGTTATTGTGCCTAACTTATTGAAAGAATGTTTTTAAATATTTCGCTGACATTTTTCACCAGTTTATTTTTCCACACTTTAGAAATTGATTCCATAATTCAAATACTCGCAAATAGTTTTAAAGTTCAAGTATTAAACACATTAGAATTTTTAAAAGGAAAAGTAAATATAACATAAGCATTTAATATAATATATTATTTAAATATATTATAATATAATTAAATATTTGAATCCAGGTCCTCCAACCTATCGCCAGTAGAACATGTTATATCTGGAACATGCTGGGATGACAATTGCAGATTTCTTAGAATATTACTGAAATAGCTGACCAGTTGCAGCATTTGGGACAAAATCCGCTTAGGGACAAAAACAAATTTATTGACTCTATGCCACAACGAATATGGGCTTGTGTAACTATCAGGGAGTGCATTTACCACTTACTAAAATGTTATCTACTTCTTGCCGCCACCTTTTTAAAATGTATTTTATTCCCAAATTCCAATCATTTGTACATCTTCTCAAACGATACATACATACCGCGTTTCGTGGTTGTAGCTCAATTTCTTATGGAACCATATATGTTTTGGCAACAAAATGTATCTGTCATACTTTAGTTTTGAATCATAAAAACAATTCTGGAAAAATATTTTTCAAAGAGAACTTGAAGCATTTTTCTCATATAAAAGTGTATAACTTCTAGTAATGTCTTTTAACTTTAAAACAAGTATTCAAATCTATTATTTTCGTACTTAAATAAACTCTTTTAAAGTATGTACATAAATTGTGTTCAAAAATTGCACTCATTATGTAATTTGAAGTTATTGAGAACAAGATGTTTTTTATTCGTCATTTTCTCGTTAACGCTCTAAATATTTTAATTGTGCCTAACTTATTGAAAGAATGTTTTTAAATATTTCGCTGACATTTTTCACCAGTTTATTTTTCCATACTTTAGAAATTGATTCCATAATTCAAATACTCGCAAATAGTTTAAAAGTTCAAGTATTAAACACGTTAGAATTTTTAAAATGAAAAGTAAATATAATATACGCATTTAATATATATATATTATATTAAATGCTTATATTTATAGCATTTAATATATATATATATTATATTAAATGCTTATATTTATTGCATTTAATATATATATTATAAAAAATGCTTATATTTATAGCATTTAATATAATTAAGTGCACATATAGATACTAAAAATGTTTGACATACTATATGCTTGTGAAATGAAGAAAAATGCTAAAATAATGAGACACCAAATTTCAAGAGAATTATAGTAGTAAATTAGTTGATGCAAAGTTCTCAAATTTTACGTAAATTACCTACATAATTTACGTAAATTATTTTACATCTCACTAAAACGTACGAATTGACCAAAACGTAAGAAATGAGCAATGATTGTTAAAAATCTGTTTAGTTATTCAAGCTGCAGTTCCGTCAACACTGTTGGACTGTTGGAAATGGCCAAAATATCATGTTCAGATCTTTTAGTTGTAGTTTGTTTGTTTGTTTTTTTATTGTAAATCAATTTTTATCTTTATTTTAAAACAAAAATACGTACCTCCTCACAGAAATACACAAAATGAGCCACTATTCATTAAAATTGATTCAGTCGGTAAAATTGGTTCTTCAGGTAAATTTGAGCCGATAATTTTGAACAGGAAAATTTTACTGTTTATTATTTAACGTTGAGAAATTTCGTTGATGACCATGTACTAATTTTAATTGCACATTTTCAAAAATGATGAAAAGCCTAAATGGCAGCATTAATCATTTTTCTACAGCTTATGCAATATTTAGAGCGGGGAAATACTGAACAGTTTGCTGAAGTAAGTCATCAATTTCACATTTATTCAGAAAGTGGTTGAAAATGGACAAGATGATCTTAAAAGTGCACATTTGATGCAGAGAAACTATTGTCTTGCGGAGTTTCGGTTTTTTTTTCTCCCGAATGAGGATATTTGCTGTCGAGCGTCTTCTGCTGATAATGTAGAATGTTTGCTTGATTTTAATATTTTTCTTTCATGGAAAAAGAAAATAAGGAAGTTACATAACTCAAATTGAGGCTAAAAATAATTGACTCAAATGAAATAATTAAAGCAAACTATCCTTTGAAACTATTGGGATTCATCATCAGTGTAAATAGGATATTACATTAGTGTAAATTACATTAACTCTGCATGAAAAATTACCGAAAATGGCCTAATGTAAGAAATGAGAAATAAAACGAAAAAACCAAAAGCATTCACGCAAAATGTAGGGCACAGAAAAATATGAGAGCAAAAATACAAATAAATAAAACACAGTTATACTATAACTGAGAGATGTAAGGTGTATTCGACAAATTCGTATAAATATTGGTGAGCCTTTTACTGATATAAAGCGTTTCAAATAAATCCAAATTGAAAATGGACGAGCACGATTGAATATAAAAAGCAGACGTCAAATTAAACGAATGATTACTCATTAATCATGTATTGTAGTGTTGTAGACATGCTTTAGATTTCTTATGATATGAAAACAAAGTTTTCAAATGTAGTTCAAAAAGGGCCCAATATTCAGATCTTTGTGAATGACTTCAAATCTAACATATCGAATAAACTTTAATAAGTAGACCAGTTTTACTCTGGATAGTCAGTTTCCGTAGGGTGTCTTCCGTGATAGATGGCTATTTCTAGCTAAAAAGGGTTTGAGTTGGGGCAAGGCAGCCATCGCTTTCCAAGAAGTGTCAGAAATTCGAATGTTAGAGATTAATTTTGAATCTAAGTGTTCTCCAAAATGCTTATAACTAGTTTGACAGGGTAAGATCTCGTTTGTGGGATTTTGATTAGTACGGTGGTGTCCATCGACTGGGTACACAACGGTACACTTTAAAATTCAACCTGCCAATTGGTGAACCAAAGGCAGAAGATAGTACAGTTAAACCTGTCTAAGTTGGACACTCATGGTTCCCCCTAAAAGCGTCCAACTTAGACAGGTGTCCAACATAGACAGTGTGATGAAATTTCATTTTCCCTTTACAATAAAGCACAAGAAAAGCATTTTTTTTACATATAGAATTGCACTCATTATGTAATTTGAAGTTATTGAGAACAAGATATTTTTTATTCGTCATTTTCTCGTTAACGCTCTAAATATTTTAATTGTGCCTAACTTATTGAAAGAATGTTTTTAAATATTTCGCTGACATTTTTCACCAGTTTATTTTTCCATACTTTAGAAATTGATTCCATAATTCAAATACTCGCAAATAGTTTAAAAGTTCAAGTATTAAACACGTTAGAATTTTTAAAATGGAAAGTAAATATAATATACGCATTTAATATATATATATTATATTAAATGCTTATATTTATAGCATTTAATATATATATATATTATATTAAATGCTTATATTTATTGCATTTAATATATATATTATAAAAAATGCTTATATTTATAGCATTTAATATAATTAAGTGCACATATAGATACTAAAAATGTTTGACATACTATATGCTTGTGAAATGAAGAAAAATGCTAAAATAATGAGACACCAAATTTCAAGAGAATTATAGTAGTAAATTAGTTGATGCAAAGTTCTCAAATTTTACGTAAATTACCTACATAATTTACGTAAATTATTTTACATCTCACTAAAACGTACGAATTGACCAAAACGTAAGAAATGAGCAATGATTGTTAAAAATCTGTTTAGTTATTCAAGCTGCAGTTCCGTCAACACTGTTGGACTGTTGGAAATGGCCAAAATATCATGTTCAGATCTTTTAGTTGTAGTTTGTTTGTTTGTTTTTTTATTGTAAATCAATTTTTATCTTTATTTTAAAACAAAAATACGTACCTCCTCACAGAAATACACAAAATGAGCCACTATTCATTAAAATTGATTCAGTCGGTAAAATTGGTTCTTCAGGTAAATTTGAGCCGATAATTTTGAACAGGAAAATTTTACTGTTTATTATTTAACGTTGAGAAATTTCGTTGATGACCATGTACTAATTTTAATTGCACATTTTCAAAAATGATGAAAAGCCTAAATGGCAGCATTAATCATTTTTCTACAGCTTATGCAATATTTAGAGCGGGGAAATACTGAACAGTTTGCTGAAGTAAGTCATCAATTTCACATTTATTCAGAAAGTGGTTGAAAATGGACAAGATGATCTTAAAAGTGCACATTTGATGCAGAGAAACTATTGTCTTGTGGAGTTTCGGTTTTTTTTTTCTCCCGAATGAGGATATTTGCTGTCGAGCGTCTTCTGCTGATAATGTAGAATGTTTGCTTGATTTTAATATTTTTCTTTCATGGAAAAAGAAAATAAGGAAGTTACATAACTCAAATTGAGGCTAAAAATAATTGACTCAAATGAAATAATTAAAGCAAACTATCCTTTGAAACTATTGGGATTCATCATCAGTGTAAATAGGATATTACATTAGTGTAAATTACATTAACTCTGCATGAAAAATTACCGAAAATGGCCTAATGTAAGAAATGAGATATAAAACAAAAAAAAAACCCAGAAGCATTCACGCAAAATGTAGGGCACAGAAAAATATGAGAGCAAAAATACAAATAAATAAAACACAGTGATACCATAACTGAGAGATGTAAGGAATATTCGACAAATTCGTAGAAATATTGGTGAGCCTTTTACTGATATAAAGCGTTTCAAATAAATCCAAATTGAAAATGGACGAGCACGATTGAATATAAAAAGCAGACGTCAAATTAAACGAATGATTACTCATTAATCATGTATTGTAGTGTTGTAGACATGCTTTAGATTTCTCATGATATGAAAAGAAAGTTTTGAAATGTAGTCCAAAAAGGGCCCAATATTCAGATCGTTGTGAATGACTTCAAATCATACATATCGAATAAACTTTAATAAGCAGACCAGTTTTACTCTGGATAGTCAGTTTCCGTAGGGTGTCTTCCGTGATAGATGGCTATTTCTAGCTAAAAAGGGATTGAGTTGGGGCAAGGCAGCCACCGCTTTCCAAGAAGTGTCAGAAATTCGAATGTTAGAGATTAATTTTGAATCTGAGTGTTCTCCAAAATGCTTATAACTAGTTTGACAGGGTAAGATCTCGTTTGTGGGATTTTGATTAGTACGGTGGTGTCCATCGACTGGGTACACTTTAAAATTCAACCTGCCAATTGGTGAACCAAAGGCAGAAGATAGTATTTACAAATAATAGTATTTTACAGTTTTCACCAAGAAATATTGATGTGGATCGCTTTTGCTATAGTATGTATAATCTGTTTCGATCTGTTTCTAATACAAACGTATGTCACTGATTGCTAGTACTTTTCAGTTTTCACCAAGAAGTATTGATGTGGAATGCTACGGGATATGCGTGATCTTGAGTGCACCTTCGAGGCAGTGTATCTTCCAAACTCTACGTAATTTGTACTTTAATAATATGGGTCTCTATAATACAAAAAATATATAATGTCATTTCATACCCTATATTTTACTAAATTCCGTGAACTTAATTGTTTTCATGATGTAAGTAACAAAATATTAATTCTTAAAATCCCGACAACATTTTCCCTCATTCAAAAGTAGCCATATACAGTAAGGATATAGAATACGGTAAGGAATAAATCTGGCAAATCCAATTTCATACAGGTAGACCTAACTTTTGTATCTCTAACAAGTTACGTCAGAGATATTAAAAAATTGACACTTTGGGATCTTCACACTATATTCTAAATATTTGATATCACGTTATACTCACATACTAGAAACGATAACTACTACACAAAAATATTATTTATATAATAATCCATATAGTTATAACATTAGTGTAATTTATCAGAAAATTATACTGTTCATGATTCATCGCAAAAAGTTTCGGGAATAGCCAGCCATACACTTACTTTTATCGCAAATTTCCAGTAACGGCGAAAAGAATACTCGCCATACTCATTTATCTAAACTGTATTCATTATCTAATGCGGTGAAACGGGAGGCCCATTTAATGAAGTCAGCAGCCATCGGTGTGCTATTTATTCAGAAAATACTCAAATTGAGCTGATGATCCTAAAATTGGATGCCGAAAATACTCTTCAGAATTATTGATAACACAAGTTTTTGACAACAAATGGTATGCATTTGTTGACATTAAATGTGCTAGTGGCGATGTTTCTCTTGTTTTTGGAGTACATTGTTTACTGTATATATACAGAAAAGGAAAGTTAAGAACTCGTGCCATTTTCTAATATATTCTAAATACAGAATATATTTTACAAAATGATCTTTAATTTTCTCTTAAGCTTTTAACTTTCCCTGAAATTCGTGTCAATACAGAATTTTTAAATAACCTTAAGCACTTCAGCAGCTTCAGAATCAAAGCTCCCTGTACTTGCCGCACCATATATTTGATTTCGTCGCACTCAACGTTCATGATGAAAGAAAAAGAACAATCATAATCGTTTATCCATAACTTATGCATTATCTAAAACTAAAGAAAGCTGAATCATTTAATAGAGTCAGCCATCAATGCGATATTTATTCAAGACGAGGTCTGAAATGGTAAGACGATCTTAAAATTGCAAATTCGATGCGATAGAAAGGTTCTCTTCAAGAATATACATATTTTTATTGAACATTGATGTACAATTTGGTCAACATGAATATATGTTCACTTTGATAATACTTCGCGTTTCTTCGCTCTGTAGGTATAAACTATAGAATAAATTTATACAGACAAGAAAGATCAAGCATGCATAAAGCATTGATTATGAAACACTTTCCAACTAAAATGCAATTTTATTTAAACATCTATAAAATACGATACATTCAGCTCAGATATATTTTAAATTGTCACAGTACTACAGTAATTTATTATATTTGAAAACTACAAACTTCATCCAAAAAAATGAATTTTTTCAAATGACGTCATCGAAATATAAATCGTCTGGCTCTCCATGTAAACGCAGTGAATAATGCATTTATTCCAGACTCCAAAGTTAAATAATTTTGGATGAAAAAAATCAGCAGTTCTTATACAACTCATCTTCTAATCACTTGTTTACATTCTGCATCCATTAAAATTAGGCTGCGTTGTAGTCATAATCAGTTTGATGATCATTTAAACTCAAAAATATTGTAATTACGTTGGCGTCGAATATACATGAACAGAAAATAATAAGAAATTAAGCGATTTCAGGACGGATTTAACATTAAATATAAATTTAAAACAATTTTTAAAGTTCATTCATTTTTAAGTTCAATCATGCTTAAAGCATTGAGTATAAAACACTTTCCAACTGGAAATGCAATTTTATTTAAGAGTCTCTAAATTGTGATACATTCAGCGCTGATATATTTTTTAAAATATCACAGTAATTTATTATATTTGAAAACTTAAAACTTCAAAAAAGACAATCACAAAATACAATGCCAGTAACCACGGAGGTAAAAGTAAGGAGTTAAAACTTCACATTAAGAAAACGCCAATATCGTTTGATTAGAGACAATAATTTAGGTGACGTTGGGATAAGCTGCATTGCATGAATTTCTATGGCGAAATACCTAAAACATTTTTTAAACTGTCAGTTTTGTAAAAATAAATAATTAACGCAATGCAAGTTAGAACTGAAACAATAATGAATATTCCTACACATTCAAAATTATTTTAACTTTCAATTTATTCTTATCTTCATAGATTCTGCACTCTATCCTACTACTATGAAAAAATACTGGTTAATTATACTCATTATTAGTTAACTCTTAATTTAAAACTAATCAAAAACACATATAATAAATACTACACTTTTCTGTTGTGTCAGTCAGCAATAGCAGCACTTTATTAGCACTAGAGACACCAATATATAATTCTTAAAACATTATGGCATTTTTAAGCATTTTTTCCATATGAGTTTTATCTCCTTCTTTCTAACTCCATGCTAGTTACACTAAATGAACTTTATTCAAATAACGCCTATGTAATATAAATCGTCTGCCTCTATATGTAGAATCAATGAATATTTAATCATTTATAAAATGAAAAATACGGCAATTGCATTGGCTCGGAATTTAAAAGATATAATACGTAAAAAGATATAATTGCACGTAAAAAGATATAATAAATTTAAAGATATAATACGTAAAAAATCTGATGTGGGCAGCATATGACTTTCCTTATATAATGCAATGAATTTACTACTTTTATAGTAAAAAAATAGATTATTTTTATAGTAGATATTTATATTATTTCCAAGATATTGAATTTTCGTCAATATGTCGTCATTTTCATTGATTTAGCGTCATTTTTATCCATTTGGCGAGTTTATAATTAATCTAATAACATTTAAAAAAGTCGCCAAGTTAGCGACATTCCACCAAATTTGTCGCCAAACTTACGCCAATTATTCTGGATGGAGAAATGAGTTATTCTTACAGCAGATAAATAACTATTGACGTTCAAATACAAAAATATTACTCAAAATATCTATCTTTTTCCATGAATGGAACGAGCTAAATGATGTCCACGAGAATGATGTCACCAAATTTATCGCATGGTATTACATATGAAAAGTGAACATCTTTCTCAATAGAATTTTTTTTTTTACTTATTTTATCTCTCGGCGAACTATATCATTTGCTGTAGTTGCTGAAAAAGAAAGAAGCAGTTAATAAATATTAAAGCACGTTTAAAATGTAGATTAGAAATTAAATTTAATAACATTTAAAGTTTAAATACATACCAATTAAATACATGCCAACACGCCTCCCCTTGTTTGTGTTTAAGTGTGATTTTTGACATTTTTAATCCGTTCTAGAATTTCTCTCAGAAATTGTGGAAAATTAAAATATATAAATTTAAAACATATTTTACTGAATTTTTTTTATATGTATTTTATTTTTTTTTATATCTTCCCTGACGACCCACATTTTTAGCTCCAACGAACAAATGGACGTTGGCGTATGAGGCGTGAAATTAAATATACTAAGCACCAAGCAACTACTGTTGGACTTACACAAGTTGATGGCGATAGCGTTATGGTTTAAGAAATGATTTCTTGGTCAGCTCTGGGGTTTTGATTCCTGTAAAAGGCAAGTTCGACAGATTTGGGTATATCTCCATCATTGCTGGTCAAGTACACCCGTTTATATTGACGATCTTACCTATGAACAATGGGATCTTTCAACAGGACAATGCTACCTGTCATAGCGCTAAAAGTAGTTCAAAAAGCACTACCAATAATTTCAGTTACGCCCCTACCCGCCGGAGTTCCCAGATCTTAATCCGTTTGAGCACATTTGGAACCACCTCGATCGACATGTTCTACGACTGAATCCACCACCACGCACATGCCAGCAAGTATCGGACGCACTCCAGTCTGCATTATTTCAAATATATGTAACAACCATTCAACACCTAATTGACTCACTCCTCACAGTGCCATTCTGCCATCCATGATTCGAGAAAATGTTATTCTGAATATTATCAGTTGGTCTTAATAATGTGACTCGACTGTTTATATAGAAATCCTCCAGTAATCTACTTCATAACTAATTTAAATAACCAAATAAATATTCCTAAAGCACTGTGAACCTGTTTGAGTAAATTTAAATTTTTCATGATTCATTTCTTTCTAACATTGAGTTATGTTATTTTTAGTTTTTTAATTCGTTATGATGTTATTAGTTCTTATTATTTATCGCAAGGAGTTTCAAGTCTGATCGTACGTTTGGTTTCGTCACCTTTAAAGAACATGGACGAAAAAAAAGCCGTAATCGATTATTCATGACTTATACATTATCTAAAACGTAAAAAAGCTGAACCATTTGATGGAGTCAGCCATCACTGCGATATTTATACAAAACGTGGTCTAAAAAGTTCAAATGATCAAAAAATTGCAAATTCGATGCAAACAAAAGGCGTTCTCTTTATTTTTCTTTTAAAATTGGTGTACAAATTGGTCCCTATAGCTATCTGCAGAATTAAATATTGATTTTTGTTTCTTCGACAGTTGCGTATATATAAGCTATAAAATAAATTTAAGAAAATAAATGTGCTCCCAACGGTTCTGTTCAATATGAAAATATTATAGACTCATTAAATATAATAATCCTATACACATTCCCGAAAACAAATGTTCTCTCTCTGAAGGATTTAGCTTTGTTTGTTATATGTGGTGATCATCTGTGTGCCATCTTGTCTGTCATTAGTGGCAATAATGGATGCGGCTTGAGCACATTTCATTATATACAGATCTCACTGTAAATCTGATACACACATTTCAATAAGAAACAAGAACTAATACTGTTACCAAAAGATAGCACCTAATACTATATATCTTTCAATAAGAGAAATATCGTGATTGAAGAATCTATGCGATAATTAATTTCATCGACTAGAATATATTTCTAAATATTCGTCAATCCATTTCTGTAATTTTCACATTTTTCAAGACTCATTTCTTTCTAACATTAAATTACGTTATTAAAATTTTATTTTCTTTCATTGCAAGAAGATTTAGTGACTGACCATATGTTTATTTTCATCGCCCATTTTAAGAAACTGTGGGATATAAATCGCAGTCATAGTTATTTATCCATCTACTTATTCAAAACATACCCTGAAAGGACGCAGATGATCTTAAAGTTGCAAATTCGATGCGAGAAAATGACTCTTCGAGATTCTCCATATATATTAATTCTCCCATTGAAAAACATTTAATCTCGGTTGTCATCTGCTAGTGACCATAATGTATTTTGTCTCTTAGCCAAATGCGTATGTTATCATACTTTGAAATTTGCATAGAACAAAATGGGCTCAAGTTCATTCTGATTACCCAGGAAAAATGTAAGATCATTAATATAGACATGTGAAAAGTACAAAAAGTTTTCATAAGATCTCTTTAGTACACAGAAAGATTTAATTGTTTTCCAGCTGAGAAACTAATTAAATAGATGAGGAATACATTTATTCTGCTTATTGTAGAATTTCTTCGCGACTTACATGACCTACAGTAAAATCCAACAATAATAGACAAGAATGAACTTCCAGGAGTTTCCGGCTTTAATAAATATTCCTACTGATTATACCGATGTGTAGAACTATTCTTTTCGAACCCAGGGATTCTCTGTCGAGAGGCGATATTTTGCGTAACTTCTGAATCCACCAAAGGGCACTCATTTCCATAATATTAAATACCATCGGGTACAGGCTAGGACCTTTGAATTATAATTTGTTAAATCATTCAAGTACGAAATATTCTGAAATTAGTCTCCAGCAGTAAAAATTCTAAGAGGTCCATCTCGTTTTAGTTATCGGGAAAATCTGTCCAGCAAAATCCAACAAACGCCATTTAAAACCCACCAAGCAATTCCATTATGTCACACGCCGACAGTTAGCCTCCAAAACCTTCTAAAACAATCTCTAGACAGTGCCGTACTATACACCTGTCTACTATAATTTTCTACTTATTTGCAATTGTATTTAATAGTGTTACTTCAATTGTGATCTGCTCTTGGCTACTGTTTGGCCGATTCTTCTCCTTGTTGCTAGAATTACTTTCAATAGCATTTACTTATTGAATATTGCTTTTAGAAGATTTTAGATTTTTAAAACTGATTTTACTTGTGAGTCATCAGAAACACTTCTCGTTTCCTGGTTTATTAATAATAGTGTAATCATATTGCGACAGCGAAACAATCCATCCAACGAAAATCTCTTCGTAAACAATATTTATGCTGCAACCAGTATCAATAAGAACATTCACTGAATTTCAAACTGACTTTGAAGGTATAATTGGAGCAATACCGCCAGAAAGAGCCTCTGTAATTGTATTTATGCTACAGTATCTTCTGTTTGAAAAGGAATTTCATCGACCATTTAAATTTCTATTTTGCCTGGAAGTCCATGGGCTTTTATAAATGTTAAATTTTCTCTTATCTGGCCAAATTGTTTTCTTATTTGAAAATAATTATTTAATATGTTATTTGGTCTTCTTGAACTCAAAAATCCTCTTTGTGTATTATATGTTGATTGAAAGTTTCTAAAATTTTGTATTGTTCTGTCTTCTCATGTTAACTGGAATTCTTCTTCTCAAGTTGTAAGATCTATTTCCAGGACTGTAGTAAGGTCTTGCTGCTCTCATATTATATCTCCTTGGAGTTAGTGATTCTTCTCTCTGTCTTCTTTGCAATACTCTTTCTTCATCATGACTTTCAGATAATTATTTTCTTTTTCTTTTCTGCTTTTCTCTATTTTTCTTCATTTCTTTATTTAAATCACTTAACTCTCCTCTTTGTTTCTCCACAATATCTTTTAAATCACTAACATCATATTTCTTTTTATTTACTTGAAGAGCATTCACATATTCCGCTAGGAAATCAGCACTCTCCAACTGAAATTGCTCTTTCATAACTGCTAACTATTTCGCGTCTTGAAAACTTTTGGGACTCTGGGCCATCACTTATTTTCTTATATTTAATTTCAGCCTTTGATAAAAGCATACTTTAACAATGATTTTCTTAATACGTTTTCATCTTCTTCTTTTTCTAAGTTCACTGGGACATTCCTATAAGAAGCAGTTTCAATTCTGGCAGCAAACTATTTTACTGTTTCTCTAGAATGTTGCTTAAAGTTGACAAAGTCCGCCATTCATTTAGCAAAATCTTCTGTTTCTTCAAACTGTTCTCTAAGCTTTAAAATAAGTTCTGCAAAACTATTTCTATTTTTCAGTAGATGTATCCCCGATACCAGTATGTGTGCGGGGTCCAATTTAACATCACCAGAATAAAAATTTGATTGCGCCAATATTATACTCAATATGATACATACTCATTAATCTAAAAAATTCTCAAAACCAGATCTCTAAACAGAATTTACTCAGTTAGTTGCCATCATTAAACATACTACATATTATTTAAAACCTTTCATAAAACTTCTTCACCAAAATTAAATTTACAATACATTTTTTGACAAATTTAAACTTAAAGTGGATCACTCAGAGCCAAGTTCATGGTACCATTGTGGAATCGGAGGGTATTGAAGTTGTAGAAGGTTATTGAACATTTAATTGCAAGCATTAAAATATGGCACGTGATTAAGCACAGTGGTAGTTCCAGGTTCACGCTCTGTGCTTGAGGATTTACCCAAAATATAGATCCGAACAAAAAGAAACAATAATTACATTCAAGAACAAAATAGCTAATCATTAATGTGGTGGAGGTAGAGTAACTACTCATGAGATTTTGCCTGCATATACTTTTATTTATTTTTTTCACACAAGTATTAAAAGATGAGATCAACTGATATGGAAAACAAAGCAAAAAAATACGTCTCTGATATTTGCAGAGGGAAAATATGATGTTCCAAAATAAACAATTACATAGTACAATACAATTATTGGAGCTTGAGAGTTTATATTTCTGTTTGACATTACAATTACTTGGTAAATATATTTAAATGATCTTGAAGAGAAGCCCCAACCAACAATAATAGACAAGAATGTACTTACAGAAGTTTCTGGATTTAATAAACATTCCTACTGATTATACCGATGTGTAGAACTATACAATTCGAACCACAGGATTTCTCCGACGAGAGGATATATTTTGACGTAACTTCTGGATCCACCAAAGGGCACTCATTTCCATGAAATTAAAGACTTCAGGACAAGCTAGGACCTTTGAACTATAATTCTTTCAAACATTTAAGTAGGAAATCTTCCGAAATTAGTTTATCTGAAGATGATCAAATATTATCAAAAGGTAGAAGAAATTGTCTGCGACTCCAAATTATAATCAAAATTAGCAGAAGGAATGAATTTTGAAGTCGAAATTACATACTTATTAAGCAAGAAGCACAAACAGGGGGAAAACCATCAGCTCAATACAAATGTGTTATTTTACTCTTTTATATGAGAATTAACCGGAATAATGATATATTTCATTTCACGCTTTAAAGACTGTTTAAAATAGATCATTTTGCACACCTGTTTACCTACTACCGATTTGCTTACCTGCTTAAAAGGCCCTTTAAAAAGGACACATTTAAGTACATAAAATAAACATCACATGTCACCGCTTTACTTGTTTAAAACGGAGGTTTTCAGCGTAAAATAAAATATACCCATTATCCCGTACAATTCTCATACAAATGAATAAAATAGCAAAGTCATATAGATACAGTTCCTTTAAAATGTGTACCAGGACATTTACCAAGCAACGATGTAATTCTAGTGGCAGTAAACACAGTTTTTTTTTTGTGTTTATACCGATAATTAGTATGTACTTATATATAAATATACCAAATTATACCATGATTGTGAATTTATTTTTTCTCTACAAAATTTTCACATATACTGCCAATTTTTCAGTTTTTGACAATTTTAAAATTACCAAAGCGTTGCATATGCGCAGAAAATACACCATTTTGCTACACCATGTTAAGTCAATTGCTGAATGATGCCATATCATAACTATATCTACATATCATAACTACAGCTTTTTATGAAATTGGCACATTCTTATTCTATAAAACAGTGTATTACCTAAGGGGCTTAAAGTACAAACAAAATACCCATAAATATACACGTCAAGTATTCAAAATTTAAATATTCCACGGAAATAATTCCTCTTGCCTTATATTAATTCAGATTTTATTTTTGCAAAATGAATTTGAGGCGAACATAAACAGCCAACAAAAAATAAGTCTAATTATTAGATAAAGAACATCAAAGGAACCAAAACGGTTCGCTCAAAACTTTAATCAGATTTTGAATTTAACTTTGTCGTCATGTTATTTCGTTCTTGCGCTGAGTAAAATAAAAGTATTCCTAATTCGTTTAGTGTTTCTTTATGTGCGCTGCAGGGTTAATGCTACGTATTTTATTTAAGCTATAAGTCATGTGTAAATTATATATATATATATATATATATATATATATATATATATATATATATATATATATATACAGTGTGTATGTGTGTTGTTGCGAAATTCGTTTCGGAGTCTCTATTCCCCCTTACTTTTCAAGATCATACGAAGAAAACAGTCGTACACGCATCCTTTTCATGACGTGAGTCTAGGTTTGCCAGAAGCTGAAACTAGGAGGGTTTTTTACAGATTTGGCGACTATTCGGAGGTTCGGGCCACGAAATAATGAGTATTCTATGAGATATGAGAGAATTTCAGAATTTTCTATAAAGAGATTATAAAAGAAAACATGACTCCTTTGGAGAACAGTTGACGTAATATGAACTGTATTGAACCGTGATTTTGGACAATATTTTGCAAATAATATCGATTAATCTGTGAAACTAGTGAAGCATTTAATTCTTCTTTTACAGTATATTGTTACTGTTTACGCTGTGCTTATGAATAAACGTGTTAGTTATCTAGAAAATTGGACTTATTCTTGTATCCTGAGTTGTATCCCACGGTTTAAGAGGATATGTCATAACAATATATATGTCTTAGTGTGTGTGTATATTTGTATATATATGTGTGTGTGTGTGTGTGTATTGAATTTGTTATGTTTATGTTTATCGGAAAGTTTATCGTACTGATTTTGGACGGCATCAAGTTAAACAAAGATTACTGGTTGTTCTTTTAATACGCCACAAAAAAGTTTGTAGTGAATGTCCGGAGTTGAGCACAACATATTTTTTCTTCCTTGGAAAGGGGCGACGTCGAGAATAATAGATTATAAACAATTGGAGTTATTTTTTTCTCTCAACGACCCACATGAGAAGAAGCTCGCTCTTTCCAAAGCTCATTTGCAATTTTAATTCTGTCTTCAGAAACCTTCATCTGGCCCTGAGACGGCAGGGTTCACACACCATTAGCTAGCGAGAAAAGCATTCTGACGATCTGATCCCCCCTCAAACGGGAACCGCGTTTAAACATAAAAGACATTCAGTCTCAAAATACATTAGACGGGGGTTATCAGAAGCGTTTTTTTGTTTTGCGTTTATGCATAACGATTTATAAGTGTGGCTCAATATAAAAGAGATTCCAATTTTATAATAAAATATTTTTCATTATGTGATGACGAGAAATGCGTATTTAGATTATTATATCGTGATGTATGAAAAATAAAGCAATAATTAGTTATTACAGCGGATCTCTTGGGGTTGCCCAGGACCTAAATAAGTGCCTGCTACTTGAAAAATGCAAATACAGATACACCACTCAATTTTCAAATCGTTTGTTTTGAAGAACGTTTTATCCCTTGCTCCGTTTTGCCATGAACAGTGATGGCAATTATGCATCGCATCCTAAATTAAATCATTTACGCTCTAAATAAACGCTCGATAGCTGGTCGTTGAAAATATTAAGTATGTATATAGTAAAATGTATCAATAAAGTATTACTAAATCAGCAAATTTTCTACAATTTTAAGTCACATTTATATACAATAGTCATAATAATAATATAATGTCAAATAAAAAATAGAACAAAATATTTTTAATTCAGAAAGTGGACAAAATACCTGCCATTTACTCAAAACACCTGCTCTCAAATATCGTCTGAAGCGGCCATGAATCAACAGATCTTATTTGACGAAATGTCTCAAAATGGGCAATGTTTGCCTTTAAAAGTTCATACCGTTTAAACTAATTCGTCTTTTTAACAACATTTTTCAACAACTTTTTAACAACATTTTTCGACTTTTTAACAACATTGTCCTGAAGCACCTCTGAAACATATTTTGCTGTGGTCTGACACTTCTATTTTCGGTACAAACTACACACACACACACACACACACACACACAGGAAGACAAACATATTACTTTATTAAGTAACTAGCCGCCTTCGGCGACCAGCCTGTTCGCTACCCTTGAAAATTCTGACCGTGGCAAACTCGCTGGCGCCATAACCCCGTGGAGTTGTTGTTGAGACCCAAATCATTCGACCTACGAGAAAGGTGTAAGGTAACTATTTGGACGACCAGGAAGTGCCGTCCAATTTAGACCGAAACCCAGTGGGGGAGGCATCCACAGGGACCTTACCCTACTTCTCCTACCACCAACCTCTCGAAATTACTTACGGACCTACATGTTTAAAGTGATCGTTCTCCATGTGAACACGGCGACAATTTTGGCAGTGGCGGGAATCGAACCCGGGCCTACCGAGTGCAATTCCTGCGCGCTAACCACTGGGCTACCGCGACCTCAACTCCGTGGAGTTAACAAAGTTTGGTTTAGTTTAATGACGTTAAAACTAATAATGAGATTAAGATGAAAAATAATGTTCTAGTGGGGGTTCCTAAAAATTGATTCGTAAAGTGAATTTATTCTAATGTTTGTGAACTGTGATAACCCCGTGGAATTAACAAAGTTCGTTTTAGTTTAATGACGTTAAAACCATAATTCAATCATTTAAATTTTATAATGGCCATATGCTAAGCTCTTAATTCCATCATTTAAAATATAACGTAATTTTCTAATAAATATAATAATTTCATTTAAATATAATAATTTCACTCTGTTTACTGTTACCATCATTTAAAATATAACGTCTAACCCGATGCACAATCTCCATAACTTTCAATTCCATAATATCTCAATTCACCATAAACTCTTAATTCCATCAAATAGTAACCCGATCCACAATCTCAATAAATTTATTTTTATTTATTTTTTTCTCCATGGAAACAGCTTGACGTCCCCTCCGCCTCCCGTGTGTCTGCGCGCGCATGCGGGAGAAAACCTTGTTTTGCTCTGGGAGAACGGTTTGCTGAGAAATTTAAATGCGGAAATTCTTAAAATCCAGATCCTGCGGCTATTTAAATTTATTTCTTGACCAGATTGGGCTTGTAAGAAAACCAGATATTTGAGCTTTCTAAAAATGTTAATTATTAGTCGAAATTTCCGGAACTTTTCCCGATACGAAGATTTGAAAACGAAAGTTCGTTTTTTTGAGCCGAAGGTGACTTTTATTTTAAAATCTTCAAAAAATATTAGAATGTGTCCCTGAGATTTGAAATGGATATATGTTTACTCACAATTGTCTGGTCTTTTCAGTCGTGTCAATTTTTTTCTACGACGTCTGGATGGTGGAGAAAAAAAGGGGGAAAAAAAGGAAAAAACGGTCGAAATCGCATAAAACATTAAATAACAAACAAAAAATTCAAATTTTAAAAATTGGTTTCACGTGTCACCTCCCCCCCCCCCGGGTCTCCGATTGCCAAATTTCGTAGATCTGCGACACGCGGTCGCTGAGCCTATAGTGTATAACACACACACACACACACACACAGAGATATATTGCCTTTTATTATATAGATATATGTGAACGCAGCAAAATGGAAGGAACCAGCGACCACCTATACTTTCAAAGATATGAGCCATATCTACTTGTGAGATTGGGGAAATGAAACGCAAATGTCCTTGACAATTGTAGAGGCTTAGTGTCACAAAATATAAATGGCTATTACAAAAAATTAAAACAATACAATAAATTTGCAAAGCTCTGCAGAAATCAAGTGATACACCCAAAAATAACGCATTTTCTTTTGGCTCGCAAGCACTGCCGTAAAATGTCACCAGAGCAACCCAAAATTGAATAGAAAAACCAATAAGTAAAACATGCTTTGTGCAAAAAATGAAGAAAAATGCTGTGCTTGGACACAGCTTTTCTCTCTCTCTCTCTCTCTCTCTCTCTCTCTATATATATATATATATATATATATATATATATATATATATATATATATATATATATATATATATATATATATATATATATATATATATATATATATATATATATATATATATATATATATACATATATATATATATATATATATATATATATATATATATATTGGTGCCTGTAGTCTGAGTTTGGACATTTTTAGTAGTGTACTATTGTCCAATCTGAAACAGGCATTCGTTTAGGTAAATTTGAATTAAATATTCAGACCTGAAGATATATATATATATATATATATATATATATATATGTCTTTAGGCAAATCCCTAATAGATACAGACTGGTACATGGATCGGTTGTTCGATAAAAACCCTGGAAAGATCGTATTTTCCAAAAATGTTCTGAAGAGAGCGTGATCTACTCCAAAACGTTCTGAAAGTGAAATGATAGAAACGCATTTATTGCGATAAGATAGAGATTTGGTGCATGGGTTTGAAAGGAAGAAAGTGTGCAATTTCAGATTTTTAATAATTGCTACTTTAGGGGAAGCCTCGCCGCGAAATGTTCGATTTGCCGAATAAATGAGAAACGCCTGTTTTAAAGTTTGATTGAGGCTTGAAATTTGGTATATTGACTAATAATTTAATTAAAGCACCCAAGACAAAAGAGTTTCTCAAAAATGTTCGTTTAAAGGGGTGTTCCAGAGAAAAACGTTTGAAAGGTGAAATGTAAAAAAAAAACGTGTTTTTAGATTGGATAGAGACTTCAAATTTGGCGTACGGGTAGATAGTTCGAAAAGAAGAGCATGTAAAATTTCAGTTTTTCGATATTTTTTACTTAAGGGGGTATCTCAAACCCAAATGTTTGGTTTTCCGAATAAATAAGAAATACTACCTTTTAAAATGTAATAGATGCTTGATATTTGGCATATGGATCTATCATCCCATAAAAAACATAATATAGTTTTTCAAAACTGTTCATTTAAGGGGGTGGTTAATCCAACCAAAATCTTTCAAAAAGTAAAATGATAGAAAAAATATGCTTCGGGATAGAATAGAAACTTCAAATTTGGTGTACAGGTAGATAGTTTAAAAGAAAGAAAGTGTACAATAAAAAATTTCCAATATTTGTAATTTTTGGAAGTTTACCATACCAAACCGCTCGAAAAGTAAAATGATAGCAAAATATGATTTGCAATGAGATAGAGACTTCAAATTTAGTGTATGGGTATATCGTTCTAAAGAAAAAAATGTGCAATTTCAGACTTCTAATTTTTGCTACTTAAGGGGGTGTCACACACCAAAATGTTCGATTTGCTTAATAAAAGAAAAAATCTTACTTTTGAATTTGATAGGGAATTAAAATTTGGTATATGGGCTAATCATTTGATAAAAAACCCAAGACTAATAAAGTTTAAGCATAAATTAAAGACAGAAATCATAGATAAAAAGGTCATTTAATCAAATAAAACCATCAAACGTACGTATATATAGACGTACAAATATTAAAAGGCCAGAGCGCTTTCGGGTATCACCCTACTCTCCATCAGTGGCTATATGAAACATTACCGTGGAAACATGCTTATATATAGACCAAATCGTGAGACAAAATTTGCATAAATGAAATACGGAATAATGACAATTAAATGGTATTATAAACAAGCTATTAAATATTAAACAATTACAAAATTACAATACATAGTGTCATAAACAGGAGAATTAACATTTAAACAAGTATTAAAGACAAACACAAAAGGAGAGACAATGAAACTTGCCCAAATTTCAGCCAAGCATAAATCACATTATAATGAAACGTCACAGATAGATGAGTAGAGGTTTGACATGCATCGAGTCGAGAACGAGTCGAGAACGAGTCGTCAAGCGTAACTTAAAACTTGCACATTTTGTCTGACCAAATCGTCAGACAAAATTTGCATAAATCAGCTACGTAATAATGATAATTAAATAGTATTATAAGTAAGCTATTAAAGATTTAACAATTACAAAATTAAAATAAATAGTATTACAAACCGGAGATTTAAAATTTAAACAAGTATTAAATACAAACACAAAAGAAAAGACAATGAAACATGCACAAATTTAAGCCAAGCATAAATTACATTAAAATGAAACGTCACAGATAGCACGTTACACACAGATAACATACAGATCGCATTTCCACAGGGAGTGCACATTTTAAGTTACCCTTGGCACTCGTTCTCGACTTTATGCGTGTCAAACCTCTACACAGTTATCTGTGACGTTTCATTTTAATGTAATTTATACTTGGCTGAAATTTTGTCATGTTTCATTGGCTGCCATATTTTGTCTGCCGATTTGATCTATATATAAGCTTGTTTCCACGGTAATTTTTCATATAGCCACTGATGAAGTGTATGGTAATGTCTGAAAGCGCTCTAGCCTTTTAAGATTTGTACATCTTATAGGATGGTTTTATTTGATTGAATGACCTTTTGATCTATGATCTGTGTCTTTAATTTATGCTTAAATATTGAAGTAGACATGATACCACTTTAATTATTACGAATATAGTTTTTCATAAATGTTCATTTAGGAGAGTGCTCCGTATAAAACAGTTCGGAAGCTGATATGACGGCATTGAATGCTTCAGTATAAAATAGACTTCAAATTTGGTGTACGGGTAGATAGTTGGAAAGGACGAAAGTGAGCAATTTTAGTTTTACAATATATCCTTCTGTCAGGGGTTCCGCACACCGAAATGTTTATATTTCTGCATTAATGTGAAACACGAATTATTAAAACATGTACGTTATTCGGTGGGTTGCTTATTGTGGGACCGTTGATTTTCAACGGGTATTCGGCTAGTATCGATATATATAATTGCCAAGTGTCCGTCTGTCTGTCCGTCCGTCTGTCACGATTTCTCTAGGCACTTCCAGAATAGGGAAATGAAATCTCGTACATAGACTCATTATTCAATAAAACCATCTGGAAGAATCGTATTTTCCGAAAATGTGTTGTAGAAGGGGCGCTCCACACAAAAAAGTTCGAAAGGTGAATTGAGAGATGAAGACTTGAAATTTGATACACGGGTCAATCAATCGATGAAAACTGAGGAGAAAATCGTACTATTCAAAAATGTTCATTTAATGGGTGCTCCACACCAAAACATTCGAAATATGAAATGATAATAAAACGGACTTTGCCATAAGAGAGACTTTAAAAATGGTGCAAGGATAGATAGATAGATCGTTAGATAAAGTGTGTAATTTCAGCTTTCTAATATTTGCTAATTTAGGGATGACTCACTTTAAAAAGTTTAATTGCCAGAAAAAATGAAAAATGCACAATTTGAAATGAGGCAGGTATTTTAAATTCGGTGCACAGTTGGACAGTTTTAAAAGACCATTTAAAAATCGAATCATTCAAAAATTCACGTTATTCGGCGGTTGCTTATTGTGATACCGTTGAATATCAGCGGATATTCAGCTAGTATTATATTATTGCAAGAGCAATATACACACAATAATTTTAATAAATAACAGAAAAATATATTATCATAATCATTAATGCTTAACAACATTTAAAACAAACAACTACAAGATTTGTAACATTAAACTGTATTCTAAATAAACAACTTAGCCGATATGATGAAAATCATATATATTTCAATTAATTTTAAATAGTTTAAAAATGATAATTACTTCTTAATTTCTCATCACATAAAATATATTATATTTTTATTTTCAATAATTATATATTAATAAGCCACATTAAGCAAAATCATTATATTTTTTGATAACAAAAACTTACCGAAATCTTATTAGAATATCACGAAGCAAAACAAAAATTTGCATTTATAATCTTTACAGATTAGATGATGACATTCATTAGCGTATAGCTTATTACATAAAATAATCTATTATATTTAATGTACCTCTTAGGTTAACATACAATGGAGATGGAATATTATTATGCAAATCCACGAATCACTTAATGATGGGAACCAAAATAATATCCGCGTTAAAAATTTTAATTAACATCACCCTTTTCTCTCCTTAAATTTATTTATGGATATAGCAAGAGCCACACTGTTAAGACGGTTTCTTCAATAATCTTTTAATATTTATGTTTTTGTAATTTATGGATGAGTATCTCAAGCGAGTGTTAAGCTTTGTTAAAGAGGAAACCCTGATTTAATTGGTGTTGATGCATAATTTGAATAAAGAGATTGAAAAATGATATTAAAAATCTGATGTGGGCAGCACATGACTTTCCTTAAATAATGCAATGAATTTACTACTTTTATAGTAAAAAAATAGATTATTTTCATAGTATTTATTTATATTCTTTCCAAGATATTGAATTTTCGTTAATGAGTCGTCATTTTCCATGTCGTCATCATCAATGAGTCGTCATTGATTTAGCGTCATGTTTATCCATTTGGCGAGTTTGTTGTTAATTTATCAACATTTAAAAAAGTCTCCAAGTTGGCGACATTCGACCAAATTCGTCGCCAAAATCTCGTCAAGCGTTATGGACGAAGAAATAAGTTATTCTTACAGCAGATAATTGGCGTTCAAATACAAAAGTATTACTCCATCTTTTTTCATGAATGGAATTTGCTAGATCCAGGAGAATGATGCCACCAAATTTATCGCATGGTATTACATATGAGAAATGTACATGTTTCTCAATAGGAAATATTTTTTTTTTATTTTATATGACTTTTTGATAATTTTTTTGAAAAATGTGCAATATCTCAAGAACGGTTCATGTTAGCGTTCTAAAATTTATGTGAATCGTTTTCTAATGAAAAATTACATAAGAAATGTCTATTTGCTTAACTTTATTAGCGGTTTTGATTTTTTGATGATTTTTTCAAAATTTCACTCAAAAATTTAGGGAGGGTTCTAAACTTCGATTGCATATAAAAACTCCAGCGTTTACGGATTGTGATTTTTGCACAGAATTTCGTTCGTCAGTTCTCGTCTCCACAGAATCACTGACACACACACACACACACACACACACACACACACACACGCACACATACGCACACACACACACACACACATACGCACACACACACACACATACATACGCACACACACACACACATACATACGCACACACACACACACTCACGCACACGCATACACACACACACGCACACACACACGCACACACACACACACACACAGAGACATCACTTCAAAAATGCTTGACTCGTGATCAGGGATGTTTGAAACGTGCTCTCCCGTCGAAAACCCGAATTCGAATTTTCGACCCCGTCACAATACTTTCCTTATACATTATGTATATAAGAAAAGTAATAGACTTCATAAATAGATAATTACTTCAAATTTAAAGTTTGTATATTACTTTAAAAATTTTGTCATACTATATTTTTCCTGACATTTTTTTAAACCATCTATTTGTCAGGATCTGTTATGAAGACATGAGATGATTAATGATTCAGCTTAAAATTGCGAAGGAAGTAGGGTGTTTCTGGGGATTTCCACTTCCTGTTCAAACAAATGTCTTTAATACATCTATTTATAAAGATTGCCCATACAGAGAGCTTAAATGATGACTGTTACGAAATTAGCATACAATTTTAAAGCAGGGAGGGTTGGAAATCACTATCATTTGTTTACTCCTTTTCAATTCTGGATATGTCACTTCCGAATCCAAAATTTATGTTCGCCGAAAAATTGAAAATTTAACATATAATGTAGAATACTCTCTAGCTGTCATCTTTTATACTAGCCACCAAGAGTCTGTTTTCACATATCTGCTTCTTAAAAACTAAAAGAAGTGGAATATTGAATTTTGAAATTTGACAAACAGGTGCAATGCGACAATATTTTATCAGTTAGGGTTATTTTACTCCAAACAATGTTCTGCACCAGTGCGCCAAAAATAGTACATATTTTTTCTCTTAAAATTTCACCATTTGTCCTAAGATCTTAAGTCGGGTGATAAATTTAGAAGCTAAATATCCGGCATGTTGAGTATTCCACTGCTGTTCTTAAAGTAAAATACAAAAATGTTTCACTTATCAAGTTCTAAGTAACTATAACGGCAATTCAAAAACGGATGAAATTGGACATAATCATAGATAAATTGGGTTATTTATGGCTCAATGGTCTTCCCGCGGCATGCTGGAATTTCCTGGGGGTGCATCCAGATAATTTTAAGTTCTACTCCGCGAATCCCAAAAATCGACCCCGCAAACCCCAAAATGAAAAACCTGAAACTGAGCACCAAATAAAAAACCTGAAAATAGCACCGTTCCTCATTTCCTCAAAGTAGAACTTACGAGTACTCTCAGGTGAGTGAGTCAACTTCCCATGCTTATATATTCAAATGTAAAATTCATGAGAACCTGCCCCACCCCCTCTACTTTGTTCTGGTCCTTCGGACTTTTAGTGATCCTTTGGCAGATATCGATCTTTCAAAACTCTGGTTTTGTAAACTTTCTGAAAGGACAACTCCCCTCTACTACTGATCCTTGCGGTAAGATGTCGGAGGTGGCCAGTGTTGTTCAAGTGTTTTTCTGTTAATCGCACTGCCCTTCCCCTCCCCCGTTTTATATTCTTTTGTGTATGGGAGTTTCTTTTTCTTATGGTTTTTGATTACACTATTTCTTTTGTCTCTGCTCGGATTTGCAAATATAACTTTTCTCTTATTTCTTCGTGTCCAATTTTCTGCCTGATCAGTGTACTTATAGGAACCTACGCTTGATCTATCATATAGGGAATACGGAGCTTTATTCTCCAGGCTCCCCGCTCTCCTTGCAATTTGGATTGACTTTGGTCTCACGAGACTTAATAATTTCAACCACTGTTGAGAAAAATAGCCGCGAAACAATTTTTGTGTTCGTGACTTCATTAGCCCTTCCCTGGGATATATTTTCAGGTATGGTGTCAATCATCAGATTTTTTTCAAACCTTCTAAAGTATAGCGTGACAAGCTATAATTGTAAGCATTTGGACCAACGATATCGATTTTTCAAAAAATTCTTGTAAAATTGAAAAAAACCCAAAATAAAACTCCACGGGCTACTTAAAAATTAAGTGTGGTATAAGGGCGTTAAGTAAATCCACACGACAGCTAATTTTGATTGGGTTTTATTAATTACGGACTTAAGATATGAGAGTATGGAAATTATTTATATTTTCAATTTCTTGTTGGTGTTGAAGGCCCAGACCACACGACCAACCCAAGGGTTTATGGCAGCAAAGTGTGTGGCCGGGAATTTCTTGTTGGTATATTACTAGATTTCTCACATCTTTTAAGTCGAGGGCGCGGTAGCCCTGTGGTTAACGCGAGGGAATTGCACTCGGTAGGCCCGGATTCGATTCCCGCCACTGTCCAAACTGCCGCCGTTTTCAAGCGGAGTACGATCACGTTAAACATGTCGGTCCGTGAGTCCTTTCGAGAGGTTGGTGGTAGGGGGAGGAGGGTACGTTCCCTGTGGAAGTCTCCCCCTCTGGGTTACGGGCTACGTAGCGTGGCACTTCCCGGCCGCCTAAACAGTTACCTTACACTTTTCTGGTAGGTCGGACGGTCTGGGTCTCAACAACAACATCTTTTAAGTCGAGCAAATCCGATTATGTCTGCTAGTCTATGCAAACACAGTATAGTGTGGCTTATAAAAAAATATTATTTAATTCTTCTTTTATTAACATAATGGTTACAGAAATATCTCTTCAAACCCCTCGAAGTTAATCGAATTAGGAATGCTCGTGCATTTATAAAACATTGCAGAATTAAAACCCAGTTAGTCAATTTACTGTGTTCTCCGGTGTTCTTGAAAAAAACTGATTAATACACATAAAATATGAATTGACTCACATAACTGATGAGACAAAATTTTGGCAAACGAATGTTTGTTAAAACATTCTTATTATTATTCATACTTTATCATTAAAATTATTTACAGAAATTATCAGCTATTACCATTATAGTTACAGGTAAGTATTTTACTGTGCTGGTAAGTTGTGATACAGTGGGCAAATATTATTTATTTAGTAAACTAGCTACTGACTAAAGATCCACCTTCAATTACTTCCTCAAATATTATATGCAAAATATTATCTGGTTCAAGTGCTACGCGGTCATAATATAATATTTTTGCCCTAAAATTACTGTCCGCTCCATGATAAAAACTGGCATTTTTATGTCTGAACTTGGTGCCATCCTGTCTGTCCTGCATCTGTAGGCAATCTAATGCTTTCTATTCCCCCTTTATCGCAGATAGTATAATGATTACTTATAAATCCATCCTTGCACAAGGAATATATCATTACTATTTGATACAATGAAGAAGTCATGTAACTGAATTTTTTCTTATGTTTTATGATTACTTTATGCCAATATTTATACATAACACGCAATAATTTTGTTCTTATACAACAGCCATAAAATCGATTCGAAATCATCATACCTTAAACCAGACACAATTAATATTCTCAAACACTACCCAATTAATTGAAATATAGATGAGTTATTAAAATATATTTAAATCAATAAATATATGTTGGAGTTGCAAACAAATATTTTCTAATAATTAAACGCAAATAGCATATATACCCGGAAGGTTATCCTAGAGACTGCCGCTTGTTTATCCATTGAATCGATTTTTCAAACCAATTGTTTTGCTATAGCCTTAAGCTATTCCATTCTAAAATACTTATAATACAAATCTTTAATAAACCACTTAAATGCTCAATTTAAATCTTAAAACATTTCTGCTCCTTTAATCAATAAATCTTTCGTTTATCGTTCAAGAGTTTTGGAATTGCAATAATATTCTCTTTAAAAATGGATGATAAAAGTTTGAAATTAGGAAATATTTTCAATTCATTAATAACTGAGCTCGTTTGTAATTTGAGTCGTTTAACTGAATAGAAGTTGAAAATAAATATTTTCATCTCTTAAGAATACTTTAATTTTTCGATGAGTTAGATTTTGTGATTCGTTATCAGTGTTAACAGATTTAGCTAATTATTATAGTATCAAATGAATTCAGGTTATTGATGTTTTGAATGAAATCCATACATTAATCTTTTGCAATGCAAGATTGAACAATACAGGTCGTTTGGTGGTTAAAACTCTTTCAAATTATCTGAATTATTTGATTATTTTCTAGCAGTTCATAATAATACCTTCCATAGCCCATCATATACAGAGCAAAACCTTCTTTTGATGCAATCCTGGCTTTACTGTGAAAACCGGCTTCTGATTTGAGCGCCACTCTTGTATTTTTCATATAACATTAGCATAAAGGCTCTACATTTCACGACCAGCCACAATTCGTCTTTAAAAGGCTCTACTTCGTTTCGTCTGATCAGTGAAGTGCAAAATGATACTCTGTGCTGGGTGTTTGAGCTGAGAGTTCATGTGGGACCCATAAACCAGCACGACAAGACTTGCTTACTCATTTCAAATGTTCCATTGCTGTTAACTGTGCACAATGAACCCTTTCAGCTATTTCCCTATTGGTGAAACGTGGATCTGTCTCGACCATTATCTTCGATTCATTATCATCAACTTACATTGCCCACTCACTTCTAGGCTCGTCCTTAAGATTGAAATTTCCCTCTGGAAAATTTTTAAACCATCGTTCATCGTTGGCATTGACATTCACTGATAGCATTTGGTATACTGAACAAATCTTCCGAGTGGCTTCTACAGCAATTCCACGAAGCCGAAATTCATAAAACATGATATGGCAGATATGTAGCTTGTCATACGTCTACAAATAAAAGACGAATTATATGAAAAATAAAGTGGGAAAAGAAAGGAAATGAGCTCAAGATTATAGCGTAGTTATAAAATTTGCGATTACAGAATAATGCACTTAATTATGCATTTAATTTTTGGTAAGCTGAAAACCTGCATTACTTTCCGATCAACCCAATATATTTAGATTAAAATATAATGCCCTGATTTTCTCTAAATATTGTATTATTGTAATATTCATGAAAGTATAAAATTATAATTAAAAAAATGGATGGGTGTAAGTAATAAATAGCCTCCTTTTGGCTAAACAAAATAACTTTCTCTTAATAAACTCATATGCACAACATTAGCTAACCAATTTCATTGGATCACTATTAGATAAATAAATGTCTTATCCCTTAGGTAAACAAACAAATTTGCTCAGCATTAGCTAATAAACTCATTGACTAACTACTAGCTAATAATCTCATCTCGTTAGATCACCATTAGGTAAACACATTCCTTGGTTCAATCTTGCTAAACAATCGCATTATGTCACCATTAGCTAAACAACCTTATTTTTTCACCTTTGGCTAAACGACTTCATTGGCTCACCATTGGCAAAAAATTCACTTTGTCTTCCTTTGTAAATATACTTTAATGGTATGTTAAGCAAAATACTAATTGCATATTGGGTTTTGTATTGAGTTCAGGAAATATTTTTACTCTTATCAAGTCAACAACATAAGTGAACAATAACGAACTTAAAATCTATCTGCGGAAAGTTCTTGAAAATTACCCAATTGATGAAGTTCCTATTAAATCTACAAAATTCGAGAATTATCTACAACACACCAAAAGTCACCAAGTTGACGATATTTCCAAATTTGTCTATAAGTTGAAGATAATCCTACTTTGGTCGCCAAGTTTCCCAAATTTACCACAAAATTCATACGACCTGGACCTTCAAATTATAACAAATGGTTTTCCGCCGTATTCGTTGCCACATTCACTACATATTTCAATTTTACGCCCATCACATTTCTTTCATGATTCACTCATTTCCCCCTCTACCTCAGATGTTTTATGTCTAAAAGAACTTTTTTGCATTCTGACGTGAAGTACAACTACAAATAAAGTACAGCTAGCAATATATAACTACAACTACATTCCAGCTAACATGAAATAACTAAAACTAAACTACAGCTAACTTAGAATATCTACAACAAAACTAAAGCTAACGTGAAATAACTGCAAATGCACTCAATTATTTTACTATTTGCTCGGATTATAAAATATTGAATAAAGGAAAATGACAATACTTTCAATCTAAATTGCATTATAACGATAAATTTTTTAATGGTCATCAAAATTCAACTTAATGCTAATTTACGTGCATTGGATATATGGCTGGATTTTTAAAAATCCATTCATATATCAATTTAATACACGTCTTGCATTCTTGGAAAAAATTCTTTTGAAATTCTTAAAACGTAAACAATAAACATCCGAATCTCATTCGGCATACGCTTTGATTGAACTTACGAATAGCATAGAAATAGGTGTATCGAAATGCAGTAGAACAACAATTATTTTTCAGTAGCCACTCATCAAAGCAAACCTCCCGCATTTGCAATTTGAAGAGCGAGATTTATCAAGAAAAAAGTAGAGTTCAATACAGTGAAATTGGTAAATTCAGGATTTGAAGTTTCTGCCAGTGATCCTGGTAGAAAGAAAATATTGTCGGAGTATGTTCTTCTTTTATTTTCTTAACTCTGCGTATCTTAAAATAATTTAATAGTTTCCGAAAATTATTTCTAATCATGTCAGACGTCTATGAAAACAAATCATGTGCTGTCCGTGCGATCAAATAAAATTTTGCTTGAATAATATGCTGTGAAATAAAACTCAAATAAATCTGTATTTGTATAATGGAAAGGAAGGCTCAATCATTTCTGTGATTTTTTGTCCCCTTATTCATTTTTGCCATGAATTTAAATTTAAATCTTCACATTCTACTGATACCTCTTTATTTAATAGTATTCGTACTGATAAATTTAAGAAGAACGGTATTTTCATCAGGCTGGAGTATACAATATATTCAATACTGGTATACAGTATTCAAAACAGTATGCAGTATTCAATACAGTATTTTCATCAGGCTGGAGTATACAATATATACAATATATTCAATCAGGTTGGAGTATACATGCTCCCCTCCCCCCCCCCACACTTTTATCTCCCGAAAATAATTACATGTCTTATATTGGTAGTACAAAGCGTACTCTTATAATAAAACACGTTTAAATATTTTAAATATTCTCTATCAAAAACTACAAGTATTTGTAAATTGCTTTCATGTTCTTTATCAGAGACTATTATGAAAGGCAGTTTATAAATCTCTAATAAAGACCAGTATTCGTAAACTGTCTTTATTAGAGATTTATAAACTACCTTTCGTACCGATACATTTAGCGGTAAAAGTAATTTATTGATTGAAGCTGGGATGTACGTTGTCCCACTTTTATCTCCCGAAAAAAATTATAAGTTTTATATTGGTAGTACAAAGCGTACTGTTGGCATTCGTTTATCTGAACATGCTCGCAATATTAAAAATAATAAACTGTCTGCGGCTCTTTCACAATTTGTAATTAATGATAAATTAACCCCTATTTTTGTTAAATTATTTCTGTTAACAGCTGTAACATTTTACTTTTAGAATATCTTGTGATTTATATTTATCGCGACTCTATTTATAACTTCAATTCTGTTTAAACCCTCAGTTTCGTCTAGCGTCTCATTCTCGACTCTCTGCGTGTTAAACCCGTGTATGATTGTCTGGATATCCAGATCACACTTTCTTTGATATTAATGACACGTTTAGTGAGTTATGGCTTGATTTATTTATATACTTATTTTTGAAATTTTCAATTATTGTTGACTTGAATTATTTATGTACTTATTTTGTACTTTAACAATATTTGCGTTAACGGATGTTAGAATATCAATATTTAAATTTTACATTCAGACTTCCGGGCTTTGTATAAAAGCTCATGTCTACCATTTTCAATGCTTTCCAACATAGTAGAAAAGTGTTTATGACTTTGTTCATTCTGTCTGTCTACCTTTCTGTCAGTTCGCACGATAACTGACGTGAAGATGAGTTTATTAAAATGAAAGTTCGATATGTTATTGAGACGGTCTGTGGGACATACGGGAATGTAAATGAATAACATCACCCTGTTAGTTTTGAGTTGAACCCTAGTTGAAACAGTGAAATACATTGAACCCGGTGGGAACTAATTTTACAAACATTTTTTAAGCAAAGTTAAAATTCATAAATTGCTTCGAAAATTTTAGCAAATAGTCAAATTATCCAATAAAATATATAAAAAAAAATTAGCAAGCCTGTATTCGGTAATTCTTTTAAATAAAAATTAAAATAATAATTATACCCACAATATATGAAGAGATCACGTGATCCGCTTCAAAATAAAATATGGTATCCATCATTTCTTTCCAGTGTAAAAATCGTAATGTTTAATGTTTTTTAAATTTATATTTAGTGTTGCATTCGTCCTAAAACCACTTTACTTTTGCGTATTTTCTGTGCATTTATATTCTGTGTACAATATTTTGGAGTTAAAATTACAATATTTTGGAGTTTAAATAGTCATCAAACTTTGATTATTTCAACAACGAAATCAACTTTAATGGACACAGAAAGGAAACAAATGATTTTAAGATAAGTTGTTAAAGAATTACTGAATTTTTTTCACGCAAAATTATTTAGCTCTGGAATCTGAAATAAAAGTGATATAAATGAAATATGCATTGCTTCTACATAAAGAGTCAGGCGATTTATATTTCGGAATAAAGTTAATTTTTTGGAATAAAGTTAATTTTTTTAGATGAAGTTTTAAATTTTCAAATAAAATGAATTATTGTAGTACTGTGATAATTTAAAAACTATCAGCGCTGAATGTATGGGATTTTCGAGACGTTAAAAAAATTGGAATTTCAGTTGGAAAATATTTCATAATCAATGCTTTATGCAGAATTGATCTTTCTTGTTATTAACATTGCCATTGATGAAGGACGTTATGACGTCTGGAAGCGCTCTGGCGTTCTTGTAACTTCGTGTACGTCATTAATGGCGTGTTTAAGGACAAACCTTTTGCTACATTTGAAGTCTTTGCTAAAAATAATTTTGAAATATTTGCAAACGTGTTTTCTACACTTATTGATTTAGAAGATATTCCATGTCAAAGTAAGCAAAGTGTGGCGATAATTTGCTGAGATAAAAACTGCCTTTTTTTCACTAAAAAATAAGTTCAAAGTAATGATAGCATTGAAAATATTTTGTATATTCATAAATAGCCCTATGAAAGAAGTTTATATTTTTATCTATTAGGATACCTTCCATAGAGATATAAAGTGTTTACAATTTCACAGAACAAAGTGTCTACAATTTCACGGGTCAAAGTGTTTACAATTTCACAGTTCAAAGTGTTTACAATTTCCGCAACCCTCCTAATTCCGCAGGATACTCCAACCGTACACGTTACTCAAATCAAAATCATAACATTTCATTTTAAATAAATTACGGTATAAGGAAAAAATTACTTTTTTTTCTCTTTTCGACCCAGATATTCCGACGTACTCGAAGGTATAAGGTGTCCGTGTATCTATTTAGAAATTAAGGTATCTGTCTGGACAATGCCACCCAATATGAACCGGAACTCAGTGGGGGCAACATCCACAGGGACTTACCCTCCTTTATTATTATTATTCTTCGATCCACACCATCAGACCTATTTGAAGGTGTAAAATATATGTTTGGACTGCCACCCAATTTTAAATGCCACCCAATTTAGATCGAAACTCAGTGGGGGCAATCGTAGGTCGGTACCTTCCTTCTCCTACCACCAACCTCTCGGAAGGATTTAAGACCCACATATTTAACCTGCCTGTAGTCCATGTGAACACGAGGACAATTTGTCCTACCTACCCTATCACCAGCCTCTTAAAAGGACTTTTGGACCCACAGATTTATCGTGGTATTACTCCGAATATACATGGGGACAGTTTGGGCAACGCCTGGAATCGAAATCGGGCCCCACGAGTGCAATCTTCGTTCTCTAACCACTGGTCTATCCCACCCTTCGAAAAATTTCTGTCATTAACGAATTCCGCTACGATTCTAACTCATGTGTACGTCGCTGAATTGTTAAAAGTTCGCCAATATTGCAATTTCTCTAAGCCTTGCACTCTTAGAAAAAATACATTCATAGTTCCGAAAACGTAAACAATAAACATCCATTCAAAATGCATATTTGATTGATCTTCTTGGAATGAAATAAAAACAGGTGTACTGAAACACAGTAGAAACAAAATGTATTTTTTAATATCCGTGGATCAAATCAAACCTCCCGCATTTGCATTTTGAACTGCGAGATTTATCAAGAAAGAAACGGGTTTCTGTTTATACAAATTGAAAATTTTGGCGTTTGAAGAGTACCGATAGCGAAAAAATGGAGGCGGTGTATCATTAGTTCATTTTTGGTGTTTGGATATCATGAATGCAATCCGTTTTGTGATAAAATTGTGAGTTCATTTTAATTCTGTGTATCTTAAATCAATATATTAGCTTCCAAAAGCTATTTCTAATAATATCGGATCTCTATAAAATAAAATCTGACGTTGCCAATGCAGAATAATATGAAGCTTTTGTAATGTGCGTTTTATTGCATAAAATGATGAATAAAATGGATACGTTTTTGAAATTACATTCAATAGTTTTATAAATCATTTTCTTTTCTTTGGAGACTTAGCGTTAAAATGGCACAAAATTACTCAAAATTCTTACAATCTGAAACACTGCAGGAACTGTTCACGTTAAGGTAATGTAGATGATTTTATTAATCCTAAAAATGTGCATATTAATTAAGTAAACGGAAAGAGTTAAAACATCAATTTAGGAACATCATGTTGTTTTATTTTGGGCTGCATTTTACGTTGTGAACCCGATCATTATTGAATGAGCATTTGTCTTAATTTACACTCTGTTGCAGAAAAATATATGCACTCATAAAAAAAATTAAGCTACAACTGCAAAACTCAACATAAAAAGGATCAAATATCCTCTAGTTGTACTGTAAACCAGTCTAACGTCTGTCTCAGTTGTACGTCGACGATATTCTGAATTGATTGTTCTGCTTATGGCTCCCAGGTTTCATTTACCAACAAAACAACTCTCGACCATGTACTGTATGTCTTTCTCAACAACGGCTTCAAGAATTTAATACACACCTATACTCCAGGTCCTCCGACCTATCACGAATAGAACACGTCTGGAACATGCTAGGACGAAAATTGCAGAATTTTCAGAATACCGCTGAAATATCTGACCAGTTGCAGCATTTGTGGCAGAACAAGCAGATGGGCACAACCAAATGAATTGATCCTATGCCGCACCGAATAACTGTCATGAGGGGAATTTTCCACTTACTAAAATGCTATCTACTTGTTACCGCCATTTTTTTTCACAATTTTCTTTCCTCCCAAATTCCAATCATTTGTACATCTTCTCAAACGATACATACATTCCTTAGCTTAATTACTTATGGAAGCATATATCTTTTTACAGCAGAGTGTATTTGTCGTACTTTATTTCAGAATTATTTTTATATTCTATGAAAATATTTTTCAAAGAAAAACTTCAGCAGTTTTCTTATAAAAATGTGTAAGCACTGGTAGTGTCTTTTAACTTTAAAACAAGTACGCAAATCAATTATTTCCTCACTTAAATAAACTCTTTTAAAATATGTATATAAATTGTGTTCAAAAATTGCACTCATTATGTAATTTGAAGTTATTGGGAACAAGAGATTTCTTTATTCGACATTTTCTCGTTAATGCTCTAAATATTTGAATTGTGCCTAACTTATGAAAGAATGTTTTTAAGTATTTCGCTGACATTTTTCAACAATTTATTTTTCTATACTTTAGAAATTGATTCCATAATTCAAATACTCGTAAAGAGTTTTCAAAGTTCAAGTTTTAAAAGAAAGGTAAATACATTTAAATATAATTATGTGTAAACAGATGCTAAAATTTTAACAGATCTTATGTATGTGAAAAAAAAGAAATATTAAAATAATAAGACACCAAATTTCAAGAAAATTATAGTTGTAAATTAGTTGATGCAAAGTTGTCAAATTTACGTAAATTACCTACGTATTTTACGTAAATTATCCTGCATCTTGCTAAACTAGCACGGACTTTAAATGTCTTTGGAAATATTATATCTACCAAACTTTAGTTTGTTTTGCTTCCAATCTTTGATATTTATAAACAAGAAAGATCAATCATGCATACAACATTGACTAACAAACATTTTAAACTGCAATGCAATTTTATTTAAACATCTCTAACATGCGACACATTCAGCTGTGTTATTTTAAAATTATCACAATACTACAGTAATTTATTATATTTGAAAACTTCATCGAAAATATATTAACTTTATTCAAATAACGTCATGTAAATATAAATCCCCTGGTTCTCTGTATAAAAGTTGTGAATATTTCATACATTAACTTTTTTCCATTCCTTTCACTCAGTTACGATATTTTCGAAATTATCGCAATGCTACAATAATTTATTTTACTTAAAAACTTAAAACCATGGAGGTAAAAGAACTTTCTGACTCCATACTTAAAATTTCATCGAAAAAGATAATATAGAACCGTCTGTTTCTCTATATAAAATCAATGAATATTCATTCGTATCAGCTATATTGCAGACTCCAAAACTAAATAAATTTGCGTTAAAGAAATTCAGCAATTATTTTACAACTCATCTTACAGCTTGATGTGTTTGCATTCTCCATACGTAAAAATTAGACTTCGTTGTACAAATAATCAAAATTTAATGATCATTTAAACTCAAAAATATTGTAATTACATTGGCAGAGTATATAGATGCACAGAAAAAAATCAAAAATGAAGCGGTTTTAGAGCAAATGCAACACTAAATATAAATTAAAAAGAAATTAAAAAATCACGATTTTAACGCAAGATGAATGGCATTGATCATTTAAACTCAAATATATTGTAATTGCGTTGCACATTCTATTTTAAAGTGGGTCACCTGATCTCATCATATAATATGGGTGCAATTATTATTTTAATTTTTATTTACTAAACTACCGAACATATTTTGCGTAAGTTTTTTTATATATATTATGGGAAAATTTGAGTATTTTCGAAAAATTTGGAAGAGATTTGTGCATTTTAAATGCGCTTAAAAAATGTTTGAAAAATTAGATACCATAGGGTCCAATATATTTCATTTCTTCAATCCGTGTTCAACCCACAACCAATTGGGTGATATATTATTCATTTACATGCCCATATGTCCCACAGACGGTCTCATCAACATACTAAAATTTCATTTTGATAAAGTCATTTTTACGGCAGTTGTTATCATGCGAGTGGACAGACAGACAGACAGGCAGGATGACTAAAGTCATAAACACTTTTCAACTATGCTGTAAAGTGTTAAAAAAGAAATCGACGTCTTTAGAAATGAAATTATATATGGAAACAGTTCCGCCCACAGAAATTTCTGTCAAAGGAGCAGCATATCATGATATTTTTTAAATGAAATATATGCAATATATATATTTTTTTCATATTCTTCATTTCTATTTGAATAATAATCTACATAACAATGAGAAATAAATTTTTACTTTTTATATACTTTCGTTCAAGTTATGCTTATTAAAAATGTCTCACAAATTCATTAAATTATATTTTACTTACCCTACAATGCATGATTATGTATAGGGAAATTGTTGAAATCCTGTCGGAAATCAAAACTCTACTGTTCTACAGATCTGCACGTTTTGAGCCCACTAGAACACGAAAATACTAATTTTGTCATGGCGTCTGTGTATGTGTCTGTCCGTCTGTGTGTGTATATGTACCAATGTATGTGCCAATGTATGTAGCACAAAAATTATTTGAAGAAATTTCCGAAAATTGGGTAGGCGATGTACTTGTGGGTTAGCTTGGTTCTTATTAGATTTTGGTACGATGCAGGAGAAAATAACCTGCCTTTTTTGCAAAATGGCACTCAAAAATCGCCAAAATCTAAATACTTTATATGCTTAAATGTATCCATTAAATGCTTGTTTTATGCGAATTTTTTGACGACAAAAATAATAAGATCAACCTTGTTGACCTTGATCAACCCAGATTGTATGATAATCGAGGAATTGCATTTTTTTTCTTTGCAATATCGCCTTTGAAACTACACCCAGTACCCAACTCGAAATTAAAATTGAATTAAATCTACAAATTCGGTGTAATTTCAAATAATTGTCCGTGTAATTTTGTGCAAGTGCACTCAATTGAATGAATTATGGAAGAAATAATGAGAAAATAAATTTTTGTCTGTGTGTAAAATCTGTGGGTTTGACGGGCAAAACGCATAAGCGTGGGCAGGATCAAGAAAAGGTGGAAAGAATGTAACGAAAGAGTGTGAGTTTATAACTATGAATTTTGTTGTCCCATATAGAACTTAG
Organism: Amaurobius ferox; assembly: GCA_951213105.1. NCBI lineage: Eukaryota > Metazoa > Arthropoda > Arachnida > Araneae > Amaurobiidae > Amaurobius > Amaurobius ferox. The sequence goes on along the minus strand of OX578140.1, from coordinate 51,568,976 downwards.
GGAGTCCTAAGGTTATTTCCCCCAGTGGGAGTAATTACACCTCATTTGTCTGTACCTATGGCATAACAAAGTTTAAACTATTATGAAACAAACTATTATCTTATAATAATTCTTAGAATTTTATATTTCCATGCTGAATAATGCTATGAAAATGCCAAGTTCGAATCATGAAAATGAAAAAAAAAATTAATTAGTTCTTTACATAATCTATATAAATAAAATTGGAAATCTACCTGTCTGTCTGTCTCATAATCACGGAAGGACGGCTGAACCGAATATGATGAAATTTTATGGGTGGACTTAGAATAGTCCCACTTAAATTTTAGTATATATTTCTACTTTCTATAGCCAAAGGTTGTCTAGATATTAATTAAACACGCACAGTTAAACCTTCCATAGACATAGCATTATGCAGACGATATTTTTTCCATTAAATTTTGTTGAAGAAAATTATATCATGTCGCTTAGCAACTGGTTTAAATCCAATGTGCTCATGCGGCAACACGATTTTCATTGAATATTTCAAAATTTAAATAATGAAGAAATAAATATAATATGAAATAAATGCTATCTTCCAATTTAACTAATAAAGAAATGTATATGAAATAAATTTGATCGAAATTGCATTTTTGACTGGATTATTACAATTACGGCCGTCAGATTTAAAGATTACTTTGGGATTATGGATATTTCAATTTATTGTGTTATCTGATTTATTTTGGCAAAAAAGGCTGATACTCATATATTGTAGTACGAGTAATCTTCTATTAGTACACAGGTATATCTTCTAAAATATAAGTAGAACGGTCATACTTTCCCATACAATTTTATCGCTTTCATTTTGACATTTATTGGAATCAATCACGGCCATCTAGTTTAAAGATAATTGGATCAATTAGGAAGTTTGTTTGACTTTGTGTAATGAGTTCAAAAACTTTTCGTATGTCAACCTGTATTTCCCATCGAAATTACAAATTTGAAATTTTCCCGAAAAACATATTTAATCTATATTGTAATTATCTATAAACTTTATTTTTAATTGAAAAAAGTAAATTATTAAGTGCAGTTTTTTAAAGTAACAGTTTCCAGCTTTTATTTACCCTGATACGGGAGTAATTTGAAGAAACGTGAAAATGAATAAGCTGTAAATCTTACGAAAATACCACTTCATGGTAAAAATAAAAACTCTGCATCTAGTATAAAAGCAAAAACCTCCTCCCAAAAAAGAGAAGATAGTATTTCCAAATAATAGTATTTTTCAATTTTCACCAAGAAATATTGATGTGGATTGCTTTTGCTCTAGTATGTATAAGCTGTTTCGATATTTTTTAGGCAAACGCATGTCACTGATTGTTAGTATTTTTCAGTTTTCACCAAGAAATATTGATGTGGAACTCTACGGGATACTCGTGGTCTAGAGTGCACCTTCAGAGCAGTGTGTCTTCCAAACTCTACATAATATGCACTCTAACAATATGGGTCTGTATGATACTAAAAATATATAATGTCAGTTCACCATCTATTTATATATATATTAATTGCTAAGTGTCCGTCTGTCTGTCCGTCTGTTACGTTTTTTAGACACTTTCCGAATAGATAGACACTTGAAATCTGGTACTTGGGTCGATCGTTGGATAAAACCCCCTGGAAAAATCCTATTTTCTGAAAATGTTCTGAAGATTGGGTGCTCCACACCAAAACGTTCGAAAAGTGAAATAATAGAAAAGCATGTTTTGCGCTAAGATCGAGACTTCACATTTGGTTTATGGGTGCATCGTTCGAAAGGAAGAAAGTGTGCAGTTTCAGATTTCCTATATTTTCTACTTAAGGGTGTGCAGCACACCAAAATGTTCGATTTGCCGAATAAATGAGAAATGGTTCTTTAAAATTTGATAGAGACTTGAAATTTGGATTTATGGGCTAATTATTTGATAAAAACAGCCAAGACGAATATAATATTTCAAAAATATTCGTTTAAGGATGTGCTCCAGAAAAAACTGTTCAAAAGGTGAATTGATAATTAAAAAATGCTTCAGGATGAAATAGAGGTTTCAAATATGGGAGTACAGGTAGCTAGTTTAGAAGGAAGAAAGTGTACAATTTCAGTTTTTCAATATTTTCTACTTTAGGGGGTGCCGCGCACCAAAATGTTTGATTTTCGGAATAAAAGAGTAGCGTCACTTTAAAAACATGATAGAGGCTTGACATTAGGTTTATGGGCGAATCATCAGATAGAAAACCCCAAGAAAAAAGGAGTCTTTCAAAAATGTATATTTAACGGGGTGAGTACTCCAAACAAAAGCATTCGAAAGGTGAAATGCTAGATAAAGCATGCTTCGCGATGATTAAAAAAAGACTTCAAATTTGGTGTGCGGGTAAATAGTTGGAAAGAAAGAAAGTGTGCAATTTCAGTTCTCCTACATTTGCTATTGCAGGGGATGTCGCTCACTAAATTATTCGATTTGACGGACAAATGAAAAATGCATTCTTTACAATGCGATAGAGGCTTGAAATTTAGTATATGGGATAATCACTTGATAACAAAAAACCCAAGATGAATACGGTTTTCCAAAAATGTTCTTTTAAGGGTGTGCTACACAGAAGAACATTCTAAAAGAGAAGTGATAGGAAAAACATGATTCGCGATATGAATGAGACTTCAAATTTGGGGTACAGGTAGATAGTTTGAAAGGAAGAAAGTCTGCAAATTCAGATTTCCAATATTTCCTACTTAGGGGTGCCGCACACCAATATGTTCGATTTTCCAAATTGATGAGACACGCTTCCTTTTCAATGTGATAGAGGCTTGGTATTTGGTATATAGGTCAATCATCTAATAAAAAACCCATGACGAACAGAGTTTATCAAAAATGTTCATTTCTGGGTGTGCTCCACAGAAAAACGTTCAAAAGAGAAAATGATAAAATAGTATGCTTCGTAATGTTATAGAGGCTTCAATTTGGTGTACGGGTAGATAGTTCGATAGGAGGAAGTGCAGAATTTAAGTTTTCCAATATTTTCGTCTTTAAGGGATTCTGCACACCAAAATATTCGATTTGCCGAATAAATGTGAAATGCGAATTATTCAAAAATTTACATTATTCAGGGGTTGCGAGACCGCCTTTTAGAGGCACCTTCCTAATAGATAGATACTTGCAATCTGGTGCACGGGTCGATCGTTCGTTAAAATACCCAGGGAAAATCGAATTTTCCGAAAATGTTCTGAAGAGAGTGTGCTTCACACCAAAACGTTCGAAAAGTGATATGATAAAGAAACAAGATTTGCGATAACATAGAAACTTTGGTGTATGGGTAAATCGTTCAAAAGGAAGAAAGTATGCAATTTCAGATTTCCAATATTTTCTACTTAAGGAGGTGCCTCACACCAAAATGTTTGATTTGCCGTATAAATGAGAAATGACTCCCTTAAAATTTTATAGAGGCTTGAAATTTGGTATATGGGCTAATTATTTGATGAAAACAAACGAATATAATTTTACAAAAATGTCCTTTTAAGGGGGTACACCAGAGTAAAACATTCGAAAGATGAATTGATCAAAAACATTCTTCGAGATGAGTTAGAGATTTCAAATTTGGTGTACTGGTAGATAGTTTGGAAGGAAGAAAGTGTACTATTTCAGTTTTTTAATACTTTCTTCTTTAGGGCGTGCCGCACCCCAAAATGTTCGATTTTCGGAAAAAAAGGAGATACAGCCCTTTTAAAACATGATAGAGTCTTGATATTTGGTATATGGACGAATCATACGATAGAAACCCCAGAAAGAATGGAGTTTTTCAATAATGTTTATTTAAGGAGGTGGGTACTCCACACAAAATATCCGAAAGATGAAATGATAGAGAAATCATGCTTCGTGATGAGATAGAGACTTCAAATTTGGTGTACAGATAAATAGTTGGAAGGGTAAAAAGTGTGTAATTCATTTTTCCAGCATTTACTATTGTAGGGAGTACCTCTCTCTAAAATATTGGATTTGCCGTACAAATGAAAAACGCCTTCTTTATAATGTGATAGAGACTTGGAATTTAGTATATGGGCTAATGATAAAAAACAAACTGAAGATGAATAAGGTTTTTCAAAAATGTCCACTTAAGGAGGTGCTACACAGAAAAATGTTCAAAAGGTAAAGTGGTAGAATATACATGCTTCGCGATAGAGACTTTAAATTTGGTTTACGGGTATATAGTTTGAAAGAAAGAAAGTGTGAAATATCAGATTTCCAATTTTTGTTACTTTGAGTGGTGCCCCACACCAATATGTTCGATTCTTCGAATAAATGAGACAGGTTTTCTTCTAAATGTGATAGGGGCTTGATATTTGGTATCTGTGCCAAAAATCTCATACAAAACCCAAGACGAACAGAGTTTTTCAAAAATATTCATTTATTGGTGTGTTTCACAGAAAGACGTTCGAAAGGGAAATGATAAAATTGCAAGCTTCGGGATAAGATAGACTTTAATTTTGTGTACGGGTAGACTGTTCGAAGGAAGAAGTGCACAAATATAAGTTTTCCAATATTTTCTTCTTTAGGGGATTTCTGCACACCAAAATATCCGATTTGCCAAATAAATGTGAAATGCGAATTATTCAAAAGACTACATTATTCAGGGGTTGCTTATTGCGATACTGTTGATTTTTAACGGGTATTTCATTAAATCCCGTAAAGTTAATTGTTTTCAAGATATAAGTAATAAAAAATTAATTGTTAGAACCCCGACAACCTTTTTCTAATTCCCAAGTGACCATATACAGTGAGGATATAGGATACAGTAAGGAATAAATCTGACAATTCCGATTTCATACAGATAGACCTAACTTTTGTATCTTTAACAAGTTTAGTTGAAAATATTAAAATACTGACACTCTAGGAATTTGCACTGCATTCTAAACATTTGATATCACGTTATACTCACATACTAGAAACGATAAATACTACACTGAAAATATTATTTATATAATAATCCATATAGTTACAACATTAGTGTAATTTATCAGAAAATTATACTGTGCATGATTCATCGTAAGAAGTTTCCGAAATAGCCAGCCATTCACTTACTTTTATCGCAAATTTCCAATAACGGCGAAAAGAATACTCGTCATAGTAATTTATCTAAACTGTATTCATTATCTAATGCGGTGAAATGGGAGGCCCATTTAATGGAGTCAGCCACCAGTGTGATATTTTTTCAGCAAATTCCTCAATGGAAACACACGTTTTTAACAACATTTGGTATGCATTTGTTCGCCTTAAATGTGCTAGTCGAGATAATGTTTCTCTTGTTTTGGAGTACATTGTTTACTTTATATATACAGAAAGGGAAAGTTAAAAACCCGTGTCATTTTGTAATATATTCTAAATCTAGAATAAATTACAAAATAACTTGAGTTTTTAACTTTGCCTGCAATGCGTATCAATACAGTTCCTAAACTTCCAAAAGTACTTCAGTAGCTTCGGAATGAAAGCTCCCTGTAGTAGCTGAACCATATGTTTGGTTTCGTCGCCCTTAAGGAACATGATAAAGGAAAATGCACAGTCATAATCGTTTATCCATAACTTATGCATTATCTAAAACTAAAAAAAGCTGAATCATTTAATGGAGTCAGCATTCAATGCGATATTTATTCAAGACGTGGTCTGAAATAGGGAGACGATCTTAAAATTGCAAATTCGATGCGAAAAAAAGACTCTCTTTCAGAATATACATATTTATATTTAACATTGGCGTACAATTTGGTCCACATGGCTAACTGTTATTGTATTTGATAGTACTTTTTGTTTCTTAGTTGCGTAGATACAAATTATACAATAAATTTAAGAAAATAAATTTGCTTCAAATGTTTTTTCGAAAATGTTTTGATCTCATTCAATATAATCACTCTGCACACTTTTGGGGTTCCATAAAAACATTTTTTCTTTCATTTGAGGACTTTTACTTTTGTCTGTCATATGTTTGTGACAAAAGAATACGTCATGAGTAGAAGGCATTGTGTTCTATACAGCTTATGCACACGTTGTAATTAATACACATAATTGATCAAGAAAACAAAATATTGTCATCCCAAAAAATGGCAGCCGAAACCGAATATCTTTCAATAAGAGAAAAATTATAGAGTGAAGTCACATTATTATGACATTTGCCTTCAAGATCAGTTAACTAATGAACAAATGCACGTATCAGGGTAAAACTTCGTAAGTTAATACGATGGTATATCAGCAACTTGCAAAAATAACAACCGTGGCTGGCAAGGGTTAACAACGTAAAAAATGGCATGATCATTGGTTACTAGCCAAAGGTGGCAGCACTTCAAAAACGACCAAATTTGTGATTTGTTCAAGGGTTAGTGTGATTTACGAGTGCCATGAGTGGAAGAATGGAACAATTTCGAAGATTCTATGTGGTAACAGTGAAGCACCACGAGCCATTGATGTGAGAGGGAAACGTCACCTGCGCAGATCGGTGAGGGCTGATACGCATGCTACTGCGGAAGAACTCACCATACAAACGATCTAGGGGCTTCCAGATGTGTGTTCAAAACAACTGTGCAGAGAGCAAACTTTGTTGCGAATGGAGCTCGGGAGCAGACGACTTGGTTACCGCATCCATACTCACAAAGATTCATCGCCAACAATGGTGGGAATTTGCACAGGAGTACTGAAATTGGACTTGCACCGACTGGCAAAGGGTTGTCTTCTCTGACGACTCGCATTTTAAGCTCCAACGAACGAATGGACGTTGGCGCATGAGGCGTGAAATAGACGAGAACAATCTCCAAGCAACCATTTTTGGACTTAAACAAATTGATAGCGATTGCGTTATGGTTTAAGGAATGAATTCTTATTCTACTCTGGAGCCTTTGATTCCTGTAGAAGGCACGTTCGACAGATTTTGATATCTCTCCATCATTACCGATCAAGTACACCCGTTTATGTTGACGATCTTACCTATTGCCAATAGGATAATTGACAGGGCAATGCTACCTGTTATACCGTCAAAAGTAGTTCGATAAGCACGACCAAGATTTTCTGTTACTGCCCTGGCCTCCGAAGTCTCCAGATCTTAAAACCATTGAACACATTTGGGGTCACCTCGATCGACATGTTCGAGGACTGAATTCACCACCAAGCACCCGTCAGCAAGTGTCAATCGCACTGCAGTCTGCATTGCTCCGAATATATATAACAACCATTCAACACCGTACTGAGTCACTCCTCACAGTATATTGTTGCCGTCCGTGATGCCAGAGATGGTTATTCTGAATATTATCAGTTGGTCATAATAATGTGACTCCACTGTGTATATAGAAAACCTCGAAGAATCTACGCTATAACTAATTTAAGTAACCAAATAAATATTCCTTAAGCACTGTCAACCTATTTGCGTAAATTTTAAATTTCCATGGTTAATTTTTTCTAACATTGAGTTCTATTATTATTAGTTTTTAAATTCGTTATTCTGTTATTAGTTTTTATTATTCATCGCAAGAAGTTCCAAGTCTGATCCTACGTTTGTTTTCGTCACCTTTAAGGAACATAAAAAACAAAAACAACTATAATCGTTTATCCATAACTTATACATTACGTAAACGGTAAAAAAGTCAAACCATTTAATGGAGTCTGCCATCACTGCGATATTTATTCAAACGGTGGCCTGAAAAGGGAAAACGGTCTTAAAATTGCAAATTCAATGCAAACGAAAGGCGCTCTTCAAAAATATACATATTTTTCTTTTTAGATTGGTCTACAATTTGGTCCACATGGCTATCTATTGAATTAAATAATGATTTTTGTTTCTTCGACAGTTGCGAACATATTAACTATACAACAAAATTAAGAAAATAAATTTGCTCTAAACGGTTTTGTTCAATAGGAAAATATCATAGACTCATTAAATATGATAATCCTATACACTTTTCTAGATTCTAAAAATGAACTTCCTCTCACGGAAGGATTTAGCTTTGTTTGTTAACTTTGGTGATAATTTGTGTGTCATATTGTGTACCATTAGTGGCAACAATGGATGCGTCTTGAGCAGATTTAATTATATACAGAGTTCACTGTAAATCTGATACATACATTCCAATAAGAAACAAAAACTAATATTGTTTCCAAAAGATGACAGCTGAAACTAAATATCTTTCAATAAGAGAAAAATCGTGAAGAATCTGTGCGATAATTAATTTTAATGACTATAAGATATCTCTAAATAATCGTCAATCTAGTTGTGTAAATTTCATTTTTTATGACTCATTTATTTCTAATGTTAAATTATGTTATTAGAATTTTATTTTCCTTCATCGCAAGAAGATTTAGTGACTGGCCATTTTCATCGCCCCTTTTAAGGAACTGTGGGATATAAATCGCAGTCATAATTGTTTATCCATTTACTTATTCAAAACATATCCTGAAAGGGCGCAGACGATCTTAAAATTGCAAATTCGATGCGAGCAAATGGCTCTTCGAGATTCTCTATATATTAATTCTCCAATCGAAAAACATTTAATCTCAGGTGTCATCTGCTAGTGACCACAATACATTTTGTCTCTCAGCAAAGTGAGTATGTTATTATAATTTGAAATTTGCATAAAACAAAATGTGCTCAAGGTCATTCTTCTTACCCAGGAAAAATTTAAGATCACTAGTTATGTGTACAATACAAAAAGTTTTCATGAGATATATTTAGTACACAGAAAGATTTAATTGTTTGCGAGCTGAGAAACCATTTAAATAGATGATAAAAACATTTATTCTACTTATTGTAGAAATTTTTTCGTGAGTTGCTTGGCCTATAAGTGGACGAATATTCAGAAGAATATCCGCCCGCAGATGTACCCATCTCTATATACCTAAACTCTGAACTTTATGTGTATAGGTTCAGGATTTGAATCCTAGGTACAGATGGCGAGTCCTTAATGGCGAAGTCGAAGGCCCAGACCACACAGCCAATCCTAGGGCTTACGGCAGTTTAATGTGTGGCCGGGCGAGTCCTTAGTGTTGAAGACCCAGACCACACGACCAACCCTAGGGTTTACGGTAGTAATATGTGTAGCCGGTGGCGAGTCCTTAGTGTTGTTGCTGTTGAGACCCAGACCGTCCGACCTACTAGAAAGGTGTATGGGCGAGTCCTTATGTTGTTGTTGAGACCCAGACCGTCCAACCTACCAGAAAGGTGCAAGGCAACTGTATGGACGGCCGGGAAGTGCCACCCAATTCAGACCGGAACCCAGTGGGGGAGGCATCCACAGGGACCGTACCCTCCTTCCCCTACCACCAACCTCTCGGAAGGACTTACGGACCCACATGTTTAACGTGATCGTACTCCGCGCAAACACGGCAGCAGTTTTGGCAGTGGCTGGAATCGAACCCGGGCCTACCGAGTGCAACTCCAGCGCGCTAATCAAAGGGCTACCGCGCCTCCCGAGTCCTTAGTGTTGAAGACCCAGACCGTCCGACTCGTCCAGAGGACTAAGAGCAACTATTTGGACGGCCGGGAAGCGAGTCCTTAGTGTCGAAAACCCAGACCATCCGTCTCGTCCGAAGACTAAGAGAAGCCATTTGGATGGCCGAGGCGAGTCCTTAGTGTTGTTGTTGAAACCCAGACCGTCCGACCTACCAGAAAGGAGTCCTTAGTGTGTAATGTTTCCTTCTATTCATTCAGAATTCACTTTAAACTATACCTTTGGTCAAATTAGGCCTCATATAAGTAAAAAAAAAATCGAAGGGAAATACCATGATAATATAATATAATCCAATCCATTACATTACGAGAGTTACAAGTAACCGAAGCTCAAATCTTGAGACTCGACAAACTACGAAAGAGGGCCAACTTATCAGAAATATTCCCCAAAAACAAGCCTCTGTATGTAGCTAGGCATCATCTTGTTGTAAAATGACTCTATCGACCTATCATGAAATACAAGACATGAGGTCACAAGATTTTCAGACCATGCGACAGTGCTTGTAATATGTTTTGTATCTTTTCCAATGATGTCTGGCTATCATACGACTTCCTGGATCAGAAAGTCGACAGTGAAGGCAGTGTTTCGTTCAACAGTCAAGTTGTGATTGAAGTGTTCACCAGTAGACCTGGATAAAGCTGTGGTCATTCATTCCCAAGCAGAAGCGGGATTCATCTAAAGACGATACCATACCAGACGACGCCAGTACGTACCAGTTCATTTTTATTTTATATGACACCACTCCAAACAACGCCGACAAAGTATGGGTGTATATGGCAGGAAATGAATCGTGAATGAATGTTCACATCTGCTTTTCGTCTGACAATGGTGCGACAATAGCTCGTCTACCATAAAAATATGCTCAGAATTAGATTATTTTTTCTTCGATATTAGAATAAATTCTGCCATCTTATGTATTTTTTTATGTTTATACATCAGAATCTATCGAGAGTGAATGTTAAGAAAGAAAGGGATGTATGAATTTATTAAAATAGCTTAGTATTCTTTCATTATGTCATCGTCTATCCCTTATGGACGAGTTTTTTTTTAATTTTATGTGACAAGTATTATTTATTAATTTTATGTGGCCAGTTATGTGGATAGTAATGTTAATTTTATATGTCAGAAATACTATCATTACCCCCCCCCCCCATCGTCCTGTCCCCTAGCTATTTAGAGTTGTTTGGGCATATAGACGGATCTATGAAAATATCATATACTGTGATTGCTAGATACTTTTAAAAACGAGGAAGGTTTTCATCAAGTATAACTTCCTGTAAAATGATATGTACTTATTTAATAGTAAGTACTGCTGGAAAAATCATCAAAACAACAATATGATTTATTAAAGGGAGACGGCGTAAGAAAATATAACGGGCAGTCTAACTTTTACAATTAACTAGACTAAAACTTATAGTTCATATAGCATAATTGATAAAAATAAATCTGATTACTGCCGGGACTGAATATTTTATTACTTCATAAATTAACAAAATTCTTCCACTTTGAATAACTCTAGTTTCTTCAAATGGATATGTCCTATAAGAAACATCTTAGAGAATATAAAATTTTGTGTTGAATGAATAACTGCTGTGTAAATGGTAATTAAGACTTTCATCTCTACGTGGCATAAGTGAAAATGACATATTTATACATTTAAGTATTGTTTGTTAAAACTACTCTCCATACTTTACGATTAATCGTATTTATTATCAATGTACTACATAATTCAACTGATCCTAGTGTCAACAACACAATAAAGAACGAAGGAGTATTTGGTTTAAAATGTTATACTAAAAACGAATATCTATTTGGAATACAAATTAATTGGATTCTCATGAATTGATTTAAAATTCGATTGAATATTGTTTTTACTAAAATCTTAATTAAAACCACTCCCCCAGGCTTTGTGTGTCAAAAGAACTTCAAAGTCATTCTTGATGAAGTCTACTTTGAATCTCTATTTTCCACTTTAGTTTATTTAAGCCCACTTTAAAATAAAGCTACTTCTATCATTTTCATATTTTAAGCATAATGCAAGCATTTTTTCTGTACTTTAATTCATTTTACTTGATCCTTTTGTAAGAAAAATATTTTTAACTGTATGAAAGGATTTCTCGTAAAATGTAAAATAACTGAATACATTACTTAAATACTTGAGATAACTGAATAAAATAAATTTTGAAAAACATTAATACCAAATATGAGTGCATTTGCTAGTTCCTATGCAGGATCATAAATTTGTGTCACAAAACATGCTTCATTGCTGCCATAACATATATTTACAATGTAATGCTAACAAGCCTATATTAGACGCAATTCCTGGTCATGGATGCTGATATCGCTGTTGCTAGCTCAGCCATTTCCTGACCATTAAATTTCAATTTATTTTTGAAAATTTTGCATTCCATGATGCTTGAAACATGCTTTTCCGTCGAACGTCGGAAACCCAAATTCGCAGTTTTGACCTCGTCACAATATTTCCCCTATATATTTTAATGTGTATGTAGGTAAATCAAAAATAATAACCTTTGGGGAATATTTTCTTGGAGTGTAGTTAACAAAAAATCTATTTTCATCGTGAATACGGTATCTTGTATGTAGAGAGAACCTTTTAGAAAGCAAATTAGGACAAATATTTTTATTATTTCATTATTGTGATTTCATAATTTAAAACAGGACATGTATACGATGCATTAAATTTCAATTTATTGCATCGTTTGCAATTTATTCATGTTTTTTACTCTAACATGCATATAGTTACTATTTTTCTTGTAATTCGAGCTTTGTTGCTGATATTCTATTTTTTATTAATTCAGACATTTTTAAATTCATAGACTTTGCTATCTGCAATTTGAAATTGATTTATAAAGACTAATGAAACAAATACGGTCGCTACTTCGTTAATATGTCAAGCATATTATTAGGAAAAATTGAATATTCCACATTTAGTGATATCCTTCGAAATGAACAAGAAATAGTTTAATCCTTAAAAAAATAAGTACCAAAAGTTCAACATTTCTGCATATAAAACATTACGATTAAGTAACTATTTCAAATTACGAAACATTGAATGTTTATATTTTTTTCAAAATGGATTAATTAACTTTATATATTTGAATAAATAATATATTTGAATTGTTGAAGCATATAATTGTATAAAATTGCATTAATCTCCTGTCGATTGTATTTGATAAAATTGCTAAAGATGTATTAAATTGGAATGTGTATATTCTACAACCACTTATAGAGAAAACCTATTTCGTTATCAATGAAACAATAAGATTAAAAAGAATCTTTGATTGTCTTGAATACTTATAATGAAAATGCATCTCTGATTCTAATGCAAATTAATGGAAGACTCATTTGGCTCGAAAATCCAAGTGAGAATATTTTCTTTAGATAAATCTAAATTAAACGCACTTTTCTCTAGTTTTAGTTTAGATATCTCAAGAGGAGATTAAAGGTATTGTCAGTGAATATTTATAAAAAGCCTATAATTCTCGCTTAGTTAAGTTCGGCGCTTTTTAAGATTTTGCCACTTCTGCTATTTCCATACTTATAAGCTATTTGCAATGAAAAAATATTTTAATATTTTCATCATTTTTTGTTTATTGCTTTATTGTGCTTAACTATTCTCTTAAAGGATTTATACTTTTGTCATGCAAATTGACATATAATTTAAAAAATTAACTAAAGGTTTGTTTTTGCTGATTGTCACTAGCGTAAAATAGTTTTGTTAGTTTAATAGAATAAGCATAAGAATAAATATTTTAACGTTGTAGGATACACACATAGTCACTACTACAAATTCCCCGATGTAATATTTTATTGAATCCTGATTCTTAAGCGTGATTCAAATTTCGTAGAAACACTTCTTATTAGTGAATATCGTGACTGTAAAAATCTGACTATTTAAGATCTTTTGACAGTTAGAACTGAATGTTGTTTATTTAATTACCACTAAAATTTATAAATAGAATAAAACATATAATATGTTTTCTCTTTTTATACTGAAGTGACGGTAATCCAATGTTGATGTATGTTAATAATCTATTAAGTGGATACATAGATCATGTTTTTTGGAATGGTTCTAAATTTCAATCTAAAGTCATACGTCTTAGAAATCTCAACCGACTTTTTCAGAGCGGTTTTGATACCGAGCAGGCAGGGGGAGTTCACATCGGGCATCACTGATTGTAGTTATTTTATTTTGGCTATGCGCATATGATGTCACAGGAATAGCAAACGCGCACATTTTGTTCACGAGCTGTTTGAAGAGCCCGAGAATCTATTTGGACGTCACTGAGGAAGTTGTACAGAGCACAATTAAAACTCTCTGCGCATGTGGTTTACGTCTGGATATTGACACTTCAAAATTAGCAAACAGTTTTTAATTGTAATAATGGAAAAACTGCTGTGTTTTAGCAACAACTCTCCAGGTCCGTGACGTCACGAATGACGAAATGTTACTCTCGTCGACGTCAGGCTGACAACATTTTGATTGGTTACCGGGGTCATAACCTAACCTTATATTAAAGAACCTTGATTCCGGGCACTAAAACATATTATTCAGATCAAGGTTACGAGACGAACAGTAATAGCTTTTATCTTTTACGTGGGGCTTTTACTCATTTTTCTTTTGCTCCTAATTTACAGATTTTTAATCTTTCTAAAAACATATAAATACAAAGTTTCTGAGTATTTGGAAGCCCCCTCAAAATTGTTCAATAAAAGGAACAATAAGGAATAAATTCTAACTAAATTTAAAATGTAAAGATATATTACACTGAGATTTGAGATTTTATAAGGCATTAGTAAACTTTTTCACTTCAACGGTAGAACGACTTCAATTTTTTGCTCTTCAGAACATACGTATTGTACCTAAATATCCAGTGTACCACGCGTGTTTATTGCTACGTGTTTCAACAAGACTTTACATTTTTGAAAGTCGTGACGTCAGAGTATAATTTTTGGTCTTTATTCTACCATAAAGATCTACTATTCAAGGCGCTATTGCTCTCCTGGATTACGCTGTGAATACCGGTGGTTTACACCTTAATCACTTGGGCCATAAATAAAGGATACTTTTACAGTGACGTAACTATAAGTTTCGCGCCCTGGAATAAATAATTTCAGGTTGCCCTTTCGCATAATGCATTGTATATATTCTTTGTGTTTTTGTGCATTCCAAGAGACAGCCTGTCTGATACGACTCCCTTACACGATCACTTCGTTTCACTGCATGTAGGTACACCAGTGTAAGTTTGTAAAATTGCCGTTAAAAATTGTTTGTTTATTTGTATTTGAAATGTAGAATGCGTTGTTCTATTTTCTATTTTTAATTTCTTGAACTGAGATGTTCCGTAAGCAGTGTAATGCATTACAACATTCAAAATTATGAAAACGATTTTTGTTTGTCTGATTATTGTGTGAATCTATATAAATAAAATTGAAAATCTGTCTGTCTGTCTGTCTGTCTCTTTTTGTTTGTCTCATCTTCACGGTAGAACTGGGCTGAACCGAATTTGATGAAAGTTGTGGGTAGCTTTGAAATAACCCCACTTGAAAGTTAGTCCATGTTTCGAGTTTCTACGACCTGGGTTTTTCGAGATATTAATGAAAAACGAAACTTTCGTTTGCCTCTTCATCACGGAAGAACGGCTGAACCGAATTTGATGAAATTTGTGGATAGCCTTGAAATAGTCCCCCTTAAATTTAGTCCAAGTTTCGAGTTTCTAACACCAGGGATTGTCGAAATATTAATGGAAAACAAATTTTTTTTCCAGGAGTTCGGCTCTCTAACTCCCTGGTTCATCCAAACGAAAAGGTTGGAAATCGTTTGTTTAAAAAGTGAAAGTAAATTAAATTTTATCTCTGAGTTTGGTGAGAGATTTTTGCGGTAATTAGTCACTTTCTAAAAGCATGAATTGCTTGAAAACATAATTGTGTGAAACATGAATTTAAATAGTAAATCTATTACCATGGTTTGTTTATCACAAGCTTTTATCCAACAATAAAAAGTATTAAGATATCATAATGGTTATTTAATTACTAGCATTTTATAAAGATTCTATCTTATATCATGTTGTTAGGAAACGCAATTAAATTAAATGTGTTTGTTAGTTTTTATAATTCTTTCGCTTAGAATAATAAATAAATGGATATAAAAATATATTTTAGAAAATAACGGTTTGATTTTTCTTTTAACTATATTAATTGCGGACTGCGTACATCACTTTCATTTATTTTGGTAATGTATTTTCAAGCTTATTTATTGTGTTTAGCTAATAATCTCATATATTGTGTTTACCCAATAAATTCATTTAGCCTATTGTTGAAACAGAAAAAGAGTAGAACGGGTATATCTTCTAATAAAATTTTGGTGTTTTCATTTAGTATATACAAACGGGATGAGTATCTTTTCTTCTTCAGATCTGCAAATTCATATCTACAAATTTGGCGGAATATCCCTAACTTGGCGACTTTTCTTAAACGTTGCCAAATTGATGGAAATGTCGCCAAATTGAAAAAACGACGCTAAATCAATAAAATCAATTTTGTTTTGTTAGAAGAGAGTACTGAAATAATGTTATGGTAGCATTTGTCTGTCAGTCCAACCGTTCTACTTAGTAACACATTTAGCGAATTTTTAAAATGTTATCGAACTGATATAAATGTCTCCGAATCCATAAAATTATCTTGAAATTGATAAAATTGTCCTTAATAAATGAAATTAATTGTGCTTTATTAGGGGATACTATTGTAATGATATTTCGTGAATTTGTCGCCAAGTGGAAATGTCTATTCTACAGTCCCAGTCCCATTTGGTGATAAATTTGGCAATTTTTTAAAATGCCGCTAAATAGACGAAAATTTCGCCAAACCTTCCCTAGAGACAGCATTATTCAGACGATATTTTTCCCATCACTTTATTTGAAGCAAATTATACCATGTCGCTTCGCAACGGATTTAACTCCAATGTGTTTATGCTCTATACGATTTTTGTTAAATCTTTTCCGATTTGAATAATAAAGATATGTATGTAAAATAATTTCATTGACATTGCATTTTTTACTGGATAATATCATTTATGGTCTTCAGGTTTAAACATTATTATTATTATTGACATTTTCGGAGATTATTGATTCAGGGATTATTGATATCTCCATGTTACTATGCCATATATATTACATGTGGCAGTATTGAAGAAAAGTGTCTTAGAAACAAAGCGAAAGGCTTTTGATGAATTTATCTCTGGTGTCGTCTATAAAAAAGATAGTTTAAGGATAGTTTAAGTTCCTGTCGACCTTGCAAAACAAAAGACCCTCATGTAAGAGAGAGCCGTTTAACTGTGGTGATAAACGGCTGATTTCAGACAGAGATATTGCAAACGCTTTTGCGCAGACATATTCACAAACACAGAGGAAGGGAGTTTTTGCCCGAAAAATGGAAAGACAACTTAGGAAAGAAAGACGGGTTAGAAACTCAAATTTAAATAGTACAAGCCTTGATGATGTTTTAATGTCCATTTTAATATGCAGGAACTAAACACTACCCTGAGGTGCCTTACAGTAAAGAAGTCCCCAGGAGATGATTTTATACAAGCGGAATTTTTAAAGCATTTGGGTATTACAGCAAAAGAAAGTATTTTACATGTATTTAACCATGTTTGGGAGATGCAGCTTGTGCCTTTCCAATGGAAGACAGCTGTTATTGTGCCAGTGCTAAAGAAAGACAGAGACCCTGGGCAATTTTCCAACTATAGGCCAATTTTTCTTACAAGTATTCTCGGAAAGACTATGGAAAGACTTATAGTAAACAGACTGAATTGGTTTCTTGAAGATAGAAATATAATTGCTAACGAACTGGCTGGTTTTCGAAGAAATCTCTCAACGAGCGATCGTGTGACTTTTTTCAGGATGTGAAGGATGCACTTGATAACAAGAATATATTGACTGCGGTTTACATTGATTTCAAGAGTGCTTATGATTTGGTGTGGAAAGATAAATTATATCCAAAACTCCTTGGACTGGGTATTGGTGGCAGGATGTTGAGCTGGATATTATCCTTTACTGACCAGAGAATTTGTAAAGTTAAGAATGGTAATGAATATTCTAAATTTCAGAACCTTCAAACTGGTTTACCACAAGAACAGTATGAAGCTGAATTATATTCAACATCTATATTAACGATTTAATGTGTACTCTGTGGTCTGTAGGGGATGTCCAATGCCTGCTTTATGATGACGACTTGGTCATTTGGACGCAAGCACCGAAGAGGATTGCAAAAATTATGATAGAGGAGAGATTAAATAGAGCCATGTCTGTGCTTTCGGATTGGTGCAAAGAAAATAATATGATTGTAAATCTGGAAAAGACTGCTGTGCAGTCTTTCTCTTTGATGCACCAGGTGCTCCGGCTCGAAGTGGAGTACAATAATGTTGCACTTGATTTTACTGATAAGTTTAGATATTTGGGCATTACGTTTGGCAATAAATTAAATTGGGGGACCCATGTGGATTCAATGGTAGAGCGCTTTACCAGTCGAATGACCATTTTAAAGCGTTTGGCGGGAACCCTTTGGGAATGTGCTAGATCAACAGTTAACAATATGTATAAGGCTTTCGTCTTGCCCTTATTGACTTATTGTTGTGAGCCACTTATTTCGGCTAGCAATCAAGCCTTGAAAAAAATGGAAACTGTACAAAATCAGGTAATGGAGCCGTCAAAACTACACCAATTGATGCCATGCTTCTGTTAACAAAAAATAAGCCTATTAAAACTATCTTAGAGGAAAAGGCTATATTACTATATGAGAAATTAATTCGTCTTGGAGACACTTTCTGGGATAATTATCAAATCTGTTCTAGAAATTTGAAGACACACACAATGTGGATGTATTCAAAAAGTTAGTGACATTATGCAAAGGGGTTATCCACATGAAATTCCACAGAAAATTATGAAGCCAACAAACCCTTTGGAGATTTATGAAATTGAATTTAGTCTTAATCTTGTGGATATAACATACAAGAAAGTCACGGCTACAGATGTTCTCAACTGTTGTGCTTTGGAGCTAATATATACTGAATATTCGGAGGAAAATTGGCTGTATACTTATACGGACGGGTCATACTGTGTGAGCTGTAAGCCCGCAGACTCTAGAGTCTTCTCGAGACTTTTCTCTCTTTTTACTTCTGCGGGTAAATACAGATCGGCCTTTGATGGAAAGGTGGAGGTCATCCGGGTTGCATTAGAGCATCTTCTGGTTTTTCTACACGAATTTGAGAGGGTTGTTTTTCTCTCAGATTCGCAGGCGGCAATACAGGCCATTGGTTTTGGTGGGACTCCCATATCTGTTGAGGTTCTGGAGTGTCGGGAGTTAATGGGCCGCATTGGACGGGAAGACAAACGCATCAAGCTACAATGGATCCCCGGACATTGCGGCATTTGTGGGAACGAACAGGCGGATCTTCTTGCATGAAAAGGTGCAGTTTTACAGCAGACCAAGACCTCTGGGCTGTCTTATCACTCAATAAGGCTCTATTGGAAGCATTCTTTGAAGCTGAAATTTGAAACACAGATGCAAGATAGTATCAAATCTAAGAACTGGAGTAGCGAAGATCTCTATAATATACCCGATTGTCCGCGACGTGAAGCAGTGGCCCTGTTCAGGTTGGTGACGGGTCATGACTGCCTGAGTGAGCCTCTCCATAGAATTGGTATTTATGACTGTCCTCTTTGCCCTCTTTGCGATATGAGGGAACCTATGAATAGAGCCCACCTGCGTCGATGTAGGGCGCATTGTAGTTCTGACGACTCCGAGAGCGTCCTGCGTTGGAGAGCCAGAGAACTCTTAAGGCTACAATAACTTCGGTCACTTTACACCATTTTACATTCATGTACATGTTTTGTAACTTGTCTTGCTATTGGAAATAAAAAAAATGTTACTATGCCATTGATTTCGTATGGCAAAAATTGTTGAAACTCATGCATTGTACGTTGTACGAGTATTCTTCTTAAAAATACACAAGTATATCTTCTAATCTACGAGAATATAAGTAGTATAGGTTACAGGTATGTTGGCATATATTTTGATATATATTGGCATATATTGTAATCAATTATGGATTTCTGGAATAAAAATTACGGGGAGTATTGATATTTTCAATATATTACGTCATCTGTTTTATTTTGGCAAATTTTTTTTAGACTCGTATTGTAATACGAATAATCTACTGACACACGGGCATATTTTCTAATCTGCGACAATATAAGTAGTATCTTCCCATATAATTTTAGGGCTTTCATCATTTTGGCATATTTTTAAATCAATTACTACTTTCAGGTTAGGTTACGGGTTCATTTATATTTTCAATTTATACATGTATTCTACTAATACAGGTTATATCTTCTGATATTTGCGTATATACGCAGTATGGGTCTTATAAAATTTTAACGCTTTTATTTTGCATATATTGATTCAATTTCATAATTTTTGTATATTTGATTACAAAAGGGTCCAGGATGTTTTATTCTTCAGATCTGCCCGTGAAGATAATTTTGCATAGTGAGAACACATATTCTTAAACTTATTTTTAAGAGCAATAAATAAAATATTTTAACAGAATATTTTGATTAAAAATGTCATTTAGTATACTATATAAATTTGCACATGATTGTGAATTTTAATTTTTGTTATAATATATACTCCGTACGAAGAACGGGTATCCTGCTAGCATGTTACATAATGATATTAGCGGGTGAGGGCGTATTTATGCACAGATGATAAAAACGTATAAATCAGAATCGTATGACTTTACCAACAAATTGTTATTAAATCCTTTCCTCCCATTTATTAATTAAACTCTTCTAAATTTTATTTTAGGAAACACCATTTTGTAATTCCATTTTATTCTATCGCATGCGACAAAATCTAATTTCATTTCTTCTGAATTATGTTCTTAAATGTTATTCCAAATTGATAAGGCATCAATTGTAGTACTTCGACCCTCCGGAGTCTCTTGGTCTGTATCGGTAACCCTTAGCGTTATGGTTCATCTCAGGCACTTCGAACGTTTACCCGGATGCATTTTTCATATAGAAATGTATTACAACTATTTTCCTATGTTGTCAGGAGCGCGCGCAGTCACACTAAATGCTTACATATGAAAATTGTAATTAGTTCAGTTGGCGATATAATGCAAAAGGCGTAGTACGCGTTTTGCCCTCGGGGCACAAAACAGAATGTTTGTTCTTAAAAAGTTTATTCGCGTAACATTAATTTTTATGAAATGTTATTAAAATATCTCGCGACCTCGGCTACAACGAAGGATTTCGAATAAATTAAATTTAATTCGAAATCGTCTGCAATTTTTATATTCTCCCACATATTGCCAACCTATTTTCGATTTCATGGAAACATCTATGCTGATATCCACAATGTTATGTGAAGTATGTAATCCTCAAATATTTTATTATATGAGCTGAAAATCTTAAGCAAGTGATGTTAAATAAAGTACAAGTCTATCAATCCATTGGATTCTTCTTTTGGATTCCGAAATTTCATATACAACTTCCGTAACTATTTAGCCATGTGTAACCAACATCTTGTGTCTGCTCTTCAAATATTCCCACTTGCTGATTTCACAAGACTCTACATCCTATTGACAGCGGTTCCAAATTTTCCGAGTTCGACGATCCCAGTGAGATACCGCCAGCAGCGATAGCTCTCCATCACACTCCACTTTACCATCATTGGCGTATAGCGTGCCGTGCCAGGCATGTTATAACAAAATCAAGCATATTTAAGCAATTACAATGCATCTACGAGTCATGATTGAAAGTGAAGTTGAACATGTTTCTCTGGCCTGCTGTGTGGAGGTTACTGCGTCGTTTCGTGATCGGGTCTTTTTCAGGACTGAACTCTGCTCATACACTAACAAAAGCACGCAGCATCCAGGCTATCTTAAACAGCTAGCTTCGGAAACTATTTATAAAATTCCCGGTGACGCGTTGTAGATTTATACTGATGGAAGTAGGGGTAATGGCGCCATCTCCGGTAGCGGGGTCTACATCAAGCAGGGGAATGGCATTAAGACATGTAGGAGAAACCCCAATTGCTGCTCAGTTTTTCGGGCGGAACTCATAGCCGTTAAGGAGGCCTTGAGTTATTGTGTCAAAGAGGGAGTCAATACAGACATCTGGATTCTGAGTGATAGCCGTAGTTCTATTCAGCACCTGGCTGAATGGTGGAAACATGGTGACGGAACGACAGTGAATATTGTTCAGCATTTGGGTTACTTGTGTGCCCATAATAAGATATTTTTTCAATGGATGCCATCTCACGTAGATATTTACAGTAATGAGGTTGCAGATGGTCTAGCTAAGGAGGGCAGCCTTAGGAGTTCTATTGACGGTGGCTATCTTTCTTTCTTTTTCGGAACTTGCCTCACGAGTCAAACTTGAAATCAACTCTATTTGGAGAAAGGTCCCCCCGTGCATGAGTGGTATGAATGTAGCTTTCCTGGTACTGCTTTGATTGGGGCAGGCAGTAAGGGAGAACAGACGTAAGGGAGAACGGCTCTGGCCAGACTCAGCAGCGGCCATCTTCGTGCTCTTCAGCATGTGATGGGTTCTAAGGATTATCCCAATTGGCCGAAGTGCAATTTGGCTCAGGCCTCTCCTATCCATGTTTTGACATGTATTGGATGCCAGAAGAGTCTGCTGTACTCCAGTCCTGGAGTAGTTCTTCATCTTTTGAAGACTCACGGGTTCATGGACTTGATCTGATGTTGATGTCGGTCAAGTGGGATAAGAAACAACAACAACAACACAATGCATCTATAGAACAATGTCTTCATACAACTTTTCCGAAAGTGTATTCTAATCTTTGCAATCCAAAAATAATTCTTTTACTGAAACTGGATCCATTATATGGAAGATTGAACAGTCAAAATGTCTTTCTGACTAAACTAATGGTGTGTAGTCTCCATCGAAGAAAAAATTAAAATTTCAAATGAGTTTCGGAAAGAGCGACTTCCTTTTAAAGAGCCCTTTCCTTCAAAAATAACTCCTATAGTCCAGATATTTTATTCTCGGCTTTACTCAATGACGAGAATAAGATGTGTGACTAAATTAATGCCTTACGTGATAAAAGTTCGAATAAAAGTGTTTCATCAAAATATATTTTTAAAATGCTTTTCTAATAGAGATAAGCCTGACGTGGCGTTGCATCAAATATATTATTTTTCATATCGATTGAATTTTCATTCGGCGAGTTCGTGCTGTTTTTATTTTAGGTTAATTCATTAAAATCTCATGAAAATGATTTATCCTATACCCTAAAATATGTGTTGGAGATTCCGTAATAGAATTGTTTAAGCTTCACAATCTAAGAAAAAATTTTAACAAGTGATTTCTTCAGTCCAAACAGAGAATTTACTTTTAGAAAACGAAGCTTCCCGATTTAAGAAACATTTTAGCAAATAATTTTCTTCAGCCCAAACACAGAATTTATTTCCAGGACACAAAGCTTCCCGATTTAAGAAACTTTTTTTACAAGTAATTTTCTTCAATCCAAACATAGAATTCTACAGTGCACATATTCCGTAAAGAACTTTACGCTAACAAATCACAAGAACCGGCCAGAAAGGGGCATTATCAAAATTTTGAAAGACAGTACCATTACAGATAGCAGCATCCATTGACTGCTTTCGCACTTACTGTGCGCTTGTCAGCCTGAAGTAGCCATTATCAGCAATAACAAGAAAAATCGTAATATACCGCTATTTTACGAACTTATATGGAAACTCTCAATTTCAGTTCTTCCGCACAACCAGCATCAAATTTATATTCAATTTAGCTCTGGCTACATGAGCTATTCGTGTGCTACAAAGAGCTACACGATCGAGCTTCGTGTAGCTCATTGAGCTTCGTGTAGTTCTTTGAGCTTCGTATAGCTTTTTAAGCTTCGTGTAGCTCTTTGAGCTTCGTGTAGCTCTGCCAAAGAGCTACACGAAGCTCGGTCAGAGTTATCCTAGATGTGCATAAAAATAATAGTAGATTATCAAAATAGTCTAATTCGAGAACTGTAGGCATAGGTCAAAGATATTTTCTCATTTCATTCTTCGTTTAAAAGAGACTTTTTACTTTTTGCAGATTAGCTGGATTCCTTTATTTTGCAGGACAGCTGGGTTTCTTACAGTGTAGCATATTAAAAACTAATATGCGTTTTATATTTCAAAAATCACATAAAATATCTGCTTATTGTAGTACTTAATATGTATTCATTAATTTTAGGTGGGGAGGTTGCACATTTCTTAAAATGGCTACTATAATTATTTTTACCAAAATCTTATCAGCATTAGGATAGCAAAAATCCACCTGACTAGGTAAAGTTATAAACATATTCAAAATAGTTTATGAGATATCACATATATGTACAATAAAGTGCACAGACAGACGAACACTTGCAAACGTAAGGCTAAAATATTTGAGTCCTTATCAATTTTTATCTGCCATTATAATAAACCATGAAAATCTATCTAAAACTTGGAACAACATTACCGGAAATATAATGCAATCCGGACCTCATACATCTACAGTAGTTTACCTACTGAGCTGCCCATTCTTAATGCCGAACCTTATTTTTTGCAGCTTTAATTTCGAAACCAACACATCTTAATTTCACTGACTTTATATTTTATCCGCATAAAAATCCTTTATATTTCATACGCATTTATTTCTTATAAATAACACCATTATCTTTTAATTATACAGGGATTTAAGATATCGTTCAGGCGACTGTGTGAAGCAAAATCTGGAACAGGTAATTTACTTTTGTACTAGCTTGCTTTTTCAACCACCGTTATCTCTTCTATCCCGATACCAGAACTTTACCGGCTCAGCCACCTGACTTCGAGATATTGGCTCATATTTCATTTAAATCATAAATACACTGTGAAATATTAGACTAAATCCTAATTTCGGAAATATAAGAGATTATTTCACTTAATCAAAAGTAGGCGAAATCTGGAATCAAGCCTGAACTTATTGACTACCGTTTAGGTATGTTAAATCTTACGTCATCCGTGATATGATGCATATTGATTTTAAAATATATATTCCTTTTTATACAGAAAAATTTGTATTACTTTTCTTCTGTAAGATATAAAATTGAGCAGCTTTGAACTAGCTTTCCAAAATTTAGTATCAAGCCAGAGCATGTTTATTAGCGTTTAGTGTGTGTTAACTCTTACATCATCCAGGACATAATGCATATTGTATATAAAATTTTCAAATAAATATTCGTTTTTATATAGACAATTTGTAACACTTTTCTTCTGTAGGACATAAAATTGATCAGCATTGAAAAACCATAATACATTTTCAGTAATGTGAATGTTTGAAGCTCACTAGAAAAGTGACACATGTCAAAATTTTGCATTTAAGTTTAAGGGCGTATCTATATAATAATTGTCTAAAGTGTTATGAAAATAGAAATATTTCAAAAACAAATTCCAGATCCTCCAGACGACACCGATGACTTGGCTGAACCTTTGTGCAAGTATAATTTCAACCATTAGACAGAATCTAACGACTTTTTCTGACGTTTAGCGCCAGATAATTTTAAACGAATTAAAATTCATTTAAGAAATAAAACTTTATTTTTATAGAGTATTAGCTTCCCTATCGTTAGCAGGCATACGTACATATCGTATTCAAAATTTTCAAATGTGTATTTTTTTATATAGAAAATTTATGAAATTCAAATGCAATTTATGTGACGTTCACTAGTGCCACATTATCAACTCAAATAGTGACGCTTCCAAAGCCAATAGAGGACTATCAAGAATATTAAATCTGTCGTTTTCCTGAGAATGTGCAATATGTGTATATCCTTAACAGAACTTGTTAGGTTATTGTTAAAAAGTTAGGATGATGAATTCGGCAAAAATGTTTCAGAAGGTATTTCCTTGACGTCATTGGAAAATGGCTGCCC
Organism: Amaurobius ferox; assembly: GCA_951213105.1. Lineage (NCBI taxonomy): Eukaryota > Metazoa > Arthropoda > Arachnida > Araneae > Amaurobiidae > Amaurobius > Amaurobius ferox. The sequence goes on along the minus strand of OX578140.1, from coordinate 51,543,499 downwards.
TAATCAGATATGTTAAAATAAAGAGCACTCACATATATAAGAATCTAATGTATAATATGTAAAAATGCTATTCGTCAGTAACAATGCATATTTGAATTCAAGAAATAATATTACTGAGTAATTTGTTAAATATTGAGCGTGTCACCTTGCTGATACGACTTTTACAGATATTTATCGCATTCCATACATTCCTTTTGTAAATTTTTGACGTCAAATCTTCTACAAATTTGGAATTGATATTTTCCTTCTATCTCGCTTGGTTGCTGAGTTCGTGTTTCAAGCTTCTTTCATTCTGCGCTAGGAGCGATGTAATCATTTTTTTGTATGTATGCATGTCTGTCTGTCTGTATGTATGTATGCATGAATGTATGTGTTCATGTATGTATGTTTGTGTGTATATACATGTATTCCTGAATGTATTTATGTATGTGTGTATATGTATGTATTCCTGTATGTATTTATGCATGTGTGTATGTCTGTATGTATGTATGTGCGTATGTCTGTCTGTCTGTATGTATGTGTGTATATGTGTGTATATATGTATGTATGTATGTTTGTATATGTCTGTATGTACGTACGTATGTTAGAAATGTCTATGCTCATGGACCTTTCCTTACGAAGTTATTGGGTTACTTAAGACCTGTCCTAGGGATCATATATGCGGTGTCTCAATAGCACTGTGTCTTCAGCGAATGAATTTAAATGCATATATCTAAACGAAAGAAAAATGTAAAGTCTAGTCATCTAGTGTAAAATTCTGCCATATCAGTCACCATTGATTGCATTTTTTTCCTTTCAATATACGCGTTTCTTCATTCGGTCCTCAGTTCGATTCCTACTCATTAGACAATACACTGCAATATTGTATTTGGATTGTATCGTCAATCTTTCTTTGTTGTATTTGTTATAGTAACTTTTTAAATTCTTTCTTAGAGACGCTGCAATTACTTGTATTAAATAGGTCATGGTCACTTTACTATAAGTAGACCTAATGTGTACAGTCATGTATCTTTCCTTGCAAATTTATTGCAAAGTAACTTTTCCACAAACCATGTTTATTACTTTATATAAATAGTATAATGTATAGGGGAAGTACTGGAACGTTGTGGAAAATTTGAATTCGAATTTTCGATGGAAGAGAACTTTTCAAGCAGCTCTGAACTCAAATCGAATGCTTTTAAAATGATGTCTGTTAGTGTGCGTTAATGAATCTGCGAACGTGATATCTTGCGAATGAATGGAACGTTTTAAGTGAAATTTAGTACAAATAGTACAATCAGTGAATACTAGATGCCTATTGTCTTTACATGCAATCGAACGTTCGGAAGACCCAGTTTTCGAATGAAATTTAGAAAAATTATTAAGAATGTTCGTAAATGATTATTTCTTAGAAAATGAATGACATAAACATTAGAATATATGCAGTAACAGTTCTCGAGATATTGCACGTTTGTCTAATAAATTCAAAAATGTTGCATGAAATTAAAAAAATATTAACTACCATGAAATTATGTTCAAAATACATTGCTTACTATGTATGCTATCAATATTGATAATTGTCAATTTATATTTGCCCAAAATATAAGTTTATTAAGTATTTCGAAATAGTTTTACTTGTTGTCATCCGCAAAAGCGCCAAATGTACAATTCAACGTTAAAAACATTTTGCCGTGGATATTACACATCATTCTTTCACTATGAAAGAAGAAAATTTATTGCATTACATAGGGTACATTCATGTGCTGCTCACATCAGATTTTCTTTTTTATATTGAAAATTGGATCCTTTATGTGGTAGATTAAATTATCATATTGGTATTCTTTTTAATTTATGGAGAGGAGCAGTCAGCACCTGAGAGAGACGATCATTAACGAAGTCAAAATTAAAATTGCAGATGAAGTTTGGAAAATACGGCTCGTCATTTAATGAACAGTCCAAGCAAAAATAACTTATATTTTATATACATTCTATTTTCATCGACTTGCCTCATTAACTGTATCAGTGGTCAAAGTGCCACAATTGAGCATATAAATGCTTTTATTGAATGGTATTTCTTAAATCATTTTACAAAAGAAAATATTTTATAACAGTATTGAAAGACTGTGAATGCAAATGAATTGGGTAAAAACTTGATAAGAAATAGTATAAATCTGGTGCATACGAATTATGTCAATATCACGTAATTATATGTTCGGGTGGCTATCTTAATCATCATAATTCAATAATTCTCGTCACAGTTATTTTTTGTGGAAATTTGCTCATCATAACAGCTTTATGAAACTACAGACAAGTATAACCCGCCTTTCTTTGCGAAATGACCCGCAAAACTTGTCTGTCTCCACTCTAGCTGAAAAACTGATGTATCAAATTCTACAAACTTTGGTATATAAGTCACTTGCGGGCGTGCTGATTGCATTTTGATACGATTCGGTAAAAAAAATAACCTGCCTGTTTTTGCGACATGGCCTGCAAAAATCGTCAAAATCTAAAATAAAAGACTACATATCCTCAAATATATCTATTAAATGTTTGTTGCATACGTAATTTTTGACGAGGAACAGAATAACACTAACCCCATTACTCTAGAATAAACCGTTCTCAGAGATATTTGAGTTTTTTTGCATTTTTACTACGTCGCCTTTGGAAAAAATATCCAGTTACCAAATAAACACAAACAGTGAATTAAAAGTGCAAATTCAGTCTTATTTTGTGTAATTAAACTCAATTTAATGAATTATTAAAAAAATAAAGTAAAGATGAATTTGAGTCTGTAGGGAAATTCATGTTCTGCCAACATCAGATTTTTTTAATTCGAATCAGTTTTTCAGTTATTTTACGTTGAAGCACGATTTTAGCTGGGCTACAATATGCGGTTCCTTAGCGATGACTCCAGCTAGACATCAACTGAAAGACCATACATCGTCCTTTCCAACGACGTTTTAAATGAATCAGTAGGAGAATTATGTCCTATATGATTATTTATTTTTATAAATATATAGGAAATTGCATGTTTTCAACAATTTGATATTTATTAAGCCGCATCCGAAAAACGAAGGTTGAAAGAATTATGTGTGTATTATGTGTGTATCTCATTCTTATTATGTGTGTATCTCATGTGTGTATCTCATTCTTACACCAAAAAAAATTTTTTAATTACTATAGTATTTGATTATCTGTGGATTTTCAAACAAATGCATAAAAATTGAAATTTTAGATGTCGACCGAAGTGCGTTCTCCCTTTCTCGGCGGATATTTATGCGCAGGATTGCGCTAAATGGTTGCTCGCAAAGCATATTCCTTAGAACTGTGAAGCCGCCATCTCTCCCAGAGAAAATATCCTGCTGTATTACTTTCCCTATATACAATAATGTATAAGGAAAGTATTGTGACGGGGCCGAAAATTCGAATTCGAGTTTTCGACGGGAGAGCACGTTTAAAGCATCCCTGATCACGAATCGAACATTTTTAGGTGATGCCTGTGTGTGTGTGTGTGTGCGAGTGTGTGTGTGTGCGTGTGTGTGTGAAAGTATGTGTGTGTGTGTGTCAATGAGTCTGTGGATACGATAACTGGAGAACAAATGCATCGATTCGAACGAAATTTGGCACAAAAACTACAATCCGTGAATACTGCAAGCCTCTTGTTTTTATACGCAATCGAATATTCATAACCCCCTAAATTTTCGAATGAAATTTTGAAAAAATCAGCAAAAAATCAAAACTTCTAATAAAGTTACGCAAATAGACATTTCTTATGTCATTTTTCGTTAGAAAACTATTTACATAAATTTTAGAATGCTAGAATTAACCGTTCTCGAGATATTGCACATTTTAAAAAAAAATTATTAAAAAATTATATAAAATAAAAAAAAATAGTTCTTATTGAGAAACATGTTCACTTTCCATATGTAGCATCAAGCGATAAATTTGGTGACATCATTCTCGTAAATCTAGCTCGTTCCATTCATGAAAAAAGATACTTTGAGTAATACTTTTGTGTTTGAACGCCAATAGTTATTTATCTGCTATAAGAATAAATTATTTCTCCATCCATAACGCTTGGCGATGTTTTGGCGACGAATTTGGTGGAATGTCGCCAACTTGGCGACTTTTTGAAATGTTACCAAATCAAAGAACATCTCGCCAAATGGATAAAAATGACGCTAAATCAATGAAAATAACGACTATTTGACGAAAATTCAATATCTTGGAAAAAATATAAGCATCTACTAAAGAATAACCTATTTTGTTTTTACTGTAAAAGCAGTATATAAGGAATTGCATTATATAAGGAATGTCATGTGCTGCTCACATCAGATTCTTTTTTACAGTAAAAGTAGTAAATTCATTGCATTATATAAGGAAAGTCATGTGCTGCACACATCAGGTTTTTTTATTTCATTTTGTTTTCAATTGTTCTGGCAAAAGTTAATATTTATTTTTGCGAATAACGAGTTTTCCGCGATAACAAGAGGATAGTATATAAAATCACTACAGAGGACATTATTCATAATTTGAACTAAAAAACATAAACTTTGAATGGTGTTGGTCAGATGATAATAAAGGAAGTTATTTCAAGTTGTTGTTGTTGAGACCCAGACCGTCTGACCTACCACAAAGGTATAAGGTAACTGCTTGGATGGCCGAGAAGTGCCACCCAATTTAGACCGGAAACCAGTGGGGGAGGCATCCACAGGGACCGTACCCTCCTTCCTTTACCACCAACCTCTCGGAAGGACTTACGGACCCACATGTTTAACGTGATCGTACTCCGCATGAATACAGCGGCAGTTGTGGCAGCGTGCAAATCCAGCGCGCAAACCACCGGGCTACCGCGCCCGAAAAGTGCCAACAGCACGCGGTGTTCCCAGGTGGTCACCCACGCAAGTACTAACCGCGACCGATGCTGCTTGACTTCGGTGATCTAACGAGAACCGGTGTTTTAGCACGGTAGAGCCGTTGACTCAAGTTATTTCAAGTGTAAACATTTTAACGTTATACTTATAATATTCTAATATTTTTTTATATGAAGATTTATAGTAGATGCATTACGCAAATATTCATCATCCTACGAATTTTGAAAGTGTATGCTTCTATTATATGGATCATTATGCGGCAGCTTAAATCGTCAAAACATATATTTTTTTTGCTAGCTAATGAAATGTTGCTTTCAATGCTTCTTGGAGTGACAATAAGACTGAATTAAACTTTGAGTATTAAAAACAGCGATTCACATTTCCACAGTCGTTTAGAAAAAAATCCCCATTGTCTGCCCTCTATATTCTCGACTTCGTTCATAAGAACTTAGAGGAATAAAAACTACTAAGAGGAACAAAAACTACTAAGAGGAATAAAAAATATTGACTGAATTAATATCTTAACTTCTAAAATACCTCACCAGAAGATATTTTTTTTAAATCGCATTTGCATTACAAAAGATGAATATTTTATTATTGTTAGAAAGTTCCTGAAAAAAATTGAATAATCAATTAAATCAATTGCTATATATTACATTTTATATAAATAAAAAATAATTGGCTTACATAACTGTTAAAAGACTGGGGTCTGAATAATACAGAAATCGAAATATCAAGAAGATCCTACAATTTTTACCAAAAACAGCATTAGACAGAATGTTATATGGTGAAACAAACCAAAATTGAGAAAATCGTCAAGAAATATGTCCAACTTTTTGTAAAATCTAAAGGAGGCGAATGTATTGGCCATTTCCAATATAGAGAGAAAGTTAATATCATGGAGTTAGAAAGAAGGAGATAAAATTCCTATGGATGAAACGCTTGAAAATGCCATAATGCTTTGAGAATTATATCTGGTTGTTGCTAGAGTTAGTAAAGTAATAGCTATTGTTACTTGAAACAATAGAAAGTCGCAGTATTTGGTTTATGTATTGTCGCTTATTTTTGAATTAAAGGTTCCCTAATGAGTATAATTAACCAGTACTCTTTCCTAGATGTAGGATAGAGTACAGAATATATGGAAATAAAAATAAATTGAAAGGTAAAATAATTTTGAATACTTAGGAACATTCTTTATTGTTTTAGTTCTAAATTGCATTGAGCTCATAATCTATTTTTACGAAATCGGCAGTTTAAATAAATATTTTAGGCCTTTTACCATATCAATACATACAATACAGGACTACTTATCTTACTCCAGCGCCACCTCAATTATTGTCACAAGCGATATTGGTCTTTTCTTAATATGAAGTTTTAACTCCTTACTTTTAACTCCATGGTTAGTATACTCAGTTGATCTGTGTTTCAGAGCCAACCGGACTAAGCAGAGATTGGGTATAAGTTCCTTAGATGGACGAATCCTTTACAATACATAACTGTCGATTAAGTCTATTCTTTACTCACATTAATGTATTATATTTATTTACAATATATAACAGTTGGTTATAGTAATACTTTACTAAAATTGATTTATTTCTTTGCAACCTATAAATGTATGTTCTTTACAATATATGACAGTCAATTAAGTTTAGATTTTTTCCTGATTTACTTATTCTTTATAAAGCATAAAAGTAGATTCCTTACACATATGATAGACGGTCTTCTGGAACAGAACCATCCTCTCTGAAATAGTAAATGTATATTATTATATAAATAAAAATACCTCTATGTTTATATAGATTTTATTGACCCCATCTTTGCAGTAGAATGCGTAAATTCTTGAGCATACTAATAAGCCTGGAGAGTTACATTTTGTGGTCTTAGGACTTAAGTCTCTCTAAATGGTCTATTTACACCGTTAAAGCACACCTATATTTGCTTTATATGAAGACAAGGTGTGATTGCATCAATATAAAAGTAATAATTAATATACTTCGTTAAAATCTTAGGTACGTATTTAGGACATTTAGATGTTAATCATTCATTCACACACACACTCATACACACACTGTATAATCAAAATTTAAGAAGTGATGGAGCTTGATGAAATTAATAAAAGTGACGGAAAATTAGAGTAACACACTTAAAGATTAAGAACGAAAGGGAGTTTGGAGAGAATCGAGCAGAAATACATAAATGAACGGAAAATAAAACATGAACAATATAAATGAAGCTAAGTGACCAATAGACTCTAGACAGGCATGTGTGGAATTATTAAAATTACACAAGTATATATATATAATAGTTTGAAAATCCAATGAAAGAAAAGTGAGAAGCTGTGACTCGAAAAACCTAACTTTCTAACAAGCCTACAAAATAAAAATATGAATCTGCAAATCTTCAATCAAATGGAAAAAAATATAAATTTCGAATCATCAAGTTAAAGAAAATCATCAAAAATCAGTGGTATTGAATCGATAAAAGAAAAAAAAATGAAATCCAAGCATTAATGCTATACACGTGGACAAGGGCTAGGTCTAAATCATGGATATATTCTCTTCCTCTAAACTCTTCCTCGGGTCCAAGTACTTTGTCGAAGCAAACACAAAAAATGTATGTTTCTGAAGAAATAGATAGATTATATCTATAAACTATTTCTACATAAGGAAAGGAACAAGGGGTACCTTTAACAACATACATAAAGTGGAAAAATAAACGGAAACAAAAATACCTGGAAAATAGCACTACAAATGCACGAACCTGTCGAACCCGAGAACTCAGAATGAAAAGGCCAGTGATGCTATATATATATATACATATATATATATAGTTTCTACACTTTAGTATAAGCAATAGATATCAGAAGAAGAAGAAAATAAGAAATGCAATTTCATCGCTATATATTTAATAACGACTAATGAACATACCTGTTTGATTTGCAGGTTTCAATAAACGAAGCAAACACAAAAAAAGCACCAAAAAACTTGTTTCAAAAGTTTGTGCACAAGTAACAAAAAATTAAGTTGTTTAACGAATGTGATATCCATTTTGTTTTATAACTTGAAGAACACGATCTAGCATAGACAGAATAAGAGAATGAAGAATTTCTAGTTCAAAATTATACCACCAGTTTTCAATTTCACACTTTAAATCAGCCAAAAGCGAAAACTGTGGCCTATTCGCATAAACTCTTGTGAATACAGTCCCCCGAAAGGTTTTCTATGGGACTCAAATCGGGACTTTTGGCCTACCAATCCATAACCATAATGTTATTACACTACAACCAAAGTTTTGTTAACATTGCCGCATGAATGGGAGCATGATCGTGCTGAAAACAGAAGTTTAGTCCGTTTAGATTCGTAACTTCTGGTAATATGTGATCCTTTAACGTTTGTTGGTAATTTAATGTATTTTGCTTACTGTTAAGGAGGGCTAAGGATAACGTACCATTAAAGCAAAATGCTCCCCACACCATCAATGAACAGTTTTGTTTTCTACTGAAAAAAACCCTCGGTTCTTTGAGCAGGTCATGCCTGAGCAGTATCCATTGATCGTCCCAGTTCATGTGTTCCTGAGCCCATTTCAAACGACGTAATTTATGATTTTCAGTTAAATTCGGAATTCGCTCCATATGTGCGAGTATTATAATGCAATTACTCTGTAAAAATCTGTGAATAGTAGATCGAGATGTTTTTAAACCTGATCACTTTGTATTTCAGATAACAATAGTTCTTGAGGCGATGCTAGACGAAAAAGTTTTCTGTCATCTCGAGAACTGGTACATTTTGGACGGACTGATCTATCTTTTACTTCGTAATCGCGCTCATTTTGTAGCACAGCATAAATGCCTCGTTTTGACCGATTTAATACGTTCTCTATATCAAGAACAGACTTTCCATAAGCTTTTAATCTCCAAATTTCACACACTTCGTCTTTTGTAAGCTGTTTCATAACCGGCATTGTACTGAATGGTGAAACGCAGCAGTCTTATATATAGTGGATAAACGTCAGCAGAACTTTTTTATATAAATCACTACCTTATTGGCATACTTTATTATTTTTTTTGATTTTCCAAGTTTTTGGTTCTTGTGCATAAACTCTTGAAACAAGTTTATTGGCGGGGTTTTTTTTTGTTTACTTCGTTTATTGAAACCTGCAAATCAAACAGATTTGTTCATGACCTTATATTGTTTATTAGTAGTTATTAAATACATAGCGATGAAATTACATTTCTTATTTTCGTCTTCTTCTGATATCTACATGATTAATTATTGATAAATTTTACAGATTAATTACAGATATATCTGATAAATTTTAGATTAATTACAGAATAAAATTTGGAAATGGCACAATCAAAATGAACATTAAAACAGCTTAGAAATATATGCATATGTTGGGGGGGGGATAAGTGTAATTTTGATATACTAAAAACAAAGAACATTCTGAATCATTCTGACTACTGAAAAACTATCTCTGAAAGTGGACCTATTGACCAGTTTCCCTACGGGTACAAATATGTACTCCTGTAAAATATAAGAATTGACACTTTCCTAAAAATAAAAACATTAAATGTAAAAGAAAGAACACAGATTTTAGGTTTTCAAAATCTAACGTTTATTAAAAATTTTAAACTTCACTTTTAAAATAATTTTCAAAATATTTTACATCTCACTAACTAAAATCAAACATCTTAAATAATAAAAATAAATGGAATGGCCGGTCGTATAGTGGTAAAAAAAACGTTAGAAATTTTAAATTTTAAAGTTAACAATATTAAACTTAGGCAACTATTTATCAAAACTAAAATTTGGAATAAAAAGAACATAAGTTAGCCGAAAGGGAAATTTAGAACAAAAGTTAAACTTAACCTCAGGTTCAGGTGACCTAAAATATATAAGTCTAAAGGGGTCTTATTCTATGCTAGTTCAATTAAATTTTAAATAATGCAAAAGTAAATTAGCCTGAAATTTGAAGGAAAAGAATTATATCACCAAGGCTCCAAGATAAGCTTCCGAGATCTGCAGGAAAGGACCCAACAGCAAAAACGTCACCAAAGTTCCCTTCTTGAAAGGCAAACACGGCAAAGGAGGGTTATGTCCATCAGAGGTGAGGAAAATCTCCGGCCGGATCCGAATTCCAAAAGATTCCAAATAGGACGTTTAGTAACGAAGAAATAAATTCTCCACACAGCTACACCGGATCTTTGACATCAGGACTGAATGCATCGCATATGTCTGGTGCTTTTCACCAAAAATGACGCTCCAGTTCTTCATAATAAGAGCAGCATAACCCGGGAGAACCAAACACTTAGTTGACGTGTTAACTCATCTCCGCTGACATCGCAGAAACTCTATTTAGAGGATGGGAGACCAATAACACCTCCAATCGTTCCGTCCGTCTAGACATAACAAACGTCCGGCTCCCACATCATCCAGACGAAACATTTTCAGAGAGCATGGAAGGAGGAATCAATTAAGCGAAAAAACATCAAAAGAATGTTGGTTTAACAGTCAGAAGAATTCATCTCGGAGTAAACTAAACACATGCTTAGATGAGAATAAAAAAAAAACGTTCCATTTCGAAACCGAACTTCGGCTCGGCTCGCGCCGAAGCGCTAAAAACAACAGCTTTAACAGATCACATCTTAGGTTCTAATCAATTGCAAAAGAGAAGACAAGAGAAAGAGGCCGAAAAAGTGCGCGATTTTGCTTATATACTGCGAAACATCGCTGCCACAGACTGTCAACAAAATTATCGATGAACGATAAAATAATTAATGACAGACGATTTTAATATTACGATCAACCAATTAAAAACTCGAAACTTTAAAGAAGAGAAATGGAATTTCAAAGCAGACGAAAATTAAAAGGAAATGAAGTGAAACGATTTGGAAAATACGAATTCGGCAATAATTTAAATATGGACGATTCTGAAATATTTAAAACGCTGAAAATAGAATAAAACTGTAAAATTGCGATGAATTAATCAATTTTTAACAGAGAGCAATAAATTTGGAATCAAATTAAAGGGAATAAAAAGGGCAATAAATGGAATCACAAATTAGCCAATTTAAATAAATTTAAATTGCTAAAACCTAAAAAGAACGAACTTTCGCCGTTTTTAACACAAAACCTATGGAAAAGAACCTATTTGAACAAAGAATATCAAAAACCTAAACAATTGGAAAATGGATAACTAAAAGAGAATGACTATGTAAACAAGACCCCTGAACACATTTAAACAAAAAGCAAAACTCCTAAATTAATTAAATATCCAAAAGTATAACCCAACAACTCCTTCGAACGTCCCAAAAAAATTTTTCATTTGAAAAATGAAAAATTTTAGCTAACACATGACAAAATTCCGCGAAACGAAGGAGAGAAAAAAAAATAAAAATTTCAACTACAGCTGTAACATGAGCCATAAAAATCACATGAAAATCAAATTCCTTATAAATAAATCAAAAATCAAATAATCACTTCACTAAACACTTTCATAATAACAATTATCATATTTCTCAACATTTCGTCTAAACTCTTAAACATACATATAGATTCAATATTAAATACTTCAACTTCATTGTAACTCTATATTATGAAAAGTTCATCAATGCATTTTAAAATGCTCCAACAAATACGTCATCAAAGAGAAGCAGTAGAAAAATAATAAACAGATCTCTATATCATTAGCTGTCATGAATAAACATTAATTTTAACGAAAACTTTGGACCAGCCAAAGAATTCCAATAATCTAAACAATAAATTTTGAAATGGTACCTTCAACATAACAACCAATAAATACAATCATCAAATTCATCACCATCTCCTCCTCTACAAAGAAAACAAATATTCGAAGCATAATTTTCAATTTAAATAATAATATCAAAGTTGGCTCAAGTTACAAACAAAAAAATTTGTGGAATATTTACCCCCAAAATAACAAACTCAATTCCCTAACAATTTGGAACTGAACTCAAATTTAACCGACTTGCTTACAAATTATACTATAAACTGATTACTTGGCAAATTAGGTCGTTTAAACGACAAATATACACAAAAATGACCTTATGCATCATTTTACACTAATAACAATAAACGCGATTCAACTAATTATTGTGCAACATCTTGCACTCTCAACAACAATAAACTCAAATATCATCTCTGTAATCTCTCTGGAAATCTCAAAAATTCTCATAAAAATCAAAAAAAATTAAGACAAGGGGCCGAGGGTTGTGAGTCCTCTCAAAGGTTGTGAATCTTTTTTGAACCCCAAAAAAATAGCACAAAAATATCCATCAAGTAGTACATTTAAATTCACTAACTGCCAAGTGTATCACATTACTTTAAACAAAATACCAAAGAAAAAATCATGTTACAAATCCCCATTTAATTTTCAAAACCAAAAGAACTCAAATTGCATTGCACAATTTTAAATATTCCACTTAAAAAAAATTTAATTCTCCTATAATAAAATAAATTTATCCACTTTAACGACCCAAAAAATTTTTAAAGACAGTATTAAAATATCAATATCAGATTCAGAATTAAGAACAAACAAACTGATTTTATCACCACTCTATTTGAGTGTGAAAACCAAACAAATGATCAATGTGAAGAACAAGATAACTCAAGATGACATTTATGTCACACTCATATTGGAGTGTAAAAAACACCTGCATTACCCAATTTTTCAATTAATCACCAGTATTTCATCAACTACATTCACATATCAGTGAGCATTTAAATCTCAATTCCAAATCAGAACATAAAAAATTCTAAGTCGAAAAACTACTGCTTTAATTCTATATAATTTAACTTAATAAAAAAATATTCTCATGTTAAATTTACTCAATTAATTTCATTCTATTTCATCAAAACAATTTTAAGTGTTGCTGGGAGCGTGGGTTACAAGAACAAGAAAATAAAAAAAAATTTGTTAATGAGATGGGATTAGAACAAAAAATGTAAATACTACAAAGGTGCGTTCTTCAAGTACCTAAAACTTCCTAAACTTATGAATTAAATTTAATTTCCAATTACTTCAAATAATAAAATTCAAATCAAATTAATTTACATTAAGGAATGCCTAAATAAAAATTCTAAATGAAAAAATCAAATTCAAAAGTTTCCTCAAAAAATTCTAAATGAAAATATTTAAATTAATCCTAAAATTTTAATCAAAATATTAAAATAAATTCCTCTAATTTAGTTCCAAGAACATTCTATAATATCAGCATTAATCACTTTCATAATATACAGGTATGGAATCAATGTACTGAAATTTCATTTTTAAGAACAACTATTACAGTTAGCATGAATAAGCCCCTAGACTGGTCAAACGGCGCCAATTGTTGGGGGGGGATAAGTGTAATTTTGATATACTAAAAACAAAGAACATTCTGAATCATTCTGACTACTGAAAAACTATCTCTGAAAGTGGACCTATTGACCAGTTTCCCTACGGGTACAAATATGTACTCCTGTAAAATATAAGAATTGACACTTTCCTAAAAATAAAAACATTAAATGTAAAAGAAAGAACACAGATTTTAGGTTTTCAAAATCTAACGTTTATTAAAAATTTTAAACTTCACTTTTAAAATAATTTTCAAAATATTTTACATCTCACTAACTAAAATCAAACATCTTAAATAATAAAAATAAATGGAATGGCCGGTCGTATAGTGGTAAAAAAAAACGTTAGAAATTTTAAATTTTAAAGTTAACAATATTAAACTTATGCAACTATTTATCAAAACTAAAATTTGGAATAAAAAGAACATAAGTTAGCCGAAAGGGAAATTTAGAACAAAAGTTAAACTTAACCTCAGGTTCAGGTGACCTAAAATATATAAGTCTAAAGGGGTCTGATTCTATGCTAGTTCAATTAAATTTTAAATAATGCAAAAGTAAATTAGCCTGAAATTTGAAGGAAAAGAATTATATCACCAAGGCTCCAAGAGTTACCTTACACCTTTCTGGTAGGTCGGACGGTCTGGGTTTCAACAACAACAACAACCAAGGCTCCAAGATAAGCTTCCGAGATCTGCAGGAAAGGACCCAACAGCAAAAACGTCACCAAAGTTCCCTTCTTGAAAGGCAAACACGGCAAAGGAGGGTTATGTCCATCAGAGGTGAGGAAAATCTCCGGCCGGATCCGAATTCCAGAAGATTCCAAATAGGACGTTTAGTAACGAAGAAATAAATTCTCCACACAGCTACACCGGATCTTTGACATCAGGACTGAATGCATCGCATATGTCTGGTGCTTTTCACCAAAAATGACGCTCCAGTTCTTCATAATAAGAGCAGCATAACCCGGGAGAACCAAACACTTAGTTGACGTGTTAACTCATCTCCGCTGACATCGCAGAAACTCTATTTAGAGGATGGGAGACCAATAACACCTCCAATCGTTCCGTCCGTCTAGACATAACAAACGTCCGGCTCCCACATCATCCAGACGAAACATTTTCAGAGAGCATGGAAGGAGGAATCAATTAAGCGAAAAAACATCAAAAGAATGTTGGTTTAACAGTCAGAAGAATTCATCTCGGAGTAAACTAAACACATGCTTAGATGAGAATAAAAAAAAACGTTCCATTTCGAAACCGAACTTCGGCTCGGCTCGCGCCGAAGCGCTAAAAACAACAGCTTTAACAGATCACATCTTAGGTTCTAATCAATTGCAAAAGAGAAGACAAGAGAAAGAGGCCGAAAAAGTGCGCGATTTTGCTTATATACTGCGAAACATCGCTGCCACAGACTGTCAACAAAATTATCGATGAACGATAAAATAATTAATGACAGACGATTTTAATATTACGATCAACCAATTAAAAACTCGAAACTTTAAAGAAGAGAAATTGAATTTCAAAGCAGACGAAAATTAAAAGGAAATGAAGTGAAACGATTTGGAAAATACGAATTCGGCAATAATTTAAATATGGACGATTCTGAAATATTTAAAACGCTGAAAATAGAATAAAACTGTAAAATTGCGATGAATTAATCAATTTTTAACAGAGAGCAATAAATTTGGAATCAAATTAAAGGGAATAAAAAGGGCAATAAATGGAATCACAAATTAGCCAATTTAAATAAATTTAAATTGCTAAAACCTAAAAAGAACGAACTTTCGCCGTTTTTAACACAAAACATATGGAAAAGAACCTATTTGAACAAAGAATATCAAAAACCTAAACAATTGGAAAATGGATAACTAAAAGAGAATGACTATGTAAACAAGACCCCTGAACACATTTAAACAAAAAGCAAAACTCCTAAATTAATTAAATATCCAAAAGTATAACCCAACACATATGCGAATATCTGCCTCTGATCGGTGCGTCACACAATCGCAACAGACGCATCATCACATGAGAAAGTTTTTTTTTGCTCTGCCATTGATCAATCTCCTCGCTTATGCAACAGTGGCGAGCGTAGCGCGGCAGTCTGAGCGAGCCTTATGTATTTCATATTTCTGCTACATTTTGAGAGTGTAGTTAGCCTGTACCAACAGCATGTCACAATACAGCAACGAAGAACATTTTAAAATGCTTATGCTGTACAGTTCATGCAATCGCAATGCTAACGAACCTGCACGGGAATATCAATCTACTTCTCCCAATTCTCGACATCCTTCTGGGAGATTTTTCGATTGGTGCAACGAGTGCGTGAAAGGGGAAGCGTACATCGTGTAGGTGGACTAGGTAGGCCCAAACTTAATTCAACTGAAGTAGAAATTGATATTGTGACTTACTTTTGCGGTCACCCACATATTAGTGTTCGTACCACTGCTTCAGAAATGAACGTGCCACATGCAACAGTGTGGAGAATACTGAAACGGAATAAATGGCATCCGATTAATATTCATGTTGTGCAAGGACAGGAGCCAACAGATTATCAACGTCGTCTAGATTTTTGTAATTGGGCTCTAAATCAGGAAGATGCTAATCCCTCTTTCCCGAAAAACGTAATTTGGACTGACGAATGATGTTTTAAACAAGATGGATGCATAAATCCTTAAAATGAGTACTTCTGGTCTGACACAAATCCATTCGTGGTGCGTGATATTCATTATCAGAAGCAATTTTTTGCGAATGTATAGTGTAGTATTTTCAGAAACCGTTTGCTTGAACCCATACTGTAATACTGTACGTTGACGGGTGACAGATATGTTAATGAGATTCTGAATGCTGTTATTCCTGATTTTATGCATGAACTGGTCCTAACAGTACTTCCGCATGTATGGTTTCAACAGGACGGATCTCTAGCTCACCATACTTCAGTTGTGAAACAGTGGTTAAATAACGAGTTTCCAGACAAGTGAATTGGCTTGTCGAATTTCCCCCTAGATCGACTGAGTTAACGTCTATGGATTTTTATTTGTGGAGTCGTTTACGCACAACTGTTTATCTGCCACCTCCATTAAATGAAACAGAGTTGCAACAACGCATTCAAGATGGTTGTAGTGACATCACCGAACAAGAACGTGATCGAGTGCACAGAAGTGTTATCAGGCGAATGCAGCTCTGTATTGGCATGGATGGAAAACATTTTGAACACGCTTTATATTATTTGTTGTAAAGTTATTATTTCTTCACAATGTAGATACTTTTGTACCAATAAATATCAAAATAATTATTTATTTATGTAATCATTGTTTTCTTTCGTAATTTTTGTATGGCCATTGAAACGCGATCTGCCGACATGATATTTCCCCTCTGAGAACCCATGTCGATGCACCGAAACGTGATTTAAATCAGCATCTTTTGTCTTTCCATATCTCTGGGACTTTTCATGATAAAATGCTGAAATTTTGTACATCACCTTATTAGTGTATGGGGCACATTTTACTCATTGGAAATATTTTTGTACGGGGGCCCGTATAAAAATTTAAATTTTGAATTTCTTAAAATTTAATTCCCTTGAAAATTTCAATCGATTTCATAAAATTCTGTACCTTTTTTTACGCAAATTTGTAATTCATTATATATGTCTAAGATCAATATTTAAACAATAAAAACCGAGGTCAATGTTTTTGGGACACCCTGTATATATATATATATAATGCTTCGATTGCCCTCTAAGTTACTTTTTCAATCGGTGTGGACATATGAATTTTCTTTGTGATTATGTTATACATTCTTGGAAGATATCATGCCGATTCATTTTAATTGCTTTTAATTATTCTGGAATATTTTTATAATTTGCACAGTTTAAAATTGTATCTTGTTCTCTAAGTACAATTTTTTTTAATCCCACCAAAATGAAAGAATTAGTACTCTATATATTTTATCTATTCATACAGTGCAAATACGTACTAATGCATTATACGTCCCTAAACGTCTTTATAAATACCACATTTGGGAGTTTTACTGGATAGAACCTCATTCTTTAACTGTGTGTTTTAAACTTTTCCGTAACTACTGCAATGGATTGAATGGAAACTCCAGACGATCGGCTGTCTCTAAATTATCTTTTCTCTGTGCTATTTCATGCATTCGGAGACATTTTAAAAACTCAAGGGAGCCTTCTATTTGAAGGTACACTCTAAGCAACGATTCTTTTCCAATTGGTTTTACGTTTGTGTCTCAAAAGATTTCTTCAAAAGTTCGAATAAAATAACTTGCACAGTAACGTGAAAGTATAACGTGGGAAAAAACGTGAACACGTATAACGTGTAACTACAAGTAACGTGTAACTACACGTATAACTACAAGTAATTTAACCCTATGCTTAAAACTTCATCGCAAAAAATCGCTCTTCTCTCGGTAAAGTCAATGAATATTTCTTTCATATCAGCTATGCAGACTCCATGAGCTAAATTCTTTTGGTTTAAAAAAATACAGCAATTTCTATACAACACATCCTACATATTTTGCTGTTTACATTTTACATAAATGAAAAATAGGCTTCGTTGTAGAAATAATCAAATTTGGATGAGTATTTATTATGAGCTCAATGTATTTCATTTTTTCATATATATTGTAATTGCGTTGATTTAGTATGTAGATGCACAGAATTTAAACCAAAATAAAGTGGTTTTAGGACGGATACAACACTCAAAATGAAATATAAAGAACTTTAAAAATCACGATTTTGAGACAAGATGGATGCCACATATCATTTTGAAGTGGATCACGTGATACTTTCATATCATGGTCACGTGATCGTTTCATACAAGAGGTGTTATTATTATTTTAATTTTTATTTAAAAAAACTACTGAATATATTTCGCTGAATTTTTTTTATATATTTTATGGAACAATGTGAATATTACCTAAAAATTTCGAAGCATTTTGTGCATTTTAAATCCGCTTAAAAAATGTTTGAAAAATTAGGTCCCATAGGGCTCAATGTATTTCATTCTTTCAACCCGGTTTCAATCCAAAACTAATTGGGTGATATTATTCATTTACATTCCCATAGGTCCTACAGACCGTCTGAACAACATACTAAAATTTCATTTAAATTAAGTCATTTTTACGGCAGTTATCGTGCTAACGGATAGACAGACAGACAGAATGAACAAAGTCATAAACACTTTTCAACTTTGTTGTAAAGTGTTAATAAAAACAAGAAAGATCAATCATGCTTAAAGCATTGATTATGAAACACTTTCCAACTTCCCTTCCGAGAGGTTGGTGGTAGGGGAAGGAGGGTACGGTCCCTGTGGATGCCACCCCCACTGGGTTCCGGTCTAAATTGGGTGGCACTTCCCTGCCGTCCATACAGTTACCTTACACCTTTCTGGTAGGTCGGACGGTCTGGGTCTCAACAACAACACTTTCCAACTTCAATGCAATTTTATTTAAAAAAGTCGAAAATGCAATACATTCCTCGGTAATATTTTAAAACTTATCACGATACTACATTGATTTATTATATTTGAAAACTTAAACCTTCATTGAAAAAAATGAACTTCATTCAAAAGACGGCATTGAAATATAAATTGCGTGGTTTAAATATCTCTAAAGTGCAATACATTCCACGGTAATATTTTTAAATCTATCATAATACTACGATAATTTATTATATTTGAAAACTTCATCGAAAACAACTGAAATTAATTCAAATGACGTCATAGAAAAAATAACACGCCTGGATCTCTCTATAAAAGCAGGATTTCATTCATAACTTTCTCCATTTCATTCATCACAATACTATAATAATTTATTTTATTTAAAAATTAAGACCATGGAGCTACAATTCATAAACTTTATGCTTAAAACTTCATCGAAAAATATCGTCCTTCTGTTTATAAAATCAATTAATATTTCATTCATATCAGCCATGCAGACTCCATGGACTGAATTATTTTGTGTTAAAGAAATACAGTAATTCTAATACAACTCGTTCTACATATTTTGCTGTTTACATTTTACATAGGTGAAAAATAGGCTTAATTGTAGAAATAATCAAATTTGAATGAGAATTTAAACTCAAATATATTGTCATTGTGTTGTTTTAGTATGTAGATGCACAGAATTTAAGCAGAAATAAAGTAGTTTTAGGATGGATACAACACTCAATATGAATTAAAAAGAACTTTAAAATATCACGAATTTGAAACAAGATGGATGCCATATCTCATATTGAAGTGGGTCATGTGATCGTTTCATATCATGGTCACGTGATCGTTTCATATAAGATGTGTAATTATTATTTTAATTTTTATTTAAAAAACTACTGAATATATTTAGCTGAATTTTTTTTTATATATTTTATGGAACAATTTGACTATTACCTAAAATTTTCGAAGCAATTTGTGAATTTTAAATCCGCTTAAAAAATGTTAGAAAAATTAGGTCCCATAGGGCTCAATATATTTCATTTTTTCAACCCGGGTTCAATCCAAAACTAATTGTGTGATATTATTCATTTATATTCCCATAGGTCCTACAGACCGTCTGAACAACATACTAAAATTTCATTTTGATTAAGTCATTTTTACGGCAGTTATCGTGCTAACGGACAGACAGACAGACAGACAGACAGACAGACAGACAGACAGAATGAACAAAGTCATAAACACTTTTCAACTTTGTTGTAAAGTGTTAAAAAGGACATCATATATTTATCTCTATATCAAAATTTTTCACACATAGATATTCCTAAATAAATAGTATTTTACTGCATAAAGTGCTTACTATTGTTACCTTAATAAATGATATGCATTACTGCATACCCTCTTCTTCAATGTATAGTTTTATCAATACACTTTACATACGTCACTGTCTTTTTATTTCCACAAGTCATAGATATGTATGTCATGCAATTTTTTGTCAACGTTAGCTAATTTTATTTATTTTAACGAGATATATAAATATAATGCTACATTAAGGCTATACTACTATTCATTGGAGATATCAAATTCTTCAGATATTCACTCATCATGGACTCTAACCTTCCAAATACTTATTTCATAGGTTGTAGAGCACGATTGAAATGAATATATATGTAACTCATCTCCAAAATTTAGAGACAGAAAGGTGTAACCCAGTGACATTTACAACTAAAACAAGTTCACATTTTCTCGTAAGTTTTCATTTTCCAATCTATATAATATGCCTTATAAGTAAAAAGGAAGTATTCATCTTCATTAGCTCGACGGCCCACTGTAGGCATTGCCCTTCCTCAAAATATGTTTGCCAGCTATCATTCTGGAAGGAATGATGCTCCAAATTTTAATACTTTTCACCTCAAAGTCATTGTCTAGACAACAGATTCATCTCAACTTCGGTCGTCCTCTAAAACCTTTTCAATCGGTATGGACATACACATTTTCTTTATGATTATGTTTTACATTCTTGGAAAATTGTCTTGCGGATTAATTTTTATTGCATTTAACTACGTTAGAATATTTTTAACACTTTACAACATAGTTGAAATGTGTTTATGACTTTGTTCATTATGTCTGTCTGTCTGTTCGTTCACACGATAACTGCCGTAAAAATAACTTTATTAAAATGAAATTTTAGTATGTGGTTCAAACTGTCTTTGGAACCTATGGAAATATAAATGAATAATAACACACAATTACTTTTGGACTGAACTCGGTTTGAAAAAATGAAATACATTGATCCCTATGGAACCTAATCTTTCAAACATTTATTAAGCTAATTTAAAATTCACAAATTGCTTCACAAATTGCTTCGAAAGTTTTGAGAAATATTCAAATTATCCCATAAAAAGTATAGAAAGAATTTCAGCAAAATATATTCTGTAGTTTTTAAATAAAAATTAACATAATAATTGCATCCATATTATATTCAGAGCTCGTATGACCCACTTCAAAATAAAATATGGCATCCATCTTATGTCAAAATCGTGATTTTTAAAGTTCTTGTTAATTTAGATTTAGTGTTGTATCTATCCAAAAACCGCTTTATTTTTGCTTAATTACTGTACATCTATATTTTGAAACAACGCAATTACAATATATTTGAGTTTAAATGATCAATGCCATTCATCTTGTGTCAAAATCGTGATTTTTGAAATTCTTTTTAATTTATATTTAGTGTCGTATCCATCCTAAAATCACTTTATTTTTGCTTGAATTCTGTGCATATACAATCTGAAACAGTGCAATTGCAATATATTTTAGTTTAAATCATCATCAAACTTTGATTAGTTCTACAGCAAAGCCTAATTTTCCTTTATGGAGAATGTAAACACATAAAGATATAGAATGGGTTGCATAATAATTGCTGAATTCCTTTAATTCAAAATTATTTAGCTCTTTATGTCTGAAATATAGCTGATATCAATGAAATCTAGCTGATAGTCATTGGTTTTACATAGAGAACAGACGATTTTATAGCAGACTTTTTCGGTGACGTTCTAAGCATGGAGTTAAATGACCTGTTCCTCCATGGTTTTAAATCTATATAATAAAAGGCAATGTCTGTCTGTGTGTCTGTCTTATACACTATACGTTTCGCCACCGCGCGTCGGAGAGCTACGAAATTTGGCAATCGGAGACCTGGGGGGGAGGGAAGGGGACACGTGAAAACCGATTTTTAAAATTTTAATTTTTTTTTTATTTATTTAATGTTTTATGCGATTTCGACCGTTTTTTGCCCTTTTTTCTCCACGATCCAGACGTCGTAGAAAAAAACAAATCACACCATCGGAAAGAGCAGAGAATTTCGAGTAAAAATATATCAATTTCAAATCTCAGAGATAAATTCTAATATTTTTTTATGATTTTAAAGCAAAAGTCACTTTTGACTCAAAAAAACGATTTTTGGTTTTTAAATTCTCGCATAGTAAAAAGTACTCAGAATTTCGACTAATAATTTACATTTTTAGAAAGGTCAAGCATCTGGTATTCTTACAAGTCCAATCTGGTCAGGAAATATTCCGTATTGCCCACAGGATCGGGATTTTAAAAGTTTCCGAATTTCAATTTCTCGGCGTTCCGCTCGGCGTGCCGCTTCGTTTCTTCCCCGCTGAAGGAGGGAAGATGGTGGGTGGGGACGTCAAGGTGGAGGTGACGTCACGGTTCTGAATAGAGCTCCTTTGCTCTATATAAATTATTATATTTTAACTTTTGGATATTTTAAATGGATATTTTAATTTTATGTATATTTTAAATGATGGAACAATGAAACAATGGAATGAGGATGATGGAATTTAGCATATGGTCATTTTAAATTGCAAATTAGCGCGCGGGAAGTTAGCGGTAGGCCCGGGTTCGATACCCGCCACTGCCAAAACTGCCGCCGTGTTTACGTGGAATACGATCACGTTAAATATGTGGGTCCGTAAGTTCTTCCGAGAGGTTGGTGGTAAGGGAAGGAGGATACGGCCCCTGTGGATCCCTCCCCCACTGGGTTCCCGTCTAAATTGGATGAATATATAGAAAGTTATGGAGATTGTCGCGGAGGGCGCGGCAGCCCAGTGGTTAGCGCGCGGGAATTGCACTCAGTAGGTCCGGGTTCGATTCCCGCCACTGCCAAAACTTACGCCACGTTCACGCAGAGTACGATCATGTTAAACATGTGGGTTCGTGAGTCCTTCTGAGAGGTTGGTGGTAGGGGAAGGAGGGTACGGCCTAAATTGGGTGAATAAAAAGAAAGTTATGGAGATTGTCGCGGAGGGCGAAGTAGCCCAGTGGTTAGCACGCGGGAATTGCACGCGGTAGGCCCGGGTTCGATTTCCAAAATTGCCGCCGTGTTCACGCGGAGTACGATCACGCGGAATAAACATGTGTGTCTGTAAGTCCTTTCGAGAGGTTGGTGTTTGGGGAAGGAGGGTACGGTCCCCGAGGGTGCATCTCCCACTGGGTTCCGGTCTAAATTCGGTGAATAAAAAGAAAGTTATGGAAAATGTCGCGGAGGGCGAAGTACACCAGTGGTTAGCGCGCGGGAATTTCACTGGGTAGGCCCGGGTTCGATTCCCGCCACTGCCAAAACTGCAGCCGCGTTCACGCGGAGTACGATCACGTTAAACATGTGGGATCGTAAGTCCT
Organism: Amaurobius ferox; assembly: GCA_951213105.1. Classification (NCBI taxonomy): domain Eukaryota; kingdom Metazoa; phylum Arthropoda; class Arachnida; order Araneae; family Amaurobiidae; genus Amaurobius; species Amaurobius ferox. Next base: position 51,520,166 of record OX578140.1, on the reverse strand, counting down.
TCCGAAAGGTTGGTGGGAGGGGAAGGAGGGTACGGTCCCTGTGGATGTCTCCCCCACTGAGTTCCGGTCTAAATTGGGTGGCACTTCCTGGCCGTCCAAACAGTTATCTTACACCTTCTGGTAAGGTCGCGCCAGCGAGTGTGCCACGGTTACAATTTGCCACGGTCAGAATTTTCAATGGTAGCGAACAGGCTGGTCGCCAAAGGCGGCTAGTAAATAATAAAAGGCAATGTCTGTGTGTCTGTGTGTCTGTGTGCCTGTGTGTCTTATACACTATACGTTTCGCGACCGCGCGTCGGAGAGCTCCGAAATTTGGCAATCGGAGACCCGGGGGGGAGGGAAGGGGACACGCGAAAACCGATTTTTAAAATTTTAATTATTTTTTTTGTTATTTAATGTTTTATGCGATTTCGACCGTTTTTTGCCATTTTTGCCCTTTTTTTCCCACGATCCGGACATCGTAGGAAAAAACAAATCACACCATCGGAAAGAGCTGACAATTGCGAGTAAAAATATATCAATTTCAAATCTGAATTTCGATTTCTAATATTTTTTAAAGATTTTAAAACAAAAGTCACTTTTTGCTCAAGAAAAGTATTTTTGGTTTTTAAATTCTCGCATAGTAAAAAGTACTCATAATTTCGACTAATAATTTACATTTTTAGAAAGGTCAAACATCTGGCATTCTTACAAGACTAATCTGGTCAGGAAATATTCCGTATTGCCCACAGGATCGGGATTTTAAAAGTTTCCGAATTTCAATTTATCGGCGTTCCGCTCGGCGTGCCGCTTCTAAACCGGCGTTTCTCCCCCGCAGAAGGAGGGAAGGTGGTGGGTGGGGACGTCAAGGTGGAGGTGACGTCACGGTTCTGAATAGAGCTCCTTTACTCCATATAAATTATTATATTTATATTTTAAATGATGGAACGATATGGATTTTTTAAATGTATATTTTAACTTTTGGATATTTTAAATGATGGAACAATGAAACAATGGAATGAGGATGATGGAATTAAGCATATGGTCATTTTAAATTGCAAATTAGCGCGCGGGAAGTTAGCGGTAGGCCCGGGTTCGATTCCCGCCACTGCCAAAACTGCCACCGTGTTTATGTGGAATACGATCACGTTAAATATGTGGGTCCGTAAGTCCTTCCGAGAGGTTGGTGGTAGGGGAAGGAGGATACGGCCCCTGTGGATGCCTCCCCCACTGGGTTCCCGTCCAAATTGGGTGAATATATAGAAAGTTATGGAGATTGTCGCGGAGGGCGCGGCAGCCCAGTGGTTAGCGCGCGGGAATTGCACTCAGTAGGCCCGGGTTCGATTCCCGCCACTGCCAAAACTTACGCCACGTTCACGCAAAGTACGATCACGTTAAACATGTTTGTTCGTGAGTCCTTCCGAGAGGTTGATGGTAGGGGAAGGAGGGTACGGTCTAAATTGGGTGAATAAAAAGAAAGTTATGGAGATTGTCGCGGAGGGCGAAGTAGCCCAGTGGTTAGCGCGCGGGAATTGCACGCGGTAGGTCCGGGTTCGATTTCCGCCACTGACACGGAGTACGATCACGTTAAACATATGGGTCCGTATGTTTTTCCGAGAGGTTGGTGGTAGGGGAAGGAGGGTACGTTCCCTGTGGATGCCTCCCCCACTGGGTTCCGGTCTAAATTGGGTGGCACATCCTGGCCGTCCAACCAGTTACCTTACACCTTTCTGGTAGGTCGCGCCAACGAGTTTGCCACGGTTGGAATTTGCCACGATCAGCATTTTCAAGGGTTGCGAACAGGCTGGTCGCCAAAGGCGGCTAGTTTTTAAATAAAATAAATTATCGTAGTATTGTGATAATTGAAATGAATGAAATAAAAGTGCATTAATAAAAGATTTACAGCTTTTACACAGAGGGCCAGGCGATTTACATTTCAATGACGTAATTTGCATAGAATTCATTTTTTTTCGATGAAGTTTTAAGTTTTCAAATATAATAAATTATTGTATTATTGTGACCATTTTTAAAATATTACTGCTGAATGTATCGTATTTCAGAAATATTTAAATCAGGCAATTAATATTTCAATTACGTCATTTGAATAAAGTTCACTTTTTTCGATGAAGTTTTAAGTTTTCAAATATAATAAATTTATTGTAGTATTGTGATAATTTTCAAAATATTTCTTCTGAATGTATCACATTTTAGAGGTGTTTAAATTAAATTGCATTGCAGTTGGAAAGTGTGTCATTATCAATGCTTTATGCATGAATGATATTTCTTGTTTATAATTTGTGCAGTTCAAAATTGTATCTTTTTCTCCAAATACAATTTTTCTGAATCCTACCAAAATGAAAGCATTCGCGTTCTATATGTTTTATCTATTCATATAGTTCAGATTCATATTAATGCATTATACGTCCCTAAATATCTTTAAGAATACCACATCTGAGAGTTTTACTGTAAAGAATCGCATTCTGTAACTGTGTCTTTTAAACTTATCCGTAACTACTGCGATGGATTGAATCAAAACTCCAGACGATCGGCTGTCTCTAAATCGTCTTTCCTCCGTGCTATTTCATGAATTCGGCGACATTTTGAAAACCCAAGGGAGCCTTCTATTTGAAGGTAGACTCCAAGCAACGATTCTTTTTCAATTGGTTTTACTTCAAAATTGGCACGATTTTGTCTCAAAAGATTTCTTCAAAAGTACAAATAGTATAACTTGTAAAGTGACGTGGAAGTATGTCGTGGGAAAAAATTTGAACGTATGATGTGTAGAATAATGTGAAAATATAACGTGTAAAACAACATAAAAGCACAGGGTGTAATGTACAGGGATGTTAAAAAGGATTAAATCACACCGAAAATCTCAAGATTTATAAAATATATGTTTATGATAGTGTATAAATAGTATAACTTGTAAAGTACAAATAGTATAACTTGTAAAGTGACGTGGAAATATGTCGTGGGAAAAAAACTTGAATGTATGATGTGTAGAATAATGTTGTTGTTGTTGTTGAGACCCAGACCGTCCGACCTACCAGAAAGGTGTAAGGTAACCGTTGTGTAGAATAATGTGAAAATATAACGTGTAAAGCAACATAAAAGCACAGAGTGTAATGTACAGGGATGTTAAAATGGATTAAATCACACCGGAAATCTCAGCTTTATAAACTATATATTTAAGATACTGTAAAATATTCAGATGTTGTATCCTATTTCATGCGCATTATCCCTTATATGAAAATGTTAAGTGTCATTGCCCTCTAGCCATTATTACAGGATAGTAGATATGACTCCATGCCATTTTGAAAATTTAACAAAATAGTCTTAATTATGAAAAGCTTTTTATTGTTAAATATTTAATAAAATAATAATGTCACGCTATTCTTTTATTATTAAATATTTAATAAAATAAGGTTATCACATATTTATCTTTAATTTCCAAATTTTTTGCATATAGACATTCCTAAATAAATAATGTTTTTGCTGCATAAACTTCTGCAAATTTTTACCTCAATAAATGCATGCATTACTCCATACCATTTTCTTCAATGTATCGTTTTATCAATACACTCTAAATACGCTTTAAATACGTCATTGTTCCTTTTTTTCCACCAAAGTCATGGAAATGCGTGTGATGCTGTGAGACCAGAAATAGATCTCACATTTGATGAGACAGTTTTATGTACAAATTTTTGGTGGCCAAAACAGTGAACAATACTTGTAGTCTGGCTACCGAGTTTTATAACCCCGTGAACCTAAAGGTCAGAAAACCGCAAATTTAGGGATGCCATGACAGAGAGGGCCGAGCTGGGCCTTATGAGATGTGGAATGGTTCCATTGGTTAAAGGAGTAACCAATGGAAAAAGAAGATTGTTACGTAAACTCAATGCGGCAAATGGAAGAAAAGGAGGAGTTACACCCCCCCCCCCGAGGGAACCACAGCCTGTGACCCGAGAACGACACTACAAGGAGATAACTTGTGCACAGAGACTCTTGACAACATGACTTGTACAGAGAACTAATATGACTTGAGAGAGTACACGTTAACAGATAACTGAAATCAACGACTAGTGCAGTGATGTTTTAATACGACTTAAGATAACTTGGAGACAATGGCTGGATTTGGTGAATTCAGACTTGTAGAATGTCTTGTAGAGGTTCCAAAATAATGGAGATATATTAATGTGTGAGTGCAATCAGAGTACGAGAAGGAGCAACACACCAAAGAGTTATGGCGAGTACAAATAACTGATGCAAGCATTTGATATATGATGCATATGATTTGATATATGATTTCGGCCCAAGGCCGAAATTGTAGGTATGTGCCCATTAAAAATGATATCTGGTCCTAACTACTATTTAGGCGTTTCCGTTTTGGTCACATATGTCCCCTCCGCTGAAATGATATAATTAAATAATGTAATTTAATTTAATTAAGATTTTTGTTGCTAATAAATGTTTTATTGTTAAAGTTTAAATGGTGCAATCAATGAGTATTATAATAATTTTAATAATTCCTTTACAGGACTCACGCGAAAGTTAAATAATTGGAGGATTTTATATAGCGGCACAACTAGCAATGTACGATTTCAATAATAAGTCCACTAATATGAGAATTTACGGCAATGTTAAGATAAGATGATTAATAATAATTAATGTTAATTATAAAGTTAAGATTTATTTTTATTGGGTTACCACAGATGCAATTTTAGCACTACTGTAACACGAAGGAACAGCGTGGAAGTAACATAGACAATAATGAGTACAGAATGAGTACAGACAATAATGAGTACACAACATAATGAATACAGAAAATACGTTACAATATAACAATAATACTTCATACGTTAAAATATAACATATGAAGTAACGTGAAAATATAACGGTTAAAGTAATGTAAAAGTACAACTTGTAGGACAATACACCCTGCAACCAAATACCAATTTTGTATAATTTAAACCGATACAGTAATCTAAAAATGAGTGAAAAAATTGACTTTGTTTATTTCTATTCAAGTTCCATCCTCGGACTATAGGTAATTTTACGTTGTCGAAATTTTAAAATCGATAACATTTTAAACCTCTAAAAATTTGAGTTTTTATCTCTATTTGTTAAAACACAAAAGCTCAACAAATGATGTTGCAAATTTTGTTCAGATCTTATTTTAAAGATCAATCACTCTCTGTACATTACGATGTTGTTACGATTGAAAATGTGCTATGATTTTTCAGATCGTTAAGAACAGATTAGTGTGAAATTACTTGAAATTTTGCTTCCCCATTAAACAACAAAAACCGTTACCGAGTTTCATGGCTGAGCATTGCTTGGATTTTCTTCTCCGCTGCGTACAATCTGACACAAATACAGATTATTATTATTAAAGATTGAATAAGGTAATATAAACACTTTATTTAGATGTATGTAAAGCAATGTATTATTTATTTCAGATAAAGTGTATCAATAAATTATAAAACATCCCTGTTTGTAATGCTTTATAATTTAAATTTGTTATTATGTATTATAAGCATGTATTATAAGCATGAATAATATATAATATTAATGCATTATAAGCATGAACTTCGATATTTATTGTCTTCTCTGAAATAGTTCTATTTCTGCTAATGAAAGAAATAATTTTGAATTTTATTCTGGTAGTTGAAAACAACTAGTGCTTTTGAATATAAATATACACATTATGCTACAAATAGAACATATATTCTCAGAAAAGCCAAGTAAATGCAACAAATAAAATCCCATCGATGTCATTTTGAAGTGAAGTGGATTCAGAATTCAATCCCTATTTCATTTGAAATTTCCTTACTAAGCTCAAAGATAGGATGCGAAAATGTTTCCTTCGAAATCGAAACATTTAGGATCGAAAAAATATTTTATCGATAGAAATGTAACACATGCACACAAAACATATTCAGATAATTCAAAGTTTGTTATCTTGTGCATTCAAACAAGAAGATATAATTGGATTTATTGTCTTGATCTGTTATCTGATATATTACATTACAATAAATATTCCAACAACAACCTTATAATATATGTATAGTTATAGTTGCCCTGTAGGTTGCAATTTTCATAAGGAAAGTTAGACCAGTACCAGAGAGTCTCCATTACTGGACAATAGAGGAGTACACTTTACTATGCTGGATGGCAGTGTCGTACAATACTTGTACGACATGTTGACATTGCTCATTATCTTTCTTGGCATCCGTAATTACAATGTAAATGCAGCAGAGGAAACCAATTGGAACGCAAACATAGATAAACAGCGTTCATCCCCTTCTGCGTCAACGACAAATGGGAGAAGTGGTATGAACCAAAGGGGGAAATAAAAAGGTGCCCCAAAGTTTGTTCCAGACAGTCGACAGATTTGAATTTTCGACAATGACCTAGCAACATGTCAATTGAGCTGGTCAAAAAAAATATCTACTGTGAGCATACAAAGAAAACGTGGCTCAGAAGTGTGATGTGCAATAGAATCTTACAACATAGTGATTGCGCGAATAAGTGTCAAAATACAAGAGAATAGGTATTTATGTGTTTCACTTGTCACTAATTATCACGGAAGGCACACATTTAACGGTTATCTAATAATGAACAATTAGTTCGTTCGAATCTACGTCGTAATAACAAGTTCTTGTATTTTAAACTAAAAGAACTATATTGAGTTTCGGTAGATTAAAAGAAAGTGTCTAAATATATGTGTCAATTATGTTATGTGTTATAAATATGTTTATTAATGAAATATTGGTAGCGTTATATGTATTATAAAAATGGATTGATGACTAATCTTAGTAATCAAGATAAATAGATATCTGTGAAATTAAATATTAAATAAATTGGTCAATTTAGATAAATGTGTTTATTTATATCTTGTGTATTTGTCTCTCCGGCTTGAGAACCGGCAGTTTCATGCTCCACCCTTAGTGAAGGCATCAAAGGTAAGTCCTGGTATAGTAATTTTTGATAAGGACAACTTTACATTATGACAGGCAGCAAGTGTAGGTTTTATTTGCAGAGTCAATAAAAGCGACGCCAAGAATTTTGCAGTTCCGTCCCAGTAGCTCAAAGAAAGAGCGACAACTGGTCAGTGCGAAAATCCATGGTTTGATTACTATTAGGGCAAAAAGATTCATTAGAATGGCGTCCGAAAACATCAACCCTGCAGGTTAGTAAAGATGGCAGTGGTGTGAAAGTGATCCTATTACGACTAACATAGATTAAGTGGACTCCAGGATATTGAGCGCTGATTTCAAATCGGGAAGTCAATGACCACGCATGAAACTTAATGAAAAATAAAAATATGATGGGGACAGGACATGACTTTTCCCTGCAGACTCAAATTCATATTTTTTTATTTCTTTAATAATTCGTTAGATTGAGTTTAATGCACCAAATAACACTGAATTTGCATTTTTAATTCAATTTTTGTTTTTATTTGTTAATTGGACATTTTTTCGAAATCGGCGTAACAAAAATGCAAGAAATCTCAAGTATCTTGAGAACGCTTAGTCTTAAAGTTATGGAGTTGGTCTTATCCTTTTCCTCGTCAAAAATTAGGTATAAAACAAGCATTTAATGGATGCATTTGAGCAGTTGCAGTCTTTTTTTTAGATTTTGACGATTTTTGCGGGCCATTTCGTAAAACACGTTGTTCTTTTCCGAATCGTACCAAATTCTAATCAGCACCAGAGTATCCCACAAGTAACTTATCTACCAAATGTTTTGAAATTTGGTCAATTAGTATTTTAGCTAGAGTGGACACATGAAATTTTTACTGGTCATTTCGCAATAAAGGCGGCTTCTGTTTTTACGAATCTTAGCAAAAACTAATCAGCACCAAGGTCTAACTCAAGGGACTTATTTACCAAGTTTTATAAAATTCGGTTCATTAGTCTTTTAGTTAAAGTGGATACATACATTGCACAGACAGACAGGCAGACAGACATACAGACACACACACAGACGTCACGCTAAAAATAGTTTTTCGTATTCTAGAGGTCTCAAAACGTGTAGATCCGTCGAAAACACGAGTTGTGGTTTTAGGTATGATTCAAATACTTTCCCTATACATTACCATGTATTGCATTGAAAGTAAAAATAGTAGCAGGGGGGTTATCCTAAGGCAAAAATATCAGGAGGTAGTCAACCAGACTGTTAAGTGACCCTTCAGTCTGACATTACAGGGAAGAGAATGCACAGGTATTCTCCAAAAGACGAAAAACATAAGTATCCGGTACTTGGGCAAATTCCTTTAAATAAAGAATCTCAGAAAATAAACTTAGAGGCTCTCCGAATGGATTACATTTTGTCATTCCTCTCTTTGTTCCATCTATTTTCACGAGGACTAATTGGAGTAAGAATTAGAGTTTCGCTTGGATATCTCAACTCAGCGAAGTAACTAGGAGTTTTAGTTTCTTAAGCTAAATAAGTAGAGATCCAAAATTTTTATTTTAAAAAAAAATTTTATAAATCTAAACTAATTGACAAAACTTAAGTATCCGGTACTTGGCAATGGTTTTTTGCAAATTGGTTTGAGAGCCAAAATTTTAGTTTTTTCCCTAACCCCCAACCCCCAACTCCCAATCCAAATAAAAGCACATAAAAATGATTTTATTTTGAGAAGCTTAAATTCTAATGGGCCCCGAAATGTTGGGACACCAATATTTTAGACACTATATATGTTACTCTGTATAAATATATATCCCCCCCCCCTTATACGTTAGATGTCCTGGCAAGTGAAAAAAATGTTAATGTTACATAAAGAATTTATGCTTCGATGATTTGCAACTATTATATTGTGCTTTATCTGATTTTATGTCGGAGAACCATTGTTCTCTTCATGCAAGTGAGAGCTATATTTTGCGGAACAGTTAAAAGATGATCCTTGAATTTTGGTAGTGCATGCATATAATCGTGTTTTATACTATAATTATGTATGTATCTGAGAACCAAAGCACAATCTATTCTTTCACAAGTTGGACTTGCTGATCATTAAAAAATCCCTGTGGGAAATCTTCAAAAAATTTTATGGTTTATATAGTATGAGTTTTGTATTCGGACAAAATTATAATAGTGTCACGAAATTTTAATAATGCGTGTAGTTTAATATTATTGAGAACAAAAATATAATAACACAATGGATAATTCTCCTAAGAATATGATGCTTAAATATTTAATATGGGTAGTAAACACCTATATCGGGCTGACTGTTCCCCCCACAGAATAAACCGGAATAAATGAAAATATGGAATTCTTCTAAGGCGAGTACTACATTTGGGCCGATCCGGTGGTCGAGCGGTCAGGGGCATGCGTTTCCGTCTGATCGCTGGATTGCCGGGTTGCGGGTTCTAATCCGGCCAGCGGGCAAGGATGTTGTCATGTCGATGCCAAGTCAGACTTCCGCCCTTCGGGGAGCATCTATAAAAGTGAAGCTGCAAATATTCTCCCCTTCGCCATGGGATACCCTGGGGGTCTTGGGAGCGTGGTGCGTAGGCGCCCCTTCACCACGGGGGGCGCCTACGCACCACGAACTTAGTAACTAACGAACTACATTTGAACATTTGTGTCGTTTCAAAATTTTTAATGCTTTATATTTTAAAACATTTTTTTCTTTCTTTCTTAACCTAGTTATCTTCTTTATTCCACTGAAAGCAAACTCCATGACCTCATCTTCATTGGAAGTAAACTTTATTTGTTTACATCCTGTATCTTTCCTTAATTTGATATTATACATTTTCAGGGATTCATTACAGAATTCAAAGAATCATCTTCGCACTTCCACCTATGACGACGGTTAAAAATCATTACATAACACCTGGGGACACACTTGGAAAACACATGCTCTATGTGACACAGTTTAATTACAGCATTTATAGGCTATTAATACTCTTCGAATTTGTCACGTTATCGTTAGTTAGTTCTGGCCTCCTTGTTCTCTTTCGATGGTATCAATGGCGTTTGCCGGATATTACTTTATCCTACACTATTCTGGTCTCACAGATACTCGTACTATTTATTTTGAGCATCCCCTTCGAGGATGTTCAGAATCCATTGTCAACCGTTTATATTACGAATAGACAATTTAATCAATAGTGTCTGCACATATCTGCATGTCTGTAAGACTGTCGATGCAATATCTCTTGAACACATTGAGGAATTTGAATAAAATTTGGCAAGATTATTCCAATCAATAAGCAACACAGTATTATTGATTTTCAAAGTAGATGGACGAAAAGAAGGCTCCAAATAATTCTAACATTATTTTGCAAAAATCGAAACAAAGTTATAGAAAAATTATGGTAATAATTTTTAACAATTTAGCAATTGCTTTATCCAAAAGCTGATAATATATATTGCGAAACGTCATCATTTACTGTTTTCGAGAATGGCATACAGTTTCGGTAAATTGAATTAAATTGGAAAATATCATAAAAAATTAATATGAGGTATATGAAAACTGTAGTTTAAGTTTTTGTTTTCCACAATATATCTAAATTTGCTGAACTAGATAAAGTCGGTTCTTATACATATTAGATTACACAAAAGACACCCACTTTTGAAGTCAAACCACGTTCTCGCCCTTCCCTAGTAAAACTCTTCGTATTGTGTCTTAATTCTGCATAAGTTTGCCCACAGCAGATTTTTTTTCATTAACAGAGAATCATCCAGTAATCCAATTAGAGCATAGCGACGTTCTTATCTATGTAGTACCTCTTCAGATTTCAACAAATATTTTCGGTTGTTTGAATTTATGAGTGCATGTCAGTGAATAATCGAATAAATAATAATATGGGACAGATCAATTCAATAACCTTTAATCAATTCGAATTTTTTATCTATAGTTTATAAGAAGTCCGTCATATATGTATGATGCAGATACTTTTCATTTTTTCTTCATGCAGATACTTTTTATTCTTTCTTGATGCAGATAATTAAATAAATATTTTTTTATTATTTCTTACATTGTTCAATATTCCTTCATTTTTTCGAAAGCAAGAAGTTCATTAAATCGATACTTACACTAGCAATTCAGATTCATCAGTTAAGAACGTGCATGTTCTTCACGGTAAGTGTTATTGATTAGATCACTGCACGTGTTCTAAAGTTAATACAATTAACTTTGATTGGGATTATCTTATACAATTTTCGCATTTTAATTTACGTTCATTGAATTACATTTTCACTCAGCATTCCAGCATAAAACGTATTGTACGAAAGCTACATTATTTTAAAATTGTATCTCTATATTATGAAAATAAATCCTGAAAATTTGACAACAAATGGTAAAACGTACAGTTCAAAAATTTTATATATAAAATTGGGAAAAATAGAACATATTTTTTTTTTACAATGGCCGGCGAAATCGTCAAAATCTGAAATATAAGACTACATAAATGCTGCAATGTATTAATTAAGTTCTTGTTTTATACGTAATTTTTGACTACGAAACGAATAAAATCCACCCCATTACTCTAAGATGGGCCCTACTTGAGATATTAAAGTTTTGAAATTGTGATGACCTGACGATGGGTTTCACTATAGTGAAAAAACTCTGATGTGAGCAGCATATGACTTTCCTTATATAATGCAATGAATTTATTGCTTTTACAGTTAAAAAAAATTTAATCTTATAGTAGATACTTATATTCTTTCCAAGATATTTATTTTTCTTCAATTAGTCGTCATTTTCATTGATTTAGTGTCATTTTATCCATTTGGTGAGATTTTCGTTAATTTGGCAACATTTTAAAAAGTCATCAAGTTGGCGACATTCTGCCAAATTCGTCGCCAAAATCTCGCCAAGCGTAATGGACGGTGAAGTAAGTTATTCTTACAGCAAATAAATGACTATTGGGGTTCAAATACAAAATAATTACTCAAAGTATCTTTTCTTATCAAAGTAACGAGCTAGATCAACGAGAATGTTATCACCAAATTTATCGCATGATATTACATATGAAAATTGAACATTTTTCTCAACAGTTAATATTTTCTTTTAATTTATAGGATTTTTTGATAAATTTATTTGAAAAATGTGCAATATCACGAGAACCGTTAATGCTAGCATTCTAAAGTTTTTGTCAATCGTTTTCTAAGGACAAATGACATAAGAAATGTCTATTTGTGTAACTTTATTAAAGGTTTTGATTTTTTGATGATTTTTTCAAAATTTCACTCGAAAACTTACGGGGGGGGGGGGGGGTTCTGAACATTTGACTGTATGTAAACACATTAGGCTTCCAGTATTTACGGTTGTGATTTTTGTAACAAATTTCATTCAAATCGCTACATTCTTTCGTGAGATATTGTCTCCACAGACTCACTGATACACATACTTTCACACACACACACACACACACACACAGACATCATCTCAAAAGTGTTAGATTCGTGATCAGGGATGCTTGAAACGTGCTCTCCCGTCGAAAACTTGAATTCGAATTTTCGATCCCGTCACAATCCTTTCCTTATACATTATGTATATAAGGAAAGTAAAAATATACAATGAAATTTCTTAAAATTTTTTAGATAAATTACATGCGTATTACCCTGACACTAATTAGATTTCGGTACTATTCGAAACAATACAGTCTGAAATAAAATACTAAATGCCTAAAAGTATTCATTAAATGCTTTCTTTATATATAATATTTAACAATGAAAAAAAAAAATAGCTTAACTTAATTACTCTTTGACGAACACTTTAAGAAATATTAAAGATTTTTGTAATTTTGAGAAGATGGTACTGTTTCAATTTGCATTAAGCTTCCTACTGAAAAAGAAGACGTATTAAAACTGCAAACTGGATAATATACTACCAAGTAAATATCCTTGTCAATTTGAGCAACTAAACACAATTTAACGGATTATGGAATATTTAACGAATCTAAACCATCATGCAGAATTAAAAATCTTTTGATGTCATAGGTCCGGCTCTAGTTTTGACAGTAGCATTTTAAATGAATTTGTCAGCGGCAGCGGTAGCTGTAGCTAATTTTATTAATAGAGAAACAACCTTCTTGAAGACTTCATTATTATTACTTTTCTTTTGCCATTAAAAATTTCATCGCATCTGAAACTGATAGTTTTTGAGTTGCTTATGTTTTTAATATTATTTGATCAATGTTACACAGAGCTAATATTTACACTGTTCTTTCAGTATATGTATCTCTATAGTTTTATTTCTTTTTTATTTCGAATCCTTGATTAATTTATCTTTAAATTTTATTTTTATTTTGTCTTTCTTTTCTAAATTCATTTTCTCTAAGTTGTTTGCTTTCCTTTCGGATTTTATTAAATACTTTTTGCTCTAAAAATGTAATTAACAATATTGGAATCTGAGAAGTTTTATTACTATATGTCTATGTATATCGTCAATGTTTATCAATGTGTATTGTCTTTATATGTTGTACATGTATTTATTAGTTTTCCTAGCCGTTAGTTATAACTGCAACGCCTTTTGCGCGATTTGGACGGCATGGGTAATAATAAACAAGAAAGATCTATCGTTCATAAAGCATTGATTATGAAATACTTTCCAACTTCAATGCAATTTTATTTAAACATCTCTAAAATGCGATACATTCCTCGACAATATTTTAAAAATTATCACAATACTACATTAATTTATTATATTTGAAAACTTCAAACTTCGTCGAAAAAAATGAACTTCCTTCAAAAGACGGCATTGAAATATACATTGCCTGGTTTAAACATCTCAAAAATGCGATACATTCCTGGGTAATATTTTTAAAATTTTCATAATACTACAATAATTTATTATATTTGAAAACTTCATAGAAAAGAAATGAAATTTATTCAAATGTCGTCATCGAAATATAACATGCCTGGCTCTCTCTATAAAAGCAGCATTTCATTCATAAACATTTTTCCATTCATTTCATTCATCACAATACTATAATAATTTATTTTATTTAAAAACTTGAGACCATGGAGGTACCAGTAATTAAACTCTATGCTTAAAACTTCATCGAAAAAATCGTCCTTCTCCCTGTAAAATCAATGAATATTTCAATCATATCAGCAGCAATTCTTATACAACTCATTCTACATATTTTGCTGTTTACCTTTTCCATAAGTGAAAAGTAGGCTTCGTTGTAGAAATAATCAAAGTTTGATGATCATTTAAACTCAAATATATTGTAATTGAGTTGTTTCAGTAAGTAGATGCACAGAAGTTAAGCAAAAATAAAGTGGTTTTAGGACGGATACAACACTAAATATAAATTAGAAAAATGACGCTTCATATAAAAGGTGTAATTATTATTTTAATTTTTATTTAAAAAACTAGTGAATATATTTTAATAAATTTTTAATATATTTTATGGGATAATTTGAATATTTCCAAAAGCTTTCGAAGCAATTTGTGAATTTTGAATCCACTTAAAAAATGTTTGAAAAATTAGGTCCTATAGGGGTCAATGTATTTCGTTTTTTCAACCCGGGTTCAATCCAAATCTAATTGGGTGATATTATTCATTTATATTCCCATAGGTCCCACAGACCGTCTGAACAACATAATTTCATTCTGATGAAGTCATTTTTACGGCAGTTATCACGGACAGACAGACAGAATGAATGACACAGAATGAACAAAGTCTTAAACACTTTTCAACTTTGTTGTAAAGTGTTAAAAATGCACATTTGGAACTCATTATACGAAACACTGAAGCATAATCTCGCTCCCGTTGCAGATATGGTGGCGGAAATATTATGTAGTTTAAAATGTATCGTCATTGGTTAACTTCATTTATTTATTTATAAATGCTTTTTAATTCCTTTAATCTTCTCTCTTTGCAATATTGGAGCCTAAAAATGATTTAAATCAGTGTATCATATTAATTTTTTTCCTTTTTGTGCATTTGCCATTTTCAAATTAGATTTTTCCAATTACAGATAAAAGTTGCTTTATCGAGCTTCATTCATTTGAACAAACGCTGCTGTGCTGCTCTCAAAATGATAAATTCATAAAGAAATGAAGTTTTCGCCCAATTAAGCATCTGCATCTGAATTAAATAAGATGCAATGTTGGTCAAAGGAGTATGTTTGAATGACACGTAAGTTAATTAGGATATGTGTTGAGCTAACCCTAAACAGATTGAGTTATAATTAAAATTCTAAAAAATTCCTTTGATGCGGTGATTCAGTATTTTGTATTAAAAATTTTGATGGAATTATTTTTTTTTATATACACTTCAGATGAATAAAATTACGTCAGGCGTTTGAATAGAAATGGTACTAAACTCTTTATAATTAACTAATAAATTATTTTTATTCCACTTATAATCTTCAACATTTTAAATCGAATGAATGTAAGTAAAAAATACAAAGAAATAAAAATTATGTGGCATAAAAGAGTCAATGAACAACACAGAAATTTGTTAAAAGTATTTGAGAATATAAAAAAATCTGTTGTGGGCAGCACATGACTTTCCTTATATAATGCAATGAATATACTACTTTTACAGCAAAAAATAGGTTATTCTTACAGTAGATACTTATATTCTTTTCAAGATATTGAATTTCCTTTAATTAGTCGTCATTTTCATTGATTTAGCGTCAGTTATAACCATTTGGTGATATTTTCGTTAATTTGGCGCCATTTAAAAAAGTCGCCAAGCTGGCGACATTCCACTAAATTCGTCGCCAAAATCTCGCCAAGTGTTATGGAAGGAGACATAAGTTATTCTTACAGCAGATAAATGACTATTGGCGTTTAAATACAAAAGTATTACTAAAAGTATTTTTTCTCATGAATGAAACGAGCTAGATTCACGAGAATGATGTCACCAAACTTAAATGGTATTACATATGAAAAGTGAACATGTTTCTCAATAGGAATTTTTTTTATATGACTATTTTATAATTTTTGAAAAATGTGCAATATCTCGGGAACGGTTTATGTTAGCGTTCTAAAATTTATGTGAATCGTTTTCTAATGAAAAATTACATAAGAAATGTATATTTGCGTAACTTTATCAGCGGTTTTGAGTTTTTGAAGATTTTTTCAAAATTTCACTCAAAAGTTCAGGGGGTTCTGAGCATTCGATTGCGTATAAAAACAATAGGCTTCCAGTGTTTACGGATTGGGATTTTTTTAACAAATTTCGCTCGAATCGGTCCATTCGTTAGACAGTTATCGTCTCCACAGACTCACTGACACACACACAAACACACACACACCTACACATACTTTCACACACATACACATACTTTCACACACACACACACATACTTTCATACACACATACAGACATCACTTCAAAAATGTTTGATTCGTAATCAAGGATGCTTGATACGAGCTCTCCCGTCAAAAACTCGAATTCGAATTTTCGACCCCGTCGCTATAATTTCCTTATAGATTATGTACATAAGGAAAGTAGTAAATATAGAGGATAAGCAAATAATATATGTTTGAGAAAATGAATCATTACAACAAAGTCATATGGTAGAAATAATCAAAAATCTAAAGTAAATATAGAATATAAACAAAACACTATGTGGAAGAAAAAGATTCGTTGAAATAAGTCATGTGTTATAAGTATCTGAACATCAAAAATAAATAATGAGAATGAGCAGAGGAAACTTTGTAGGATAACAGGCGACATTAATAAGAAAGACCAATTATGCATATAACATCGATTGTGAAACACTTTTCTAATGAAATGCAATTTTATTTAAACATTTCTAAAATGCGATACATTCAGCGGGAATATTATTTATATTAACATAGTAAGGCAATAATTTATTTGGAAACTTGTTTAAAACATCAAAAAAGTAATGCGATAAAATCATCTGCTGTGTGGCATCGAAATCTGCGATGCATATTTTTGTTTTAAAATGCTCTTTTCATGTCATGTAAATGTAGAAGCCCTCAGACGATTTTCTGTCGAAATAGAGCAAGTCGTGAAGTGCGTGTGCCCTTGAACCGGCGCGCCTGTCAGCTGAGAGAGAAAAAGAAAACCGTTGAGTGTTAATTTTATTTTGTTGATTATTTTCCAATGCTCGGTTTTGTACGTGTGATATGTATATGTGTGTTGTGACGTCAGCGAGGTAAATGTAAAGGGACGCGCTTGGCTTTTTGTCTTGAGATTTGGAACAGATTTTGGTAGGGGCAGTCAATTAAAATTTCTCTCGTCGAAATTTAAAAATGGCTAAAGTGTTGGTAATTGAATTAAATTTAAAGATGCTTTTCAAATCTCACCTTCTGATGATGACTGCCCTACCAAGAGTACAGAGAAGTTTTGTAAGTATAAATACTTATCAAATAAAAGCTGGTAAACTCTGTTTAAATTCCAGTTTTGACTGGTTAAAAGTAATTCAAGCTTCTAAGGTGCCAGCATGATATAATGTATTACCAGTAATTAATTTAAGAGAAAATATTTAATTACTCATCATATTTTATATATCTATACTAAAAGATTTTCAAGCTAGATGTATTGTGAAATTACAAATAATGTCTTATCTGTGCTTCATAAGAAAATTAAAGAATGTTCCTTTACTATAATGAAATATATAGAGTCTTCTTTTCACGTGCTATTTTTACTTGTCATTTATTACTTCCAGCCATTGAGTTGTAGTTTCGCTTCTCACCAGGGAGACGGATCTGAACTCTGGAGTTAAGTACTTACCACTAGTATATTATGGTGTTATAAATGTTTTTATGAAATATCAACTAACTTTATACATTTGAATGTGAAAGCAGAAGAGTCTTTAAACACTTAAAAAACGCTTTTACATGTTTGGTGCCGTGACCAGGATAAAGAAACGCTTTTACACGTTTGGCGCCGTGCCCTTTTGTCTCCCTGAGTGCTGGAATACTTCCGATTTCAAAAAAATATTTGTGTTATTTTCGGTTTAAAAAAAAAATGATTTTGAAATGGCAAGATTGGTACTAGAATAAAAATATATTTGATATATTTGTGAAAAGAAAGTGTATTTAATGTGCATAGATGCAGATATAAATGTGGTCTTTGATACCACCGAAGTAAGTTAGTAGTTATGGTATATTTGCAAATGAAATTCATGTATGAAATTGCTGCATATTGTGACATATAAACACTTTTCACAACAAGAACACTTTTTACACGACACATTTTCGACTTGATTAAAATAAACATTTGTTAAAAATAAATTTTGAGAACAAAATTAAAAATGTCAGGCAGACAAAGTAGAAGGAAAAGAAATGTGAGAAGTAACTCACAAGTTCAAAGAAACGCTAATAATGTCAGACAAGCTTCACTTTCACCGGTACGCTCACCTCCTCAGCGTCGGTCACTTTCTGTGAGCACCACTGGGATTGCTAAATCAAAAATTGGGAAGACTCAATTTTGGAACTCGGTTCCAGAGTTCTCCGGAGCGGAGGATAGTTCACTTCAATCATTTTTAGATAGATTGGAATTAATTTCAGAGAATGCGGGATGGACGTCTCAAGAGAAAATTTTTTGTTTGAAAATGAAACTGTCTGGTCCAGCGAGTCGGCTAGTAAACGGCATTCCGAATTTAAAGAATTCGAAGAATTATGATGAATTAGTTTCGGCTCTTAAGGAAAATTTTGAAAATAAAGAAGATATGGCAAAGCGAATTGCTGAGCTAGTAAATATAAGACAGAAATCTGGAGAAACAGTACGGCAGTTCGCTGTTCGAATTGAATCAGCCTCGTACGTAGCGGTACCTGAAGAGTTAGAAAAAAACAATAATTATTCCATAAGAAAAGCGCTTTTGAAAAATGCATTTATAAGAGGATTAAATCCTGATTTTAGAAGATTGGTCCTAGCGCAGAATCCAAAAACATTTGAATCGGCTAAAGAGTTAGCGGTGCTTGAAGAGCAGTGTAAAAACGAAAATGAAGAACATCTAGAAGTAAATTCGGTAGAAAAGAAAAATTTAGGAAATGAGAAAATAACAAAATTAGAAAAACTACTTGAAATTCAGAGTAAACAGATCGAAGAATTTAAGAGCGAACTAGAAAAAAGGGACAGACAGGAAGAAAATTGGGAAGACGAAGAAGAAATATGGGAAGAAAACGATAATAGCGTAACACAGAAATCCCCTAGAACACCTATATCAGGAAATTTTCGATCAAATATGAAGACGTACATATCCCCGGGAAGCAGAAATAGAAGAAAATTTGAAAGAAGAATTCCGGTTACCCCGAAGAGAGAAGAAAGCAGAAATAACTACCGTAGAGAAGTAAATCAACAGAGAGGATTTTGTAGTTACAGGAAACCTGGTGAAAGAAATAATTTTATTCCGGCTACACCAAGAGCTAGAGGAAATAACAATAATAGAAGAAATACTTTTGACACTTACAAAAGTCCAAATTTTAGAAGAAATCACAATAATAACACTAATTTCGGCTACAAAAACAACTTTAATAGAAGAAATTTTAGAAAAGACAGATCAGCCAACCAAGTACATTTTGGAAATTTGAACCAAAATTCAAGAAAGAGCTTTGGAAATTTTGGAAACACTTATGAAATCAGTACACTAGTACAGAATGCATCTCAAAATGCAACAAACTTGCCTGTTATTTCTGCTAAACTTGCAGGAAATTCCATAAATATGCTAATTGACACAGGGTCCAGCATAAATATCACATATGAAGAAATTTTAAATTTATTTGACAAACAACAGTATACAGTGCATAGAAAACCTGCTGTACTGCGTGGATTTAACGGAGGAGATACAATTGTGAATTATAAAATTTCAATTAAATTAACCATACAGGATGAAAACTTTATTCTTGAGTTCTGGGTATTGAATTCTCCTGCACCATCAAATTACAAAGCTATCATAGGAAACTCCTTTTTAACAGAAAATAAAGCTGTAATTAATTTTGAAAGCAATAACATGATCATGTGTGGACAGAATATTCCATTTAAAAGCAGAGAAAATTTTTCCAGTCAGGAATTTTCACTGGCAAATGTGTGTAGCTTACAAGAAGATAGTTGTTTGGAAAGACGAAGTTTATTTAGAAATTTTGATCAGAATTTTGGAAATAGAAATGAAAAGGTACATGACAGACAGACATTCACGAATGTAAACAATGCAAATCGGAAGGAAATTCCTTACTTTCTGACCAGCCCGAATAACTCAGTTTTGGGACCACCTTTGTACAAAAACACTTATAATGAAAAGGAAGAAAGAATCAATATTATTAATGAAATTAAAGAAAATAAATTTATTGTTGCAACTGTATTTCAAAAAAGTAAACTTAATCCACTTACTGAATCTTTTGTAAAAATTAGAGTAAATCATAAATTTCAAGATAATGATACTATTTTGATTGAACCGCTTGAGGGAGAAAAAGAATTTTTTGTGGCAAGAGCAGTGTATAAGACACCTCAGAAAGATTATTTATATGTGAAGATTGCAAATCCTTCTGAAAATACAATAAATTTGAACAAGAAAATGAAAATTGCAAAATTACAAAGTATTAAAGAAGTACAAGCATTGCCAGTAAATACAGTAACTGACCACACACCCATTGAAAATAATGAAAAATTTGAAGCATGGGGTGGTGACTTTGACTTAAGTCACTTATATGGAGAGAAGAAGAGGAAGTTATTGGAACTTCTTAAAAAGCATCGTAGAGTTTTTGCAAAGTCGGTTTCAGAAATTGAGGGTTGTGATACAATTTTCCATACAATAAATTTAAGAACTAACATACCAATTAAAAAGAAAAATT
The DNA here is from genome assembly GCA_951213105.1 of Amaurobius ferox. Classification (NCBI taxonomy): domain Eukaryota; kingdom Metazoa; phylum Arthropoda; class Arachnida; order Araneae; family Amaurobiidae; genus Amaurobius; species Amaurobius ferox. The sequence goes on along the minus strand of OX578140.1, from coordinate 51,499,450 downwards.
ACAGAGTGCCTCACCACCTTCAAGAAGAATTAAATAAACAGGTAACTGGATTACTTGGTGCGGGTATTATTAGGCCCAGTACTTCGCCTTATAATACCCCTGTCCTGTTTGTCAAGAAAGCAGATGGGTCATATCGTTTGGTCTGCGATTTTAGGCAGTTAAATGAAGTCATGATTGACGAACCATATCCAATACCGAACATCAGTGAACTTATCGATAATTTGGCAGGAGCAACTTATTTTTCCACTCTGGACCTTACTTCTGGGTTTTACCAACTTTGTTTGGACCCGAATGACTGTGAAAAGACAGCTTTTTCAACCAACAAAGGCCATTTCGAGTGGTGTCGCACTCCTTTTGGACTCAAAAATGCCCCTGCATCTTTCCAGAGATTAATGTCATTGGTCTTGGCAGGTGTTTCGAATGTTTACATTGATGATATAGTTGTGGCTTCAAAATCCTTTGAAGAACATATACAAAAATTGGAAGAAGTATTTTTAAAATTGCAAGAACATCATCTAAAACTAAAGCCTTCAAAATGTTACCTTTTTCAAAGAACAATTAAATATCTGGGATTTTTAGTCTCAGATGGGAAAGTGCAACCTGATCCACACAATCTAGAAACAATTCAGAAATTTAAGACGCCAAAGTCCATAAATAATGTGAGGCAATTCCTGGGTCTCACAGGATTTTATAGAAAATTTGTGAAGAATTTTGCAGATGTTGCTTTGCCCCTCACACAACTTTTAAAAACAAAACAAGGTGAAAAATTTAAGTGGAATGAAGCAGCACAAGAATCTTTTGACATCTTGAGGAAAGAACTTTTGAAAGAACCAATTTTGATTTTACCTGATTTTAAAAAGAAATTCATATTGCACACAGATGCATCTAAATATGCACTTGGAGCATATATTTCACAGCAAGATGAAAATGGTTTTTTACACCCTATTTCTTATGCCAGCAGGAAGCTAAATGATGCTGAAACCAGATACAGTGTTGTTGAGCGTGAAGCTTTAGCTGTAGTCTGGGCAACAAATTTTTTCAAACACTATTTAATTGGAGCTCATTTCACAATTTATTGTGATCAGCACTCCCTCTCATTTATTTTCAAATTCAAGGATCCAACATCCAGACTTTCACGTTGGATAGCTTCTCTTTCCCAGTTCGACTATGAGATCATTCATAAGCCAGGAAAGGCGAATGTTGTGGCTGACTACTTATTAAGATGTGTCGGTGACAAAGAAAATCCATTATCAAAGAATTCTGCAAATACTAAAAATTCGGCTAATGCCCAAAAACCAAAGAAAGTCAATAATGCACAAAATCAGAAATTTTCAAAAAGTTCAGAAATTCAACAGGTGAATGCAATTAACACAAATTTAAATGATGAAGAAAATGTTCAGAGTGAAAATTTAGAGCAATTAACAGTGGAACCAACTTTGTTTACTAGAATAGTTAACGCTCAAACATCTGATAGCAGATGCAACAAAGTTAAGAATTTCTTAGAAAAAAATGTGGCTCCATATCCACAAAGATTAACCTTTTTTGAGAAAGAAAATGCATTATGGTGCACTCACAAGCACCCCAAAAGAAGACACGAATTTAATGAAAGATTGGTAGTACCTCAGTCATTGGCATCTGAAATTTTGTGGCTGCACCATGACTGTCCTGCATTTGCTCATTGTGGTTTTCGCAGAACTTTGTCTAGTATCAGCAGAAAGTATTATTGGCAAGACATGTACACCCAAACACAGAATTATGTCAGTTCTTGTGATGTTTGTGTCATGAACCATGGGTTCAGAAATTTGAAAGCACCAGTACAGAAATTTGATACATCTGATTTTCCCTTCCAAAGAGTGGCGATGGATTGTATAGGCCCTTTTCCAATTTCAAATTCTGGGAAAAGGTATATTTTAGTCATTACAGACTATTTCACAAGATGGGCAGAAGCTTACCCATTGTCATCTATTACTTCAGAGAAAATTTTGGAATGTTTTGAGAAATTCATATCGTCTCACGGTATTCCCCACCACCTAGTTACTGACAAAGGGTCGAACTTTCTTTCAAAAGCTGCTCAGAGCCTATACAAGAAGTTGGGAATCATCAAACATAGTACCACTAGCTATCATCCCCAATCTGATGGCCTCTGCGAGAGAGCAAATAAATCTTTGCTCAGAAGTTTGAAGAATCTTGCATATAAAGAAAAAGACGACTGGGATCGTTCAGTTCCTTTTGCCCTTCTGGCCCACAGAAATGCTGTTCATGCATCAACGGGAGAAACTCCTGCATACCTCATGTATGGCAGAGATTTAACAGTACCAAATACCCTTTTAACAGGATTTAAAAGCACAAAGTATGATTCTGTGCATGATTATGGTCAAGATTTGGAATATAGATTAAAGAAAATCTATGAAATTGTTAAAGTTAATTTGGATAAAGCACAACAGAGTCAAATGCAACAACAACATAAAGGTGCAAAACAACCTGTGATTAAAGTAAATGACCATGTGTACCTTTACACACCATATTTACCACGCGACCAGTCCAAGAAACTTTCTTCATATAATAGAGGTCCATTTAAGGTGATCAAGAAAATCTCTCCAGTTAACTTTATAATACAACATGTTCTAAATCCGAAGAACGAGCAGAGAGTCCATGTCAACAGACTTACATTACTACCACCTAGAAGAGTTGAGCTTCAAACTCTTCCAAAAGATAGTGCACTTGGTCATGATAAACAAACTGTGTCTTCATCAACCTCGAGTATTTTCCAGCGACAAAATTCCAGTGCTCCAATTTCTAGTTCTCAGAGCCGTGCAAACAAACAACCTGTTTCCAGTGCTTCAGATTCCAGTGTTCCATTTTCCAGGGATCCAAATAGTGTAAACAAACAACCTTCCAGTCACACAAACTGTGATAACCGTCATACCAGAGTGGTCTACAATAGAGCTTTAAAACAGCAGCGTCCTAGAGTGAACAGTCGATACTCTCTCAGACAATTGAATTAATCCAGTTTTTCATCTGTGCACAACAGTGTTCAAAATCTTCTTCTTCTGTGATGCAAAATTCCAGTGTTTACAAAATTTATTTAAGAAATAGTGATACAGTAATTGTCAATGCAGCTTGTTAAAATTTTTTTTAATCTTGATATTTAAGCCTAATTGATTGTTGTGCATAATTTTTCTGAAAGTATTGAATCTGATTATTGAAATTTATTATTGTTTATTCTAAATATTTTTATTTACACACATCTCTGATCCATTGTAATGGAAGATTATTTCATCTGTGAAACATGCTTCATCTGTGAAAAATACAAAATTCTTTTTATTAATTTGACTGTTGTAAATTTATATGCTATTTTAATTTTGTGATGTGTGTGTTATCGACAGAAACTTTTCACTCTACAAAAACTTTTGATAAACTTTTTGAATCTGGAAATTTGAAACTTTTCGTGATCTTTGAACTGTGAATTTTTGGTGATTTGTTTTGAAATCTTCGAAAAACTTTTTTGAGTGATGAGATGACTGTGTTTGATCAAGTTCATCTATTTGAGGTTGTGATGGAACCTCTTCTGCAATAATTTTTAATATTTACAATAATTTTAAGAAATTTAATATCATGTGTTGATGAAAATTTTAATTTCAGATGTGCAGAATTTGAGTACCTGATGAGACAAACTGTGGTGAAGTGCATGACTTGACACTTCTGATTATTTGACCTGATTTTAAAAAAATTTTGAGTATTTCTGTTTTTGAAAATTTATTTCATGTGTTTTTCTGTTCCTGCTTTACATATATTTTTTATTTTGATCTGAAATTCAATGTTTGCAATTTTACAAGTTCACTTCCCTACTGGTACAAAGAGTACAGTAGTTTCGTCAGTCACCATTGTCCCTTGAGTTCAATGTTGCAAATGTTTTTTTTCTTTTTTGAGTGAATTGCAGGTGTTTACACAAACAAGCTACACCTTGTGTTTCGAGGGGGAAGTGAATGAAGCAATTTAAAATCCCGGCTTTTTGCTGCACCTGGTTGAAGCTGGACAGATCTCGCCGTTGTTTCCAGAGCGGAGGCGAGAAGCGTATCATCTGGAACCCCTGTGTGTCGGAGGAGTGATGCTGTGATGGAGGACTCATCGCTTCGGAGTTGGGTTTTTCATCTTTTCTGTATTGACTTGTGCTTTGGACCGTGGCTGTCCTGTTTTCGTCTGTATGCACCGGAAGCCCTGCACACGGGATATTTTTTTCATTTTCTACACACACCTTTTATTATGATGGCAACCCGTATAGATCCCTGCTGATTTTTACTCTTTCTGGAAACATATTTTTCTGTACAGTTACACAGCAGGAATCTTTAGTGTATTTTACAGGTGTATTATTTTTTATTTGAAGTATTTGAGAAAGTTTGATAAGAGCATATTTTGTGTATTTCAGTGTATTTGCATATGTTTTAACTGTGTGTTTTCTTTTGAAAGGATCATATAGCAGTTTTTGGACAGCATTGTGTCCTCTCTTTTGGCCATGTTTTGATGTATTGACTCTTGGACAACGGGGACCCTGATCAAGTCTCTGGACTCCTTGAGTGTGGTGGTAGTGTAGACGTACATTGCTCACCCTCAAAATTTTTGTGCAAAATTGCCTGCGGCAGTTGCTGCTTCTGCGATCGCCCTGCTGGAGGTGATGCTTCTACAGGATTCTCTTGGAGAAAATTTTCCTGCCCTGCGGTTGCAAAATTTTTTGCCGGGGGGGGGGGGAGATATTTGTGGCATCGAAATCTGCGATGCATATTTTTGTTTTAAAATGCTCTTTTCATGTCATGTAAATGTAGAAGCCCTCAGACGATTTTCTGTCGAAATAGAGCAAGTCGTGAAGTGCGTGTGCCCTTGAACCGGCGCGCCTGTCAGCTGAGAGAGAAAAAGAAAACCGTTGAGTGTTAATTTTATTTTGTTGATTATTTTCCAATGCTCGGTTTTGTACGTGTGATATGTATATGTGTGTTGTGACGTCAGCGAGGTAAATGTAAAGGGACGCGCTTGGCTTTTTGTCTTGAGATTTGGAACAGATTTTGGTAGGGGCAGTCAATTAAAATTTCTCTCGTCGAAATTTAAAAATGGCTAAAGTGTTGGTAATTGAATTAAATTTAAAGATGCTTTTCAAATCTCACCTTCTGATGATGACTGCCCTACCAAGAGTACAGAGAAGTTTTGTAAGTATAAATACTTATCAAATAAAAGCTGGTAACTCTGTTTAAATTCCAGTTTTGACTGGTTAAAAGTAATTCAAGCTTCTAAGGTGCCAGCATGATATAATGTATTACCAGTAATTAATTTAAGAGAAAATATTTAATTACTCATCATATTTTATATATCTATACTAAAAGATTTTCAAGCTAGATGTATTGTGAAATTACAAATAATGTCTTATCTGTGCTTCATAAGAAAATTAAAGAATGTTCCTTTACTATAATGAAATATATAGAGTCTTCTTTTCACGTGCTATTTTTACTTGTCATTTATTACTTCCAGCCATTGAGTTGTAGTTTCGCTTCTCACCAGGGAGACGGATCTGAACTCTGGAGTTAAGTACTTACCACTAGTATATTATGGTGTTATAAATGTTTTTATGAAATATCAACTAACTTTATACATTTGAATGTGAAAGCAGAAGAGTCTTTAAACACTTAAAAAACGCTTTTACAGCTGCTCTATGTAAAATCAATGAATATTTTATTCATATCACTTACATTCCAGACTTCACAGTTAAAATATTCATCAATTCTCATTCAACTCATTATACAGATTGGTTTGTTTACATTTTGCATTCGTCAAAATAAGGCTTCGTTGTATCAGTTAAAATCAAAAATGTTCTAATTGAGTAGACAGATAATTTAGATGCACAGATAATATACAAAAATAAAGCGGTTTATGGACGGACGTAACTACATATAAATAGAAGTGTTCCTTAAAAATCACAATTTTCACTAAGCGGAAAGAAATGGATGCCATATTTTATTTTGCAACGGGTCACGTGATCGATTCATATAATATGGATGTACTTATTTCAATTTTTATTTAAAAATGTACTTAACATATTTTGAAGACATTTTTTCTACACATTTTACGTTATAATTTAAATATTTCTTAAAATTTTCGAAGCAATTTGTGAATTTTAACTCCGCTTAAAAATTATTGAAAATTTAAGTCCAATTGGGTTCAACGTATTTAATTTTTTCTACCCGAGTTAACTCAAAAACTAATCGGGTGATATTATTATTTTACATTCCTATATGTCCCACAGACCATCTCAACAACAAACTAAAATTGCATTTTAATGAAATATTTTTTAAAGCAGTTATCGTGCAAACGGACAGACAGAATGAATGAATAAGAGTCAAACATTTTACAACTATGTTGGAGTACTTAAGAGTTGTAAGTACTTAAACATCTAAAGCTAATAAAAGGGATATGCAATAAATAACTGTATGTTATAAAGTTATTAAAATAAAAAAGTAAATGTTACAAGTAATCGAAAATTTAAAGTCAGTATAAAGTTACGAGTTACGTGCTTTTCCAGAAGTTTCCACAGACGGTATGCAGGGTGTCCCAAAAATATTGAAACGCGCTTTAATTCTTTACCTGTTGGAGATAAGTGGGCAATGTAAATTGCAAAAATGTTGAAAGTCAGGTAGGAAATAAGACGACGTTAATGAAATAGTCCTCCCATTAATTTTCAGAAAGTTACACTTTTTTAACTTTTATACGACTCCCTTAGGCAAATTTACTGAATCAAAAAAAATTTTATTTTTAATGCAACAAGATCATTAAAAAATGGCATATGTAAAATTGAGCGAGTTATATTTAATTGAAAATTGAACATTGTCAATGGGGATCCCATATTAAATTAGAAATGTAAATTTGTAACATGTTACAAGAAAGATAAAACTGGATGATTATACATAGGATACCCAACCGCGTAGTGAGTACTACTTCTTTATATCATCTCTGTCTGTATAATGCTTTATTTAGATGCATTTGTGATAAAAAAATTTGACACATATTAACATATTTTTCATCTAAACAATTTTCATCGTCAATTTGTTTATGATCCCTATTTTCACTGATGAAACAGCTATTCACATAGTACGGAAAAGTGGCTAAGTCAGATATTTTCCTTTATCATAATTCAGTTAATTTTAAAGATACCGATATGGGTTTTTTTTTAATGATCTTGTTGCATTAAAACTAAAAATTTTCTGATTGAACAAATTTGTCTAAAGGGATCGTATAAAAATTTAAAAAGTGTATCATTTTGAAAATTAGTGGGAGGATTATGTCATTAGCGTAGTCTTATTTTCTACCTTACTTTCAACACTTTTGTAATTTACATTGCCCACTTATCTCCAACAGATAAAGAATTAAATTATTTATGTACTTAGTAGTAATTTACGATATTTTAAATAGCAGTTTATCCGCCATTCCATATGGACATTTTGTATTCGTGATTTCGGGCTAGATAGAAGCTCATGACTGTCATTTCATTAACATTGTCACTGATGATGGACATTATGGCATCCGAAAACATCCTGACACTATACAGGGTATCTCAGAAAGTTTGAAACGCGCTTTAATTCTTTACCTGTTGGAGATAAGTGGGCAATGTAAATTGCAAAAATGTTGAAAGCAAGGTAGTAAATAAGATTACGTTAATGAACTAGTCCTCCCATTCATTTTCAAAAAGTTACACTTTTTAAATTTTTATACGACTCCCTTAGACAATTTGGTTTAATCAGAATATTTTTATTTTTAATACAACAAGATCAATAATGAAACCCCCCATATCTGTATCTTTAAAATTGAGCTAGTTATATTTAATTGGAAATTGGACATTGTGAATGGGGACCATATATCAAATTAGAAAGGCAAATTTGTGACATATCACAAAAAATATAAAACTAGAAGGTAATACATAGGATACCCAACGGCGTAGTGAGTATCACTGCTTTATATGATCTCTGTCTGTGTAATGCTTTATTTAGATGCATTTGTAACAAAAAATTTTGACACATATTAACGTGTTTTTGATTTAAACAATTTCCATCCTCAATTTGTTTATGATCCCTATTTTCACTGATGAAACAGCCTTTCACATGGTACGTAAAAGTGATATAAGTTAGATTTTTGCCTTTATCATAATTCAGTTGATTTTAAAGAAACAGGTAAGCGGTTTTTTAATGACCTTGTTGTATTAAAATTAAAAAAAATTCAAATTGACATTGTATTAATCAATCAAAACAGCATATTCAAAGGAAACAAATAAAAAATTTCAAAAAACAAAAACCTATCGAAACTATTTTTATGTATCTTGTGCTATCGTCACACACAACACACATCGACGTTTTCCCTTTCGAAATGTACAAAAATAGTGGTGTTTTACGTCAATTAATTTACTTTTATTTGGAGGAGGGTGATTTTTGCAACCTGCCGACATTTTTTAATGCAATCATTCTCCAGGTGAAAAAATCTGATGTGGGCAGCACATGACTTTCCTTACATGCTCAAATTATTTTTTTATTTCTTTAATGATTCATTAAATTGAGTTTAATCGCACAAAATACCACGCATAATTATTTGCAATTATACAAAATCTGCATTTTATATCAATATTCGTTTAAATTTGTAACTGGACGTAGTTTAAAAATAACGGTGTTATCAAATGCAAAAAAACAAAAATTTCTTGAGGACGGCTAGTCCTAGAGTAATGGGGTCGATCTTATTCTTTTCAACGTCAAATATTAAGTAGAAAATAAGGACTTAATTTATACATTTGGGAATACGTTGTCTTTTATTTTAGATGTATGCAATTTTTCCGGGTCATTTGATTCGGCAAAAATCTGCTGTGGGCAACACATGTCTGTCTTTGCAGACTCAAATTCATATTTACTTTATTTCTTTAATAATTCATTAAATTGGGTTTAATTGCACAAAATAACACTGAATGTGCACTTCTAATTCCAGTTTTGTTTTTATTTCATAATTCAGCATCTTTTCAAAGCGGTGTAACGAAAATTCGAATTGGAGAAGGAATAATGAAATTGGTCTTATTCTTTTCCTCAACAAAAATTACGTATAAAAAAATTATTTAATTGATACATTTGAACATATGTAGAGTCTTTTGTTTTAGATTTTGAAGATTCTTGCGGGTTATTCTGCAGAACATAGCAGGTTCTTTTTCCGAATGGTTCCAAAATCTAATCAGCACCAGAGTTACACACAAGTGACTTACCTACTAAATTTTATGAAATTTGGTACATTAGTTTTTGAGTTAGAGTGGATAAATACATTGCACAGATAGACAAACAGACATACAGACGGACAAATAGATACACAGACAAATAGATCCATACGCAGACGCCACGCTAAAAATAGATTTTTCGTGTTCTAGAGACGTCACGCTAAACATTGATTTTTCATGTTCTAGAGACGTCACGCTAAAAATTGATATTTCGTGTTCTAGAGACGTCACGCTGAAAGTAGATTTTTCGTGTTCTAGAGACGCCGCGTTAAAAATAGGTATTTCATGTTCTAGAGACGCCATGCTAAAAATTGATCTTTCGTGTTCTAGAGACGTCACGCTAAAAATTGATTTTTCATGTTCCAAAGACGTCACGCTAAAAATTGATGTTTCGTGTTCTAGAGACGTCACGGTGAAAATTGATGTTTCGTGTTCTAGATACGTCACGCTAAAAATTGATTTTTCGTGTTCTAGGGAAGTCACACTAGAAATAGATATTTCGTGTTCTAGAGACGTTACGCTGAAAATAGATTTTTCGTGTTCTAGAGACGTCACGCTAAAAATAGTTTTTTCGTGCTCTAGAGACGTACGCTCAAAATTGATTTTTCGTGTTCTAGAGACGTCACGCTAAAAGTAGATTTTTCGTGTTCTAGAGACGCCGCGTTAAAAATAGGTATTTCATGTTCTAGAGACGTCACGCTAAAAATAGATTTTCATGTTCCAGAGACGTCACGCTAAAAATTGATTTTTCGTGTTCTAGAGACGTCACGCTAAAAATTGTTTTTTCGTGTTCTAGAGACGTCACGCTAAAAGTAGATTTTTCGTGTTCTAGAGAAGCCGCGCTAAAAATAGATCTTTCGTGTTCTAGAGACGCCGCGCTAAAATTAGATCTTTCGTGTTCTAGAGACGCCATGCTAAAATTGATTTTTCGTGTTCTAGAGACGTCAAGCTAAAATAGATTTTTCGTGTTCGAGAGACGTCACGCTAAAAATTGATTTTTCGTGTTCTAAAGACATCACGCTAAAAATTGATTTTTCATGTTCTAGAGACGTCACGCTTAAAATTGATTTTTCGTGTTCTAGAGAGGTCACGCTAAAAGTCGATTTTTCGTGTTCTAGAGACGCCGCGCTAAAAATAGATCTTTCGTGTTCTAGAGACGCCGCGCTAAAATTAGATCTTTCGTGTTCTAGAGACGTCATGCTAAAAATTGATTTTTCGTGTTCTAGAGACGTCAAGCTAAAATAGATTTTTCGTGTTCTAGAGACGTCACGCTAAAAATTGATTTTTCGTGTTCTAGAGACGTCACGCTAAAATTGATTTTTCGTGTTCTAGAGACGTCTCGCTAAAAATAGCTTTTTCATGTTCTAGAGACGTCTCACTAAAAATTGATGTTTCGTGTTCTAGAGACGTCACGCTAAAAATTTTTTTTTTCGTGTTCTAGAGACGTCACGCTAAAAATTGATTTTTCGTGTTCTAGAGACGTCACGCTAAAAATTGATTTTTCGTTCTCTAGAGGTCCCAAAAGCTGTATATCAGTCGAAATGTGGAGCTTCGATTTTGAGCATGATTTCGATAGTTTCCCTATACATTACGGTGTACTGCATGGAAAGTAAAAATCTGATGTGGGCAGCACAATACTTTCTCTGAAGATTCAAATCCGTGTTATCTTTATTTCATTAATGATTCATTAAATTGGGCTTCATTAAACTAAATAACAAGCACAATTAATTGAAATTACAATGAAATTACACTTTTAATTTCGTTTTCATTTGATAACTAGACCTATTCTCAAAACCGGCGAAACAAAAATGCGAAAATAAACTAACCTATTTCGAGAATGGCTTGACCTAGAGTAATGCGGTTAGTATTATTCTTTGGATCGTCACAAATTACATATAAAACGAGTATGTATTTGGTGCATTTGAGCATAAGTAGTCATCCGTTTTAGATTTTTACGATTTCTGCGGGCCATTTTGCAAAAAAAAAGAAAAAAATTAAGGTGATATTTTTTCCGAGTCATACCAAGATCTAATCAGCACCAGGGTAACCTACAGGTGACTTCGCCACCAAATTTTGTGAAATATGATCAATTAGATTTTCAGTTAGAGTGGATGCAGACAATTTTTTGCGGCCCATTCCGCAGAAAAGGCAGGGCTCTTTGAAAAAAAAGCATGTTCTTCTTTTTCGATTCGTACTAAAATCAAATCAGCACCAGGATCACGAACAAGTGACTTACCCGTCAAATTTTATGAAATTTAGTCAGTTAGTGTTTGAGTTAGAGTGATTACATACATTGCATAGACACACACACAAACGTCACATTAAAATATTTTTTCGTATTCTAGAGGTCCCAAAACGTGTAGATCCATCGAAAGCTCGAGTTGTGATTTTAAGGAATGATTCTTTCTCTATACATTACCGTGTATTTCAGGGAAAGTAAAAAGTGATTTAAAACTGTAAATCGGTTATAATTTCAATTAAATATCACTGTCATTTTGCGTAATTAACTACCTCAATTTAATTAATTATAAAAGAAGTTAACAGAACATAAATTTCAACCAGTAGCAAAATTCATGAGCTGTCCACATCACAATTTCTATTAAAAGTTTCAAGATTGCCCGTCTGAAACTCATTTTGACGGAACACGAAAGAAATAACTCCGCCCGGGTTACAGATACGCCGAAGCGAAAATTATTTAGCTTTAACAGTAAGATCCGCTGACTTCATTTATTTTATGTTTTTCTTAAATCCTTTGATCCTTCCTTTATGCAATATCTAAACCCGAAAAGAAATTGAACTAAAGCATATAATTTTTTCTCTTTCTTGCGCAATTGCCCTTCTCGTAATTAGATTTTTCCAATTACAGATAAAAGTTGATTTTTCTGTCCGCCATTCAGATCAACAAATTGTGCCGCACTTAAAATGAGATGAATTCAGGATGGGAGGAATTATGTACTTAATTAAGTATCTACATTGGGCAAAAATGATTTTGCAATGCCTATCGAAAGAACGCATTCAGATGACACATGTGGTAATTAGGATACAATCTGAAATTGTTGAAAAAATATCTGATGTTGGCAACACATGACTTCCTTATATAATGCAATGAATTTAATTTACTGACAGAAAAAAATAGATTATTTTTTAAGTAGATATTTATATTATTTCCAAGATATTGAATTTTCGTCAATGAGTCGTCATTTTCATTGATTTAGCGTTATTTTTATCCATTTGGCGAGTTTTTCGTTAACGTAGCAACATTAAAAAAGCCGCCATGTTGGCGACATTCCACCAAATTCGTCGCCAAAATCTCGCCAAGCGTTATTGATGGATAAATAAGTTATTCTTACAGCAGATAAATGACTATTGTGGTTCAAATACAAAAGTATTACTCAAAGTATATTTTTTCATGAATGGAACGATCTAGATCCACGAGAATGATGTCACCCAATTTATCGCATGGTATTACATATGAAAAGTGAACATGTTTCTCAATAAAAAAATTTTATATGATTTTTTGATAATTTTTTTGAAAAATGTGCAATATCTCGAGAACGGTTCATGTTAACGTTCTAAAAGTTATGCCAATCATATTCTAATGAAAAATTACATAAGAAATATCTATTTGCGTAACTTTATTAGAGGTTTTTATTTTTTGACGATTTTTTAAAAATTTAACTCGAAAATTTAGGGGGGTTCTGAACATTCGATTGCGAATAAAAACAATAGGCTTCTAGTGTTTACGGATTGCAATTTTTGTACCAAAATTCGTTCGAATCGGTCCATTCGTTCGTCAATTATCGTCTCCACAGACTCACTGACACACACACACACACAGACATCACTTCAAAAATGTTCGATTCGTGATCAGGAGTGCTTGAAACGTGCTCTCCCGTCGAGAACTCGAATTCAAATTTTCGACCCCGTCACAATACTTTCCTTATGCATTATTGTATATAAGGAAAGTAATAGGAAGTCTATTACTCGTTATAGAGTGGTGCCACACATCACTCCTTGCACATTTCAGTAGGGGAAATATTGATGTGTACTGTAGAAAACGATGGAACATGGGAAAATGTTTCAATGTTTTTTATTTTTTCTTTAAATTTCCATATTTTTAAATTTCTATTTAAATAAATTTTGCATAAGTTTTGATTTAGAAGATTAATAAGAAAGCGGCTATAGAGCTATCGAATTATAAAGATTACAAAGGCGAATTGAAGACGTTAGAATTTATATCTCGAAAACAAAGCAAGATAGCGAAAGTTGTCGATTACAAAGCTGTAGAACATTTTGTATTTTGTATGGAACGCGGTTTATACGTAACATATGCACAGACGATATGCAAGTAAATACAAAAACTTCGTTTTGGGGGTAAAAACCTTTATTCATCACTATCATGAGCAGCTTCAGTGGCGTCAAATCATAAGAAATATCCCTTTATTAGAAACTAGTACTTCAGCAGTAAATAAAACATTTGTATAATTATCACTTTTCATTGACCTTATTTTGTATCCTCTGCGGACATATTATGTCAAAACAGCAACTCTGCTTTGTAGTTTAAAATTTTTGCCTGTTTTGCTCCGTTTTCTGAATAGGAATTCCAACTTAAACAATTCCCTGCGAGATGCGCTGTGAAATTTCTCAATTAATAGTGCATAACCGCTTTCTTATAAGTAGAAATTTCTTCTGTAGCTGTAGAACACTTCAATCGAACGTAGAAAGGATACATAATGACTTAACAGGAAACATCGCATACTACTATTAGAAAAGAATTGTAATGCAATTGAAAAAAATCTGATGTGGGCAACACATGACTTTCCTTATATAATGTAATGAATCTACTACTTTTACAGTAAAAAAATAGGTTTTTCTTATAGTAGATACTAATATTCTTTCCAAGATATTGAATTTTCGACAATTAGTTGTCATTTTCATTGATTTAGCGTCATTTTTATCCATTTGACGAGATTTACGTTAATTTGGCAACATTTCAAAAAGTCGCCAAGTTGGCGACATTTCGCCAAATTCGTCGCCAAAATCTCGCCAAGAGTTATGCACTAAGAAAAAAGTTATTCTTACAGCAGATAAATGACTATTGGCGTTCAAATACAAAAGTATTATTCAAAGTATATTTTTTCATGAATGGAACGAGCTAGATCCACGAGAATGATGTCACTCAATTTATCGCATGGTATTACATATGAAAAGTGAACATGTTTCTCAATAGGAATTTTTTTTATGTGACTTTTTCATAATTTTTTTGAAAAATGTACAATATCTCGAGAACGGTTCATGTTAGCCTTCTAAAATTTATGCCAATCGTTTTTTAATGAAAAATTACATAAGAAATGTCTATTTGCGTAACTTTATTAGCGGTTTTGATTTTTTGACGATTTTTTCAAAATTTCATTCGAAAATTTAGGGAGGTTCTGAACATTCGATTACGTATAAAAACAATAAGCTTCCAGTGTTTACGGATTGTGATTTTTGTACCAAATTTGGTTCGAATCGGTTCATTCGTTCGTCTGTTATCGTCTCCACAGACTCACTGACACACACACATACACACATACTTTCACACACACACACACACACACACACACACACAGACATCACTCCAAAAATGTTTGATTCGTGATCAGGGATGCTTGAAACGTGCTCTCCCGTCGAAAACTCGAATTCGAATTTTCGACCCCGTCACAATACTTTCCTTATACATTATGTATATAAGGAAAGTAATTACAGTTTGTAATTTCAACGGATTTAGATATTTTATATACGTCTCCGAATTTACGAGTAGAACAACGTTTTAGCAATGTTCAAATCATCGGAAATTAGTTTGTTTTTCATTCATTAGCCAGTTTTAAAAATAAATTTTGAATCCTATTTCATTCAATCAAGTCCTTTAGAAAAGAAGCATTTCCTATATTTTATTGATTTATTTAACTTTTTTACTTTTCCTGCAATACATGGTAATGTATCAGGAAAGTATTTTTAGCGTGACGTCTGTGTGTGTGTCTGTGTGTCTGTACAGATTTTGTATCGACTCTAACTAAAAAACTAATGGCCCGAATTTCACAACATTTAGTAAGTCACTTGTGGGCGAGTCTGGTGCTGATTAGTTTTGGGTACGATTCGGGATAAAAGAACCCGCCTATTTTTGCGAAATGGCCCGCAAAGTCTTGTATCCACTCTAACTGAAAAACTAATGGACCGAATTTCGCAAAATTCGTTAGATGAGTCACTTGTGGGTCGCTCTGGTGTTGATTAGATTTTGGTACGATTCGGAAAAAAGTAACCGGCTTTTTTGTCAAAATGGCCCTCAAAAATCGTCAAAATTTAAACTAAAGAACTACGTATGCTCAAATATATCCATTAAATGCTTGTTTAATACGTAATGTTTAGCGAAGAAAAGAATAAGACCAACCCCATTACACTAGGACTAGCCGTTCTTGAGATATTTTTGTTTTTCTTATTTTCTCTACGCCACCTTCAAAAATAATTCCAGTTACCAAACGAGAACGAAAATTGAATTAAAAATGAATTAAATTTCATTAAAATAAAAAGAACGTGGATATAAGTCTGCAGGGAAAGCCATGTGCTGCCCACAGCAGATTTTTAGATATCAGGATATGCATATATGCATATCGACGAAGCACCATGGGAGTTAAGTCATAGCCTACTCAGACATAACCTTCTCCAGTGTCGGAGTTTCGTCCAAAATTGGCTTATACTGGTATACTGTATGATGTCTAAACTATAAAACTATAAATCTGGAGTCCAAAATTATCTTTATGTAAAGAATAAGTAGCGCAAGCGCTGTGCACGAAGCATGTTTTTCTGCAAACTTCTGAAATTCAGAGTTTGATTTCGGTGTATTAAGGCTCCGAAGTCTGATTTGAAAAGAATACTTGAGGTGGTGAGCTGTTGACCGTTTTAAGGCTGGGCAAACATTTATGGAAGTGTCAAACTATTTCATATATAGTTTTGTAACGTAAGCACTCATATAATTAGTCTTCTATTGTAAGTACAAACCTGTATGCTGACCACAGATTTAATGTTTATATTAGATTTTTCAGTTTGTGTTGAGTTATGCTGATATGTATGACCCGAAATATATTTATTTTATTGTATTGAGAACAGTTGTTGCAAAATCGTTGTCTTTGTTCATGTAAAGATAATTTTGGACTCCAGTATATATATACAATATCTGCACTTTCTATTATATCGTTAGAATTTCAGTACTATATGAATCCATCATTATTTGTGGCATACATGAAGAAAATTTTCAAAGGAAAAACTGCTTGAAAATAACTGCTAAAAGTTTTCAACATTGACTGATATAAAGTAAGCGATGTATGGCATGCATCGCAGCTAATAAGAATATAAGAATATAAAAGGAGAAAACTGTTCAAAGTTGATGCAAAAAAGATGTTTGCTAATGACATCAGATTTAATGTTTGTAATATATTATTTTTTTCTTCGCAACATAAAAGATGTACATGAATTGAATACTATTAATCCAACAATCTACTTTTGTTACTTTCCCCACATTACATTGTAATGCATAAGGAAAGAACTGGAATCGTGTCAAAAGTCGCAACTCGAATTCTCCACGGAACTACACTTTTTAAGACCTCTAGAATACGCAATAACTATTTTAGTGTGACGTATGTGTGTGTGTCTGTGTATGTAGCTGTACAATCTATGTATCCACCACAAATAAAAAATCAATTGATTGACTGCTGATTAGTTTTGAGTATGATTAAGCATGAAATAACCTGCCTTTATCCTGAATTATCTGCAATTTTTCTGATTATTTGCAATTTTTGCGAAATGACCCGCAGAAATCGTATCTATTGACTAATTTACCCAAATTTTACAAAATTTGGTAGATAAGTAACTTGTTGGTTACGCTAGTGCTGATTAATTTTAGGTATGATTCAGAAAAATGAGAACCTATATGTTTTGAGAAATAACCCGTAAAATTCGTCAAGATCTGAAATGAAAATTTACGTAAACTCAAATGTGTCAATTAAATGCTTGCATTCTACGTAATTTTTAACAATTAAAGGACCAATTCCATCACCTTAGGACTAAATGTTTCAGTTTTTTGCATATTCTCCATGTCGCTTTTAAAAATACACCCAGTTACCAAACAAAAGCGAAAATTGAATTGAAAGCGCAATATCCTTTGTAATTTAAAACAATTATGCG
Source organism: Amaurobius ferox (assembly GCA_951213105.1). Taxonomy (NCBI): domain Eukaryota; kingdom Metazoa; phylum Arthropoda; class Arachnida; order Araneae; family Amaurobiidae; genus Amaurobius; species Amaurobius ferox. The sequence goes on along the minus strand of OX578140.1, from coordinate 51,481,947 downwards.
TGTAGTTTTGTGAAATAAAACTTAATTTAATGAATTCTCAAACAGAGAGAAAATGAATATGAGTCTGTAAGGAAAGTCATGTGCTGCCCGCGTCAGATTTCTCAAAATTGTACGGATAATAAAACCTTATTAAATAATGAAACTTATTTATGAATTAATATACGCTTTAATACAACACACTGAAGAAAATTCTGTATCCAATACTAATCCTTTCCGATTAAACACTTTTAAAATCAAATCAGATATAAGATATCGGATCAAATTAAGCATCTCTATATGTGTGTCGCCAGAGAGCAGTCTAAATTTAATACACCCAATTATAATTGCGCACAATTTTCAGCTGTCTGTTTAAACAAAGTTCCGACATCAAATGAACGAAAATTACATATAACTTTTATTCCCCGTCGCATTTTGTTTAAAATTAATTAAGCGGAGAGTTATACATGACAGATGAAATAAATTCAATAATGCACCAGAATGTCTAAAATTTAGATGTCTAATTACTCAAAGGAATTGGGGTCCTTGAAGGAATTTCAGGTATCTTTAAATTATTGACAAGACGTGTATTGACAAGATTGTAATATATATATATATATATATATATATATATATATATATATTATTTACATTATTTCTTTCAATATACGGAAACAACCTGATGTGGGCAGCACATGACTTTCCCTGCACACTCACAATCATGTTCTTTTTATTTCTTTCATAATTGATTTGAGTTTATTTGCACAAAATATCACTGAATTTGCACTCGCTTTTAGTACAAAGTTAGTACAATTTTTATATATAATATTTTATACATAATATTTTTTATGTATATTTATATACAATTTTTATATATGCAATTTTAATACAATTTATATATATACAATTTTAATACAATTTTTATTTGATAACTGGATATTTTTTCAAAGGTGGCGGAACAAAAATGCAAACAAACTAAAATATCTCAAGACTGTTTAGCCTTAATGTAATGGGACTGGTCTAATTTATTACCTCGTCAAAAATTACATATAAAACAAGCATTTAATTGCACATTACATTCGAGCATACGTAGTCTTTTACTTTAAGAATTTGGCAATTTTTCGGGCTATTTCATAATTAAAGGCAGGTTCTTCTTTAACGAATCATACCAAACTCTAATCAGCACCAGAATGTCCCACAAGTCACTTATCTACCAAATTTTGTGAAATTTAGTGAATTTGTTTTTCAGCTAGAGTGAATATATGATATTTTTGCCAGCCATTTCACAAAACAAGCGGTTCTGTCATCTATAATCGTACCAAAATCTGATTAGAACCAGGGTTAAACACAAATGACTTATCTATAAAATTTTATGAAATGTGGTCCATTAGTTTTGGAGTTAGAGTGGATACATACATTGCACAAATACACAGACGCCAGCCTAAAAATAGTTTTTTTCGTTTTCTAGAGGTCCCGAAACGTATAGGTCGTCGAAAACTCGAGGTGTTGTTTTCGACACGATTCCAATATTTTCCCTACGCATTACCATATATTGCAGGGAAGGTAAAAAGAAAGATGCCGTAACACACACGCACACAGGAGGTGTTTCAATAAAGTGAACAGTGGAAGATATTATGAACCGTTGCTTGAAGGCACAAAGTTTCAATAGCAAAAATTATCTAAATGAAGCAGGATACTATGTAATAATTAAAATAATGTGCAGTATTTTTGTAAAACAATTAAAATATATTGTAAAGCAGTACACAAAGATAACATAAAATTTTATTAATTTTCCTGACGGCATAATACTGATACAAACATTCTCTCCAATTTCATCCTTCAAGATTTAAAAAAAAAACATCTTCAGAAAAAACTCCCAGTTCACTTCTCTTCCTAACTTCTTTTTTAAAAGTCAAACAGTTTATCTTGCACGTACATTAATTGTTTCACCAAGGAGGAAACTTTTAATTCCTACACAATCGACATTTTAAAAATAACGTAGTATGTTTCAGTTTTCGTATGTTACAATATATATAGCCCTACTAGGGAAAATAGTTTAATTGAAAATCTATTATCCATATTTTATTTAGACATTCGAAAACAAACTTGTATCTCAAAAGTGCACAATTAAGACGAAATAAATTGTCAGACTTCCTGACCTACACCCCTTTATCGCATCTTTTCGATGCGCTTTTAATCATAGAATGTCGTGAATCTAAGGGCCATCCATACATTTAATTTTTTCACAAAAATAATTCAGAAGGGTTTTTTAATATTTTTTTCAGCAGTTTAACTCTGAAACCATTAAGGACAAACAGATGGTCATGTTAAAGTCATTTTAATCCTTGAATAAGGTAATACATTGATAATTGTCGCTAGCCTGCAACATGTTTTCCTAACATGGGTGAATTGGTTGATATGGCAGAAAACTGTTTTCGCCTGTTACGGATTGTTGTCTTTCGTGAAGCCGTCTTTAAAAAGGTCGAACATCTTCAGGTCAAACACACTGCAACTGATGATTGTTGATGTGGTGCTGTTTTTGATATTGTCTTTTAAGGAAATCAATTCTATTAACCACATGATCTGGTGTTTTATCATGATCTAAAATTCCTGAGGCACAAGCCACAGACATGACTCTCTGACTCTATATTTGAAGGACCAGCAACGAGTCGTTGATATCTGCTTCATCTTACTTATCTACATCAACCTTATCCAAGTTCGTTTTGGGATTCTGTCTATCAGTAACAAAAGCAGGAGACAACTTCCCGTTATAGAAAATATTTGGGTTAAAAGGAAATATACCACTGCCTTTAAAGGCCCGGCCGTCCGAATGATTGCTCGAGTCCTAAGGATGAGTCGGACGGTCTACTAGGCCTTCAACTGCCTTTAAGCCATCCATGATTGTTTGGTATTGCGGCCAGTGGTAAAGCAGTAGCAACTATCTCAGAAAGGTCACAGATCACCATTGTTTCCCAAGATTATTAACCATCCCTGAATCACAAGCTGATTTGATGAGCTTCTTTAATGGGCCATAGAATGGGGCGGTCTAAAGGCTGTAATTATTGGGGGAAGTGAGGAGGGAATGAAATAATTTTAATTCAATGCTTTTTAGCATAGTTCAAAGCTCCAATAGAGAGGTGAGAGCAGCAAGGTATGCCTTTCTTTAGAACATTTTATGTGTCGAAGTAAGTGTTTTACGAACTGTGTGTTCAGAACGTGTTCTTATAATGTCCAACTTGATTTGTTGGCTGTCCCCTTGCTGCCCGCCGGTCTTTTGAAAGCGAAATGATCCCGATAATGTACACGTGGGAAAATAAAAAAGGATGGAATCGAATTTCCTGTAGCAGAGATAAAAATAGCTATCGTGGCAAGTTTTCCTCTTTCTGCTGATGCCGCTGCTTTTGCCTGCTTGAATCCACTGCGAAACACTATTCTATCATGGGTCTCTGAACTGTTGGAATTCTATGTTGAAATTCCTATGACATTTGACTGCACTAAAATGAACTTGATTTTTTCCTACTTTACGTCAGTCTGCTTATTGTTATATAAATATATTAAAAATTGTTATATAATTATAATTAAAAATTATAAATATATTAAAAAAATATTAAATGTTCCGTGAACGAAATATGCTAAACCTAACAACCGACATTTTGTACATACAAAATCGCGATAGCGCTGAAAGGTAGCTGATATATCATTCCATAAAAAACATATTTGACCACACTTGTCAATAAAATCATCTTGATATAAGACAAGAAAAATCAATCATTCATAAAGCATTGATTATGAAACACCCTTCAACTGCAATGCAATTTTATTTGAACATCTCTAAAATGCGATACATTCAGCGGTAATATTTTGCAAATTATCACAATACTACATTAATTTATTATATTTGAAAACTTAAAACTTCATCGAAAAAAAATGAATTTTATTTAAATGAAGTCATTGAAATATAAGTCGTCTGATTTAAAAATCTCTAAAATTCGATACATTCAGCAGTAATAGTTTTAAAACTATCACAATAATACAATAATTTATTACACTTAAAAATTTAAAACTTCATCGAGAAAAATTAATTTTATTCAAATAACGTCATTGAAATATAAATCGCTTGGTTGTCTATGTAAAAGTTGCAGATATTTCATTCATACACTTTTATTTCATTCCTTTCATTCATCACAATACTACAATAATTTATTTTAATTAAAAACTTAAAACCATGGAGGTAAACGTAATTTAACTCTATGCTTAAAACGCCATCGAAAAAGTCTGCTATAAAATCGTCTGTTCTCTATGTAAAACCAATGAATATCAGCTAGTTTTCATTCATATCAGCTATATTTCAGACTCAAAGAGCTAAATAATTTTGTGTTAAAGGAATTCAGCAATTCTTATGCAACTCATCCTACATCTTCATGTGTTTACATTCTCCATAAGGGAAAATTAGGCTTCGTTGTAGAACTAATCAAAGTTTAATCATTATTTAAACTCAAATATATTGTAATTGCGTTGTTTCAGAATGCAAATTCATAGAAATTAAGCAAAAATAAAGCGGTTTTAGGACGCATACAACACTAAATATGAATTAAAAAGAACTTTAAAAATCCCGATTTTTACTCAAGATGGATAGCATTGATTATTTAAACTCAAATATATTATAATTACGTTGCTTCAGCATATAATTAAGCAAAAATAAAACTGATTTAGGACGGATACAACACTAAAGATAAATTAAAAAATACTTTAAAAATCACGATTTTGACGCAAAATGAATGGCATATTTTATTTTGAAGTGGGTCACGTGATCTCTCCATATAATATGGGTGTAATTATTATTTTAATTTTTATTTAAAAAAACTACCGAATATATTTTGCTGAAATTGTTACCATAATTTTTATGGGATAATTTGAATATTTTTTGCTTTTGTTTTTATAACACTTTACAACATAGTTGAAAAGTGTTTTTGACTTTGTTCATTCTGTATGTCTGTCTGTCTGTCTGTTAGTCTGTCCGTTAGCACGATAATTGCCGTAAAATTTGATTTATCAAAATCCAACAAATTTCAGCAATAATAATTCAAAATATTAATTCAACACAAAAGATATTTTGAAATATAGATATTTAAATTATATTTAAAATAATAGAAAAATTAAAAACGTTAAAATGTGTTTATTTATATATGTTAAAATGTGTTTAAACGTTAAATTATTAAACGTTAAAATGTGTTTATTTATATACAAATATAAAAATTAAAAAATTTACGTTTTAAACTTATTAAAACGCAAAATTATAACGATAAATTGTGACCAATTTTTTAAAAATGTGAGCGTTTTTTCAAAACTACATTCAGGGTAGATTTTCAAGAGAATGTTTTTTCAAAATATTAAAAATATTATTTTCTTTTTTAATATTCGAATAGCTAACTTTCTTTCTATAATAAATGCGCTGTCATTAAGCATCACCCATTATTTATTTCAATTGTATGTAATTAGCCGAGAAAAAACTCTAAACATAGATACATAAATATGCGTACTCTTACAAAATTTAATAGTGCAGATTTTATTTCCTATTCTCTTCTATAAATTTCTACATTTTACCAAGCGTTTCCAAGTTGAAGGTATTTCTCGAAGTGTTCTGTGTAATATCGCTATGTGCATACCTGAGGTGTATACTTAACTAGCACAGTATGCCAAAAGTTGGTACTTCCAAACTCCTTTTTGTGTAACTAGATGTAGCAAACTTGGCTGTAAAAGCTTCTGCACGCCGCGAAAAATTTCTCGAAAGCAAAACTAGAGAGGTCAAAGACACATAACTATATTACTGGAATTTGTCAGCATCAGATACTTTATAGTAACGTTAAAATATCCCCATCAACATCTATTAGAATGGGAAATAAATCAAGCTTTCTATTTTTGTCAGCTTAAATATATTTTCATCACTTTTCAGCTAAATTAGGCATGTGATCCTTTAAAACTTAAGTAGAAAACCACCCAAATCCGATGTTGTTTAAGTTCAAGACATTACATGAAGCATCTTCGTTCCATATTTCTAAAAAAATATGACATCACTTTGTGTAAAGTGAATTTGAAAAATATCCAATTTCTTTGTCAGGAGGATATCTTATCTGTAATGTATTTTCCATTGCAGCTCCGATGTGCCTTAGAAAGGATTTGGAAGAAATCCAAGATGCAAGCAATGGAGAATGCGAGTTAATACCGATTTCTGAGGATTTTTAAGGTAAAGGCTATTTATCATCATTACGGTTGAGATTTAAAACTTTATTTCCTTACTTTTGGAGATGTGTCGGGATAGAAATGAATATATTCGACGAAAATACGGGATTCTTGAAAATTTTTCAATTTTATATCTCACATAAATAAGAGTTTTCTATGTTCACCCTTTGCAGACAAATGTTTCATATAATTTTCTACACATTGTAATTATTATTTGAATAGTACTTCTATTCAAACATTCCAGAGTTTCTTTACCGATGAACTAGTTAGCAATGGTTTCTCTATATTAAAAGAATATCCTGCGTATGTTTGACACCGCATTGCGAATAGACGTCAAACACGAAACACAACATTTCTGAAATTTAACATGTAGATTAATATATATCACTAGACGTACAAGATGTGCTTGTAATTATGATTTAAATCTTAGTTAATTAAATATAAATTAATGACCTTTAGCATTGCTAGTATGGGCAAAGATTATATTGGTAAAGCCGACTTGGTACCATAAATGTGGCCGAAAAATGAATCATTGAAGCACTGAAATATTAAAGCATAAATATTTATTTCAAGAATATTCCAAATAAACAAAAACTAACAGGGATATCCGACTACTGAGAGGTTAATATGCAGAATCTGTTAATATTTATTATTTTATTATTACTTTCCTTATATACATAATGTATAAGGAAAGTATTGTGACGGGGGTCGAAAATTCGAATTCGAGTTTTCGACGGGAAAGCACGTTTCAAGCATCCCTGATCACGAATCAAACATTTTTGAAGTGATGTCTGTGTGTGTGTGTGTGTGTGTGTGAAAGTATGTGTGTGTGAAAGTATGTGTGTGTGTGTGTGTGTGTCAGTGAGACTGTGGAGACGATAACTGACGAACGAATGGACCGATTCGAACCAAATTTGGTATAAAAATCACAATCCGTAAACACTGGAAGCATATTGTTTTTATACGTTATCGAATGTTCAGAACCCCCCTGAATTTTCGAATGAAATTTTGAAAAAATCGTCAAAAAATCAAAACCGCTAATAAAGTTACGCAAATAGACATTTCTTATGTAATTTTTCATTATAAAACGATTGGCATAAATTTTAGAACGCTAGCATGAACCGTTCTCGAGATATTGTACATTTTTAAAAAAAATTATGAAAAAGTCACATAAAAAAAAAAAATTCCTATTGAGAAACATGTTCACTTTTCATATGTAATACCATGCGATAAATTGAGTGACATCATTCTCGTGGATCTAGCTCGTTCCTTTCATGAAAAAATATACTTTGAATAATACTTTTGTATTTGAACGCCAATAGTCATTTATCTGCTGTAAGAATAAGTTATTTCTTCGTCCATAATGCTTGGCGAGATTTTGGTGACGAATTTGGCGGAATGTCGCCAACTTGGCGACTTTTTTAAATGTTGCCAAATTAACGAAAATCTTGCCAAATGGATAAAAATGATGCTAAATCAATGAAAATGACGACTAATTGTCGAAAATTCAATATCTTGGAATGAATATTAGTATCTACTATAAGAAAAACCTATTTTTTACTGTAAAAGTAGTAAATTCATTACATTATATAAGGAAAGTCATGTGTTGCCCACATCAGATTTTTTTTAAATAAAATTACCCAATATTTAAGTGTAAACATACTTAAGGAAAGTGTGAAAGGTTTTATTTCAAATTAAGACGTAAATTACATTTGCAAGGGCCTGGGCGCTTTCGAGCTTTATACGCTCCTCATTAAAAACTTATAATAAGACACAAATACAATGCTGCTTTTATAATCAGCCAAGCCGCGAATAGAATTTACATATTATCAATGGATGATCGGTAAAAGAAATCCATGCAGAGTGAAAAACATAAAATAAACATAATCTATATAAATAAAAATGAAAATCTGTCTGTCTGTCTGTCTGTCTGTCTGTTTGTCACACCATCACGGGAGAACGGCTGAACCGAATTTGATGAAATTTTGTGGGTAGCCCAGAAATAGCCCCACTTAAAATTATATCCGTGTTTTGAGTTTCTACGACCAGTGGTTCTCGAGATATTAGTAAAAAACGAAATTTTCGTTTGTCTCATCGTCACGGAAAAACGGCTGAACCGAATTTAATGAAATTTGGTGAATAGCCTTGAAATATCCCCCCATAAATTTTGTCCAAGTTTCGAGTTTCTAAGACCTGGGGTTGTCGAGATATTAATGAAAAACGGAACTTTTTCCTAGGAGTTCTACTCCCTAACTCCGTGGTTTATCCAAACGAAAAGCTTGAAAATCGTTTGAAAGTGAATTAAAATTTAATCTCTGAGTTTGATGGGAGATTTTTTGCGTTAATTAGTCACTTTCTGAAAACATGAATTGTTTGAAACATGATTTAAAGGGGAAATCTATCTCCATGGTTCATGGTTTATTTAAAACAAGCTTTTACGTAACAATGAGAAGTATAGAGAAATCAAAATCGTTATTTAATTTCGCAGTTTATGTTATAAGACATGACATATTTAACATGTTATAAGATTCTATCTTATATCATGTTACTCAGAAACGCAATTAAATTAAATCTGTCTGTTAATTTTAATAATTATTTTTTCGATTTGAATAATAAATAAATGGATATAAAAATATATTTTAGAAAAGAACGATTTGATTTTTCTTATAGCATTTTTGACTGGATAATATCAATTACGGTCTTCAGGTTTAAAAATTATTATTATTTATATATTCGGGGATTATTGATTCAAGGATTATTGATATTTTCAAGTTATTATGCAATTATTTTATTATGACAAAAATTGTTTAAACTCATATATTGTATGTTGTACGAATCTTCTACAAATACACGTGTATATCTTTTAATCTACGAGAATATAAGTAGTACAGGTATATTGACATATGTTTTGATATATATTGGCATATATTGGAATCAATTACGACCTTCTGGTATAAAGAGTACGGATATTATTGATGTTTTCAATTTATTACGTCATCTCTTTTATTTTGGTAAATAACGGGTAATCTTCTACTAACACATTGGCATATTTTCTGATCTGCGACAATATAATTAGTACGGGGTTGCATATATTCATTCAATTCCTATTTTTTCTTCTGTAAATTTGCTTACAAAAGGGGGCAGGATGTTTTATTCTTCAGATCTGATCGTGAAGATAATTTTTCATAGTGAGAACATATATTCTTAAACTTCTCTTTAGGAGCAATAAATTTAATATTTTAACAGAATTTGCACATGATTGCGAACTTTAAGTTTCTTTAAATTATACACTCCGTACGAATAACGGGTGTGCTGTTAGTGGTTAATAAATTTTAACATTTTAGGAGGATATATCATGTTGCTCGGCATCGCAATTAAATTAAATGTGTTTGTTAAAGTTTTTATTATTTTTTTTCGATTTAAATAATAAATAAATGGATAAATGGATATAAAAGTATATCTTATGAATGGACGGTTTGATTTTTCTTTTAATTATATTAATTGCTGACTGCGTACATCAATTTCATTTATTTTGGCAAAGAGTTTTCAAGCTTATATCGTATTTAGCTACTAAACTCATATATTGTGTTTAGCCAATAAATTCATATAGCCGATTGTTGAAACAGAAAAAGAGTAGAGCGGGTATATCTTAATACAATTGTAGTGTTTTCATTTAGTATATTGAAACGGGATAAGAATGTTTCATTCAGATTTGCAAATTCAAAGCTACGAATTTGGAGGGATATCGCTAATTTGACAACTTTTCTTAAACTTTGCCAAATTGACGGAAATGTCGCCAAATTGATATAAACGACACACAAACAGCTGCCATAAACCTTCGGGTTGGTCGTGTGGCTTGGGTCTTCTACATATCAATGAATTTTTTTTTTGTTTTATTAGAAGAGACTACTGAAATGATGTTTGGTTAGCATTTATCTGCCAGACCAACCATCCTACTTAGTAATACATTTAGCGAATTTTTAAAATGTCACCAAATTGATAAAAATGTTTTCAAATCTATAAAAATATCTTGAAATTGATAAAATTGCGCTACATAAATGATATTAATTGTTTTTTGTTAGGGGATAGTATTGTGATGATATTTCATCAATTTGTCGCAAAGTGGAACTGTCAGTTCTACAGTCCCACTTGGCGATAAATTTGGCGATTTTTTAAAATGTCGCTAATTTGACGAAACTGTCGCCAAATGTTCCATAGAAATATAACTATTTAGACGATATTTTTTCTACCAATTTATTTGAAGCAAATGATATCATGTCGCTTAGCAACGGATTTAAATCCAATGTGTTTATGCGGCAGACGATTTTTATTAAATCCTTTCCGATTTGAATAATGAAGATATGTATATAAAATAAATTTCATTGCCATTTCATTTTGGACTGGATAATATCAATTATACTCTTCAGGTTTAAACATTATTATTATTGATATTTTCCGGAATTATTGATTCAGTGATTATTGATATTTTTAAGTTATTACGCCATTGTTTTATTGCGGCAAAAATTGCTGACACACGCATATTGTACGTTGTACGAGTAATCTTCTAGGAATGCACGGGTATATCTTCTAACCTACGAGAATATAAGTAGTACAGGTATATTGGCATATATTTTGACATATATTGGCATATGTATTGGAATCAAGTACAGTCCTCTGGTATGAAGATTAAGGGGATTAATTATATATTCAATTTATTACGTCGTCTGTTGTATTTTACCAAAAAACATTTGTGACTCATATTGCAAGACGGGTAATCTTCTACTAATAATCGGACATTATAAGTAGTACGTGTATATCTTCCCATATAATTTTAGCACACTTTGACATATATTGGAATAAATGACTGTCTTCAGATTTAAAGATTACGGGTTTATTGGTATTTTCAATTTATACATGTAATCTACTAATACAGGTTATATTTTCTAATATTCGCGTATATAATTAGTACGGGTCCCATACAATTTTAACGCTTTTATTTTGCATATATTGATTCAATTCCATATTTTTTTTTATATTTGCTTACATAAGGGGTCCAAGATGTTTTATTCTTCAGATATGTCCATGAAGATAATTTTATATAGCGAGAACAGAGATTCTTAAACTTCTTTTTAGGAGCATTATATTAAATATTTTAACAGAATATTTTGATTAAACATGTCATTTAGTATACTATAAGAATTTGGGCATGATTATGAATTTCAAGTTTCTTTATATTATATACTCCGTACGAAGAACGGGTATGCTGATAGTCTATATAAATAAAATTGAAAATCTGTCTGTCTGTCTGTCTGTCTGTCTGTCTGTCTGTCTGTCTGTTTGTCCCATCATCACGGGAGAACGGCTGAACCGAATTTGATGAAATTTTGTGGGTAGCCTAGAAATAGCCCCACTTAAAATTTAGTCTATGGTTGGAATTTCTACGACTAGTGGTTCTCGAGATATTAGTAAAAAACGAAACTTTCGTTTGTCTCATCATCACGAGAGAACGGCTGAACCGAATTTAATGAAATTTTGTGGGTTGCCTTGAAATAGCCCCCCATAAATTTTGCCCAAGTTTCAAGTTTTTAAGACTAGGGGTTGTGGAGATATTAATGAAAAACGGAACTTTTTTTATAGGAGTTCTACTCTCCAACTCCGTGGTTTATCCAAACGGAAAGGATAAAAATCGTTTGTTTAAAGCGTCAAAGGGAATTAAAACTTTATATTTGAGTTTGATGCAGGATTTTTGCATTAAATAGTCACTATCTGAAAGCATGAATTGTTTGAAACATGAATTTAAATGGAAAAATCTACCTCCATGTTTTTACATGTATTAACCTGCATGTATTTCACAAGCTTTTACTCAACGATTAGAAGTATAAAGAAATTAAAATGGTTATGTAATTTCGCATTTTATGAGGAAGATTCTATCTTATATCATGTTGCTCGGCAAAGGAATGGAATTAAATGTGTTTGTTAATGATTATTATTATTTTTTCTATTTGTATAATAAATAAATGGATGTAAAAATATATTTTATAAATAAACGGTTTAATTGTTCTTTTAATTATATATATTGCGGACTGCGTACATTACTTTTATTTATTTCAGCAAAGAGGTTTCAAGCTCATATATTGTGTTTAGCTAATAAACTCATAATAAATGAACGGTTTGATTGTTCTTTTAATTATATATATTGCGAACTGCGTACATCACACTTTTATTTATTTTAGCAAAGAGGTTTCAAAGCTCATATATTGTGTTTAGCTAATAAACTCATATATTGTGTTTACCCAATAAATTCATTTAGCCGATTGTTGAAGCAGAAAAAAGTAGAACGGATGTATGTATCTTCTAATACAATTTTAGTGTTTTCATTTAGTATATATACAGACGGGATATGGATATTTTATTCTTCAGATCTGCAAATTTAGAGCTACGAATTTAGCGGAATATCTCTAAATAACTTGGTAACTTTTCTTAAACTTTAATAAATTAGAGGAAATATCTCCAAATTAATAAAAATGACCCAAATCAATGAAATTAAATTTGTTTTTTTAGAATAGAGTACTGAAATGATGTTTCTGTAGCATTTGTCGGTCAGTCCATCCATCCTACTTAGTAACGCATTTAACTAATTTTTTTAATATCACTAAATTGATAAAAATATTTGTAAATCCATAAAAATATCATGGAGACGAAAATGTCGCCAAACTTTCCATGGAGATCACATTATTCAGACGACATGATTTCCATCAATTTATTTGAAGCAGATGATATCATGTCGCTTAGCAACGGATCCAATGTGTTATGTGTCATACGATTTTTATTAAGTCTAATAAAAATATGTATATAAAATAAATTTCATTGACATTGCATTTTTGACTGGATAATATCAATTACGGTCTTCAGGTTTAAACATCATTATTATTGATATTTCGGGGACAGTTGATTCAGGAATTATTGATATTTTCAAATTATTATGTCATTGTTTCATTATGACGAAAAGTGTTGAAACTCATATATAGTACGTTGTACAAGTAATCTTCTAGAAATGCACGGGTATATCTTCTAATCTACGACAATATAAGTAGTACAGGTATGTTGTGACGAGATTTCTTAATCTCTCGACACCTGTGTAAAAATATGTCAAAATCATGGAAATCTATATTATATTTTTATATATATATTTTTATGCATCCTTTAATATATTCAACCCTGTTATTATATCCCTCTCGTCTTATATATATATGCAATTTATATTCTACATGTATCTATCAGTTTCAAAGGAATATTCAGCCATTTTAATTCTTTTAACGCGCACTGTGAGAGAGAGAATTATTTTCCGTTATGAGTTCAAGGTCTGCATTCGGATGATGAAAAGCCTAGTAAGATTTCATATGTACATGTTCTTCGGCAGTTGAAATCGGAAGTAATGTAAAGGTTTCGATTGTTCTATGTATATGCAAGCGGTCCAACGTACTGAAAGTCTAGACTGAGTGTCGGGGCAAGCCTGCGGCTGATGGTGAGAACTTATTTCTCGGCATGTATGTTTTCTTGTTTGGTTCTGAGTCCTATGAGTCTCGGAAGGTTATATAAGCTTGGAACGCAAAGGTTCGTCGCGCATTCCCATCCTGAATACTACACGGAGATGTGGTAGTTCAATTTACTTTCGATGCTCGCCCAGAGCTCCGGGATCCGACTCTCACTGCGGAATCCGGGGTTCGCGAGTTGGGAATGTCGCCACCGCCGCCACGGAGAAGAAGGGGTCCGAGGTAGCATTGCCGGACATTGCCGAAAAATTCTCATGCCCGAACATCTGTCCGAGAATTCATCTGATACGCCGACTTAGATCTTCTGCGATGCCTTTTCGTCCCTGCCGGACCGGGAACTGAGATGACCTGTACTGTGAGCAATCAATGACGTAATTCTCTCCTATTCACACTATCCTGTGTACGAAGGTAAGCTCCTTTACATGCATTGGCGGAGCCATTAGACTTTCTCCGAAATTCCTTAAGTTCTAACAGATATCTCCAAGAACGGAGAACTATCATATTTACAGATCCTTGTGTTAACTCCTAGAATCAGCAATTCTAAATAGTATTATTATTTGTGATTATAATTCTCTCATGTGCTCTGCCCTTGTCTGCCTATTACCATACTTTAGACCATACCTTATTTTATTCAATTGTGGTTCTATATGAAATGTGTGTGCCACGTAACGTATTAAATTCTTGGTATTATATTTATCATTTGCTGGCAAATTGTGCTATAATATCCTGCCGGTGTCCAGTGCGTAGTTATAATTAAAGAATAGGTGTAACTCCATAATATAACTTATTAATTACATATTTAATAAAGATTGGATTAGTTAATTTCTGTGTGTTCTTTGAGTTTGGATATTAGTGATTATTTTCAATATTCTGTGTTTTCTATATCCATGCTTTAGCTGAAGAATCATCCACTCAAGGTAAGGGTTTATTATTATTACGCTTTGTATTTGCGGCTGGTCATCTGTGAGTTTTACTTGCAGACGAGAGATGTTTTGAACCTGGGTTGTAAAAATTGGAGAAAGTTAGAATTCTCCGGTCGGCCGTGTCAACGGGAAACCGTTATGACAATTGGTGCCTGTGACCTTGCCTCTCGAGTACCTGTCCTTTACGAAATTTTATAAAATGGAGTTTTTAAAATTTAAATTTGCTTGAAATTTAGCTTGCCAAAAATTTGAAATTTTGGTGTTGCACTGGACACTGCGTGTTTTGAATTGGTATGGAATCTTTTAAAATTTATTAAATTCTGGGAGAGCACTTGAAATTATGATATATATATTTTTAAAGGAAATTTTCTGTTATAATATTTGGAAAAGAAAATATTGATTTGTGTATAAAATGTCATTTATCGACAAATTTCTTACAAGTAAATAAAGGGTTTGAAAAGAAAATGTATTTACAAAAGTGTGCAGTGGCGCGTAGTCGGATTTAATGGTGCAAAGTTGCACACTTAAAATATTTAATATCAATATCTGTGACAAATTGTGTGAAGGTTGTTTTGCATTTGAAAAAATGATTCACTGTTGGCATGTGCAAAAGTGGCACATGACCAGAATTGAAAATACCGTGCAAAAAGTGCACAAATTTAAAGAATTAATATTTATTATAACAATCATGTAAACAGGTGTGACATATTTTGAAAAGTATTTTGGAATTTATAAAAGAAAAATTATTTAGAATTGGTTGATTATTTAAAAATTTGATTATGATTATTTTAAAAGTTGAAATTAACTATTGTGAAAGGTAAAAATAACAGCTTATTTGAAAAATTTTCGTTTTTGAAGTTTTCGGAAATTTCTTTTGGTTTCGGGTTGAAAATTCTTGTTTGATGTAATTAATGTTTGGAGATGATTCCCGCTGTAATTTATCTTCGACTGCTCTTTGAGCCCTTTCCCAAGAAAAAAAAAAAGAAAAGGAAAAATTTGGGTTGGCGGAATCTGAATCTCAGGAATGTAGAATAGTTTTAATAGAAATGGAATTTTTTGATCGGAAATGGGAGTTGTTTCTGAGAATTTTGCTCAAAATTTTAGTTGCAAATATTTAAATCTAATTATAAATATTGATATAAATACAAATGCTTAAACTTTAAAATACTTGTATGTTGGATTTGAAAATTTTATTTGAAAATGCACCCTGATTAAAAACATAACTGACTTTGACTTGGAAAATTTGAGAATTTAGTACCCGATGTGACAATATATAAATATATGTGAAAATAGGTATAATTTTAAGAAATCTAGAATAATAAGTAACCGAGTTTTGAAAATATAAATTCACGTTTTAAAAAAGTTTTATTATGTTGTGTGGCTAAAAAGCACACATTTTGTGAATTTTGTAGAAAACAGATTCGTGTTGGTGGATAAAAAAAAAAAAAAGAAATGTGAAGTAAAAAAAAAAAAAAATAAAATAAATTGTTTTGATTTCCCAAGAAGTGGAAATATAATAAAAATAAAATAAAATGTTTTGATTTCACCAAAGTTGAAAGTGAATAATTTATAATGTGAGTTAATTGCAAATGAAATGTACCTACCGAGAAGAAGGTAAAAAGTCTTGTGTTTGTGAATATATTAACAAAGTAAGTGAAATATTTGTAAAACATGATTAATATATAGTTGATGATATTATTTCAATGAAAAATGTGAATAATCTATTTGTGTATATTTTAATGACATTGAAAAACTGATATAGAACATTAATATCTCTATGAAAAAGAAATTTCATATAAAATATGAATATAGAATAATATGTGACAAAATTTAAAATGCGGTGTCATTTCATGAAATGAGGGGAAGAGCAGGAAAATTTTGAAAAGGGGTTGATTATACTAAATATTTTGAATTTTGTGGAACTGTTAATACGAAAGATAGAAAATTGAAAATAAGAGGAGTTTTGTTTCCACACTTTATTGAAAATAAATTTGAAATTTTGAAAAAGTGATGTATAAATGGGACCGAGTGCGTATTTTTTCCCTGAGAATGAATGTAAATTATTTTTGAATGCCTCAGGATGACTATATGATTCTCCACTTGAATATATGTTTTCTGTTTCCTTACCTTGTTTTGTCGCATCCAAACATTTTATTGTAATATCGTGCACTTGACCTTCCTAAGTTTCCTTTCGTGGAATTGCCTCACAAACAATTTTGAGGAAAGCTGATGTGCTTAGGATTGAAATTAACTTTATTTTGTTTGGAATGTACGTTAATATCACATCGAACTAGCGTAATTCGATGGGAAGGCTAATACCTCATCAGTTGCTATTCTCGAGGGTAAATTAATGAGTAGAATGATGTCCTCTTAATCCCCGTTTGCACCCATGCCTACATTATTTCGGTAGCAATGAAAAAAAAAATTTCTTGCTCAAAATCTTACTTTCAGATGATTTTTCAACGTTAATAAGTTGTGAAAAATGGTTTGAGGATGGGTTGCTTTTTACTTGGCAAGTGAAAAATTTTAAAAAACGATTGAATATGTTTTATGACAAAGTTGAAATATTGATATTTGAAAACATAAAAGTTAAAAATGATAATATAAAATTGTGGAGAAAGATGTTGAAATATAGAAACGAAAATATTGAATAATTTCAGAAAAGAATCTGAAAATGACTTATTACGTTTGAGAATGATTTATTTACGTTTGCCATTGAATTATACAAATACTTATTTACGTTATGGCATTGTATTTAATTACAAGTATATTTTGATATTCACCTCGGTATCCCTTCCTCTTTCAAATATTTCCCTTTAGATAAATTGAATGTTTAATAACGATAATTACGAAAAAGAGTTTGAAAAATCTTGACCTTGATCGTTCTTCCTTTTCATTTGTTTATAAAGTCTAAATCGTGAATCTGCTGCTTCTGTTCCGGATATGCGAGACTGCAATCCGTGATGGCGCGAAGCAATGCTGGCATTTCGTTCTGCTGACACCACATATTTCTTTTTTCATGATCGTTTTGCTTCAACTTGTGGTTTTGATGCATGAACATTTATCTTTGATTGTGACTTGTTTTTTTTATGCATAAATGCTTGATTGTGACATGAGAACTTGGATTAAGCCGTGAATATTTATTCTACACCTTTTTGACTGCGAATTAAAAGTTGAGAAATGAAACTTGAAATAAAAGTGAAATATAGAATTTGAATTTAAGATATGAAATTTGAAATATGAAATCATTTTGAAATTGAATTTTTTTTTTAAACTTGGAATATTTTTCGTGACTCCTAGTTACTTGTGATACATGACATTTAAGAAATATAATTGGAGTCTTGATATTGACCCTACATTGTGGATTTCGAATTCGAGTCAGTGAACTCTTTAATTACGAAAATAGAATTGAATCTATAAACCGAATCCACAAGTGTTGTATTTCGAATTAAAATATTCTGAAAAATTATTTACGTACATTCAATTTCATTGTTTACTTGCATATGACGTGGAAATCCTGAAAGAGTCGATGAACTCTAGTTTATTTACGAGCGAAATATGTAGAATTTAAAAAAAAAAAAAAGAATTGGATTCCACAAGTTAATTTACCTTATAATATTTTTGAAATTTTACTTTACTTATTTACTTCCGAAATCCATTTGTTTTTTTCTGAAAATTTTTATTTGAATTTAAGAATCATATTTTGAAACTTGAAGGTTAGTTACACAAATGGATATATTTGGATTTCAAAGTAAGTTCTGGAGTTACTACCTAAAATTTTTGCACTTATTAATTTAATTACGAGTCCTTGAGAATTTGTGCAAATGAATTAAAATGGAATAATGGAATTTATTAAACTCAATTTAAATTTATCTCTGACATCAGCTGTATTATTACATTGGAAGGCAACATAATCTTAAAGAAATTTATTTGATTTAACGAGAATTTATCAATTTATGAGGTGACACCTAGTTATTTACAAATGTTTGAAAATTTTGGTAACATGTTTAAATTTAGTTTGATTTAAAGAACTTGAACTAAATTGTGTGGCATTGGTAAAATTTGATTGGGGAGTGGTGAAAAGTTTTCTTCAAAATTTGAATTAATTTTGGTGGCAATGTTTAGTGAGATCTAACTCCATTAGAAATGGAAAAATAATAATATATGACATATTTAATCACGAGAAAAGAGACTTGAGATTCCTCTGTGCCAGTGAGCACTTTGAAATTTTGTGCCTGTGCCAAGAGGGCACACATTTAATTCGCGGCACAAGTTATTTACAATAAAACTTGATTTACTACATTGACGCGGTGGTGACAGAAATTATATTGTGGTTTAAATTCTCTGTGACCGTTTCGGTTCTTAAAGTGTGAGTTCAAATGGGTAGTATATGAAGTGTGGAATTTTGACATCCTTTCTTTTGGCCTTAGTCGGAACTTTTGCCCTGCAAGTGTTGAGTGTTGGCCGCACTCTGATCTTGTAGTGTGGTGGTGTGGTTGCAAACACACTACCTTTCTCCAAATTTTCATTAAAATTGCGAATACCAGTGTGCCAGGACATTTGGTTTTTCTGCACTTGTTTCAGGATGTTCAATTTAATTTGTAAGTTCTTCGGTGTTTGTGGAGTAAAAAGAAAAAAAATCCCTTACTGCCACATTGGTGTTGCATCGTATATATCATTTGTTTACTTTGTGTTTTGTTAAGAATAGAGAATTTCTTAACAAGTTTTATTACGTATTACTTGCAAAATTAGAAATGGAAATTTCTTGAGAATATAATTGCTGTTTACACACACACATATATATGATGATTATATTTACTGAATTACTGTATGACATTTTGTCTACATAATTTTATTGCGGGTCACATACTTTGAGAATTAATATTTAAATAATATCAAGGAATAATTTCGAAACTGATTTCTGTCTCTGTCATCCGGTCATTCTTTATTTTTGTGCCACCTGTTTTTACTTGATATAGTGGAAAAGAGAAAAATGATTTAATTTCAATGTTTTAATTCTAAATTGAGTTGAAATTGTTTTCGACCACTGAGTTCCCCTCGTTTCTGCCACAAGGTTAATAAATACTTGGTATAGAATGATGTTTGATGTTTATGTATAAATGAGTAATATTGTTTAAAAGAAACAATTGATTTAAAAAAAAATAATTTACTATACAAGAATGGAACATATAATGTGATATTTTTGAAATGATATTTTCAAAATATAATAGAAATATTGAATAAAATATGTTGATAATTTTGAAATGATGAAATTATGTGAAATTTGAAAAAGTTAAGAATTGGTGTTGTGTCACTGTTGATATAAAATATTGCTATTATTTGCTTTTTGTTGTCATCTACTTTACAGCTGACTGATTGTTGATGGTCAAGAAGATATTTATTGTTAAATATTGATTAAAAATTGTCGTGTCAAATAGACACTTAATAAGAATTCTGATTTATTGTGAACCACTGGACAAGGTAGGTTGAAAATTATTGTTTTTGGTATGGTCTTTCCTAATTTAAATCTGTATTTATATTATATTAATGTTTAAAGATATGTATTGTAATTGCTGCTGTGTCTACTTAGACAATTTCGGAATTAGGAGCTGCAAGGGAAGGTTATTGTTTACACTTTGATTATTTGAAAAGTTAATGATTTGCAGTGATCATAAAATTTTAATTTACAAGAATTTAAAAATAAATAACACTTGATATACTGAACTGATATTTGCTGCTGACCACATGTTTACATTTTAATATTTAAATAATTTGAATACATAAGGAATATGAAATATTTTATGGATTGAAATTTAATTGATGAAAATTGGAAAATATTTTTATACTTTGAAAATTGATTTGAAGGTTTGATTTGAAAAATTTTATTTATGGAAATTTAAAAATTTATTTAACTGGTTGACTTGAGGAATACTATATACATATTTAAACTAATTTTTGGAATTTATATTTAATTTATAATTGGTAATTCACATATTGTGAACTTCTGTAAAGGGCTTGTAGCTATTAGGGTTTTCGACTGATTTGCAGTCATTTTTAGGTTCCTTTTGGATCTGGTTCTTCGACATGCGCCCATGTGGGATGGTGTTCGTGCCGAGAACCCTGATGTAGTTTTGGCCGACTACATCTCTCAAAATTTTTGCTGAAATTATTTCTTGAAGGGCCTAGGACTTCAAGGACCTAATAACTACTTGCGCCTACATCCTGTGATGAAAAAAATCCTCTTGTTAGTCAGATTTTTTTGCCTCGAGGAGGGGAGGAGTGTTGTGACGAGATTTCTTAATCTCTCGACACCTGTGTAAAAATATGTCAAAATCATGGAAATCTATATTATATTTTTATATATATATTTTTATGCATCCTTTAATATATTCAACCCTGTTATTATATCCCTCTCGTCTTATATATATATGCAATTTATATTCTACATGTATCTATCAGTTTCAAAGGAATATTCAGCCATTTTAATTCTTTTAACGCGCACTGTGAGAGAGAGAATTATTTTCCGTTATGAGTTCAAGGTCTGCATTCGGATGATGAAAAGCCTAGTAAGATTTCATATGTACATGTTCTTCGGCAGTTGAAATCGGAAGTAATGTAAAGGTTTCGATTGTTCTATGTATATGCAAGCGGTCCAACGTACTGAAAGTCTAGACTGAGTGTCGGGGCAAGCCTGCGGCTGATGGTGAGAACTTATTTCTCGGCATGTATGTTTTCTTGTTTGGTTCTGAGTCCTATGAGTCTCGGAAGGTTATATAAGCTTGGAACGCAAAGGTTCGTCGCGCATTCCCATCCTGAATACTACACGGAGATGTGGTAGTTCAATTTACTTTCGATGCTCGCCCAGAGCTCCGGGATCCGACTCTCACTGCGGAATCCGGGGTTCGCGAGTTGGGAATGTCGCCACCGCCGCCACGGAGAAGAAGGGGTCCGAGGTAGCATTGCCGGACATTGCCGAAAAATTCTCATGCCCGAACATCTGTCCGAGAATTCATCTGATACGCCGACTTAGATCTTCTGCGATGCCTTTTCGTCCCTGCCGGACCGGGAACTGAGATGACCTGTACTGTGAGCAATCAATGACGTAATTCTCTCCTATTCACACTATCCTGTGTACGAAGGTAAGCTCCTTTACATGCATTGGCGGAGCCATTAGACTTTCTCCGAAATTCCTTAAGTTCTAACAGATATCTCCAAGAACGGAGAACTATCATATTTACAGATCCTTGTGTTAACTCCTAGAATCAGCAATTCTAAATAGTATTATTATTTGTGA
Source organism: Amaurobius ferox (assembly GCA_951213105.1). Taxonomy (NCBI): domain Eukaryota; kingdom Metazoa; phylum Arthropoda; class Arachnida; order Araneae; family Amaurobiidae; genus Amaurobius; species Amaurobius ferox. The sequence goes on along the minus strand of OX578140.1, from coordinate 51,459,961 downwards.
TTATAATTCTCTCATGTGCTCTGCCCTTGTCTGCCTATTACCATACTTTAGACCATACCTTATTTTATTCAATTGTGGTTCTATATGAAATGTGTGTGCCACGTAACGTATTAAATTCTTGGTATTATATTTATCATTTGCTGGCAAATTGTGCTATAATATCCTGCCGGTGTCCAGTGCGTAGTTATAATTAAAGAATAGGTGTAACTCCATAATATAACTTATTAATTACATATTTAATAAAGATTGGATTAGTTAATTTCTGTGTGTTCTTTGAGTTTGGATATTAGTGATTATTTTCAATATTCTGTGTTTTCTATATCCATGCTTTAGCTGAAGAATCATCCACTCAAGGTAAGGGTTTATTATTATTACGCTTTGTATTTGCGGCTGGTCATCTGTGAGTTTTACTTGCAGACGAGAGATGTTTTGAACCTGGGTTGTAAAAATTGGAGAAAGTTAGAATTCTCCGGTCGGCCGTGTCAACGGGAAACCGTTATGACAGGTATATTGGCAAAATTTTTATATATATTGGCATATATTGGAATCAATTACGACCTTCTGGTATTAAGATTACGGGGATTTTTGATACTTTCAATTTATTACGTCATCTTTTTTATTTTGGTAAATATTTTTAAGACTCATATTACAATATGTTTAAGCTTCTACTAACACACTGGCATATTTTCTAATTTGCGACAATATAAGTAGTACGTGGTTGCATATATTGATTCAATTCTTTTTTTTTGTGTGTGAATTTGTTTACAAAAGGGACCAGGATATTTTATTTTTCAGATTTGCCTGTGAAGATAATTTTGCATAGTGAGAACAGATATTCTTAAACTTCTCTTTATGAGCAATAAATTTAATATTTTATCAGACTTTGCACATGATTGCGAATTATAATTTTTTTTATATTATATACTCCGTACGAAGGACGGGTATGCTGCTAGTCTATATAAATAAAAATGAAAATCTGTCTGTCTGTCTGTCTGTCTGTCTGTTTGTCACACCATCACGGGAGAACGGCTGAACCGAATTTGATGAAATTTTGTGGGTAGCCCAGAAATAGCCCCACTTAAAATTATATCCGTGTTTTGAGTTTCTACGACCAGTGGTTCTCGAGATATTAGTAAAAAACGAAATTTTCGTTTGTCTCATCGTCACGGAAAAACGGCTGAACCGAATTTAATGAAATTTGGTGAATAGCCTTGAAATATCCCCCCATAAATTTTGTCCAAGTTTCGAGTTTCTAAGACCTGGGGTTGTCGAGATATTAATGAAAAACGGAACTTTTTCCTAGGAGTTCTACTCCCTAACTCCGTGGTTTATCCAAACGAAAAGCTTGAAAATCGTTTGAAAGTGAATTAAAATTTAATCTCTGAGTTTGATGGGAGATTTTTTGCGTTAATTAGTCACTTTCTGAAAACATGAATTGTTTGAAACATGATTTAAAGGGAAAATCTATCTCCATGGTTCATGGTTTATTTAAAACAAGCTTTTACGGAGCAATGAGAAGTAGAGAGAAATCAAAATCGTTATTTAATTTCGCAGTTTATGTTATAATACATGACATATTTAACATGTTATAAGATTCTATCTTATATCATGTTACTCAGAAACGCAATTAAATTAAATCTGTCTGTTAATTTAAATAATTATTTTTTCGATTTGAATAATAAATAAATGGATATAAAAATATATTTTAGAAAAGAACGATTTGATTTTTCTTATAGCATTTTTGACTGGATAATATCAATTACGGTCTTCAGGTTTAAAAATTATTATTATTTATATTTTCGGGGATTATTGATTCAAGGATTATTGATATTTTCAAGTTATTATGCAATTATTTTATTATGACAAAAATTGTTTAAACTCATATATTGTATGTTGTACGAATCTTCTACAAATACACGTGTATATCTTTTAATCTACGAGAATATAAGTAGTGCAGGTATATTGACATATGTTTTGATATATATTGGCATATATTGGAATCAATTACGACCTTCTGGTATAAAGAGTACGGATATTATTGATGTTTTCAATTTATTACGTCATCTCTTTTATTTTGGCAAATATTTTTGAGACGCATATTGTAATACGGGTAATCTTCTACTAACACATTGGCATATTTTCTGATCTGCGACAATATAATTAGTACGGGGTTGCATATATTCATTCAATTCCTATTTTTTCTTCTGTAAATTTGCTTACAAAAGGGGGCAGGATGCTTTATTCTTCAGATCTGATCGTGAAGATAATTTTGCATAGTGAGAACATATATTCTTAAACTTCTCTTTAGGAGCAATAAATTTAATATTTTAACAGAATTTGCACATGATTGCGAACTTTAAGTTTCTTTAAATTATACACTCCGTACGAATAACGGGTGTGCTGTTAGTGGTTAATAAATTTTAACATTTTAGGAGGATATATCATGTTGCTCGGCATCACAATTAAATTAAATGTGTTTGTTAATGTTTTTATTATTTTTTTTTCGATTTAAATAATAAATAAATGGATAAATGGATATAAAAGTATATCTTATGAATGGACGGTTTGATTTTTCTTTTAATTATATTAATTGCTGACTGCGTACATCAATTTCATTTATTTTGGCAAAGAGTTATCAAGCTTATATCGTATTTAGCTACTAAACTCATATATTGTGTTTAGCCAATAAATTCATATAGCCGATTGTTGAAACAGAAAAAGAGTAGAGCGGGTATATCTTCTAATACAATTGTAGTGTTTTCATTTAGTATATTGAAACGGGATAAGAATGTTTCATTCAGATCTGCAAATTCAAAGCTACGAATTTGGAGGGATATCGCTAATTTGACAACTTTTCTTAAACTTTGCCAAATTGACGGAAATGTCGCCAAATTGATATAAACGACACACAAACAGCTGCCATAAACCTTCGGGTTGGTCGTGTGGCTTGGGTCTTCTACATATCAATGAATTTTTTTTTTGTTTTATTAGAAGAGACTACTGAAATGATGTTTGGTTAGCATTTATCTGCCAGACCAACCATCCTACTTAGTAATACATTTAGCGAATTTTTAAAATGTCACCAAATTGATAAAAATGTTTTCAAATCTATAAAAATATCTTGAAATTGATAAAATTGCGCTACATAAATGATATTAATTGTTTTTTGTTAGGGGATTGTATTGTGATGGTATTTCGTCAATTTGTCGCAAAGTGGAACTGTCAGTTCTACAGTCCCACTTGGCGATAAATTTGGCGATTTTTTAAAATGTCGCTAATTTGACGAAACTGTCGCCAAATGTTCCATAGAAATATAACTATTTAGACGATATTTTTTCGACCAATTTATTTGAAGCAAATGATATCCTGTCGCTTAGCAACGGATTTAAATCCAATGTGTTTATGCGGCAGACGATTTTTATTAAATCCTTTCCGATTTGAATAATGAAGATATGTATATAAAATAAATTTCATTGCCATTTCATTTTGGACTGGATAATATCAATTATACTCTTCAGGTTTAAACATTATTATTATTGATATTTTCCGGAATTATTGATTCAGGGATTATTGATATTTTTAAGTTATTACGCCATTGTTTTATTGCGGCAAAAATTGCTGACACACGCATATTGTACGTTGTACGAGTAATCTTCTAGGAATGCACGGGTATATCTTCTAACCTACGAGAATATAAGTAGTACAGGTATATTGGCATATATTTTGACATATATTGGCATATATATTGGAATCAAGTACAGTCTTCTGGTATGAAGATTAAGGGGATTAATTATATATTCAATTTATTACGTCGTCTGTTGTATTTTACCAAAAAACATTTGAGACTCATATTGCAAAACGGGTAATCTTCTACTAATAATCGGACATTATAAGTAGTACGTGTATATCTTCCCATATAATTTTAGCACACTTTGACATATATTGGAATAAATGACTGTCTTCAGATTTAAAGATTACGGGTTTATTGGTATTTTCAATTTATACATGTAATCTACTAATACAGGTTATATTTTCTAATATTCGCGTATATAATTAGTACGGGTCCCATACAATTTTAACGCTTTTATTTTGCATATATTGATTCAATTCCATATTTTTTTTTATATTTGCTTACATAAGGGGTCCAAGATGTTTTATTCTTCAGATATGTCCATGAAGATAATTTTATATAGCGAGAACAGAGATTCTTAAACTTCTTTTTAGGAGCATTATATTAAATATTTTAACAGAATATTTTGATTAAACATGTCATTTAGTATACTATAAGAATTTGGGCATGATTATGAATTTCAAGTTTCTTTATATTATATACTCCGTACGAAGAACGGGTATGCTGCTAGTCTATATAAATAAAATTGAAAATCTGTCTGTCTGTCTGTCTGTCTGTTTGTCCCATCATCACGGGAGAACGGCTGAACCGAATTTGATGAAATTTTGTGGGTAGCCTAGAAATAGCCCCACTTAAAATTTAGTCTAAGGTTGGAATCTCTACGACCAGTGGTTCTCGAGATATTAGTAAAAAACGAAACTTTCGTTTGTCTCATCATCACGAGAGAACGGCTGAACCGAATTTCATGAAATTTTGTGGGTTGCCTTGAAATAGCCCCCCATAAATTTTGCCCAAGTTTCAAGTTTCTAAGACCAGGGGTTGTCGAGATATTAATGAAAAACGGAACTTTTTTTATAGGAGTTCTACTCTCCAACTCCGTGGTTTATCCAAACGGAAAGGATAAAAATCGTTTGTTTAAAGCGTCAAAGGGAATTAAAACTTTATTTTTGAGTTTGATGCAGGATTTTTGCATTAAATAGTCACTATCTGAAAGCATGAATTGTTTGAAACATGAATTTAAATGGAAAAATCTACCTCCATGTTTTTACATGTATTAACCTCCATGTATTTCACAAGCTTTTACTCAACGATTAGAAGTATAAAGAAATTAAAATGGTTATTTAATTTCGCATTTTATGAGGAAGATTCTATCTTACATCATGTTGCTCGGCAAAGGAATGGAATTAAATGTGTTTGTTAATGATTATTATTATTTTTTCTATTTGTATAATAAATAAATGGATGTAAAAATATATTTTATAAATGAACGGTTTAATTGTTCTTTTAATTATATATATTGCGGACTGCGTACATTACTTTTATTTATTTTAGCAAAGAGGTTTCAAGCTCATATATTGTGTTTAGCTAATAAACTCATAATAAATAAACGGTTTGATTGTTCTTTTAATTATATATATTGCGAACTGCGTACATCACACTTTTATTTATTTTAGCAAAGAGGTTTCAAAGCTCATATATTGTGTTTAGCTAATAAACTCATATATTGTGTTTACCCAATAAATTCATTTAGCCGATTGTTGAAGCAGAAAATGAGTAGAACGGATGTATGTATCTTCTAATACAATTTTAGTGTTTTCATTTAGTATATATACAGACGGGATATGGATAATTTATTCTTCAGATCTGCAAATTTAGAGCTACGAATTTAGCGGAATATCTCTAAATAACTGGGTAACTTTTCTTAAACTTTACCAAATTAGAGGAAATATCTCCAAATTAATAAAAATGACCCAATTTAATGAAATTAAATTTGTTTTTTTAGAATAGAGTACTGAAATGATGTTTCTGTAGCATTTGTCGGTCAGTCCATCCATCCTACTTAGTAACGCATTTAACTAATTTTTTTAATATCACTAAATTGATAAAAATATTTGTAAATCCATAAAAATATCATGGAGAAGAAAATGTCGCCAAACCTTCCATGGAGATCACATTATTCAGACGACATGATTTCCATCAATTTATTTGAAGCAGATGATATCATGTCGTTTAGCAACGGATCCAATGTGTTATGTGTCATACGATTTTTATTAAATCTAATAAAAATATGTATATAAAATAAATTTCATTGACATTGCATTTTTTATTGGATAATATCAATTACGGTCTTCAGGTTTAAACATCATTATTATTGATATTTCGGGGACAGTTGATTCAGGAATTATTGATATTTTCAAATTATTATGCCATTGTTTCATTATGACGAAAATTGTTGAAACTCATATATAGTACGTTGTACAAGTAATCTTCTACAAATGCACGGGTATATCTTCTAATCTACGACAATATAAGTAGTACAGGTATATTGGCAAAATTTTTATATATATTGGCATATATTGGAATCAATTACGACCTTCTGGTATTAAGATTACGGGGATTTTTGATACTTTCAATTTATTACGTCATCTTTTTTATTTTGGTAAATATTTTTAAGACTCATATTACAATATGTTTAAGCTTCTACTAACACACTGGCATATTTTCTAATTTGCGACAATATAAGTAGTACGTGGTTGCATATATTGATTCAATTCTTTTTTTTGTGTGTGAATTTGTTTACAAAAGGGGCCAGGCTATTTTATTCTTCAGATTTGCCCGTGAAGATAATTTTGCATAGTGAGAACAGATATTCTTAAACTTCTCTTTATGAGCAATAAATTTAATATTTTATTAGAATTTGCACATGATTGCGAATTATAAGTTTTTTTATATTATATACTCCGTACGAAGGACGGGTATGCTGCTAGTAAAACATAAAATTGAAAATTGAAAACTGGAAAATTCTAGACGTTTACTTGTTTAAGTACGGAGACAATAGTTTTACCTTCATGGAATCCAGGATAAGACGCCAGACAAAACGAAGTTTCTGAAATGGTCCAAATTGCAAATGGTATCTCAATGATAGAGATAAATAAACAGATATTCAAAAAACAAACTATTATGGAGTAAAAAGTAAACAACAAGTAAAAAGGTTAAAATTTTTATCAAACATTGGAACATTAATAGCAGTTGGGATAAGACGGTGGGAAGTATCTTTGTTTTTGATATGACGAGCATGCTCGAACAATATAATATCTGCAGTCCTATTTATACTACCAATATAAAATTGATAACTACACCCAGTGGAGATAAGGGGGATAACATACACCCCTGCCTGACATAAAAATTTAATTTTAAATTTATCGATCCTGATGACTAAACATAGAAATAACAGTAGAATGAGCACACTTAAAATTAAAATTAAATTCGCAACAGAATTAAACAAGAGGGTGGTATGTTTTAGGATTGTAAGGTAGACTAGATATGAAAGTCGAAAGTTAGTGCTGGGTGTAAGAGCAGATTTAGGATAAATAAATTTAGAACCGATAACAAAGAAGATTTGAGTGACGAAACTCAGAGGAATTGCCATCGTCACACCCTAGGCTAAAGTTGAAGTCAATTTTGTGACTTAAGCGAACACTAGAATAACAAAAATTAAAGTTTCCTTTTTATGAAAGCGGCATTTTCAAATAAAATCGGGAAGAAAGAATTAGTTGGACTACATGAATAAGTAAAAGTGGGTTTATAAAAGACTGAGTACGGATATAACTAGTATTGTGGACTAAAACATCAAGAAAAAATCACTCCCCCCCACACACATACCACCACCACCACCACCACACTCATGTTCAGCTGTAAAATTAATGGTAGGGGAACAATAATTAGCTCCACACCCCCCCACCACCACCACACTCATATTCAGCTGTAAAATTAATGGTAGAGCAACAATAATTAGCTCCGACGTGATGTCATTTAAGATAGTTTAAGATAAGGTTCCACACAATGAAAACATCATCTACGTAACGACACCATAAAACAGGTTGAAACTGTAAAAAAGACAAAACATTATACTCGAGATTCTGCGTTGAACTAACGTCTTTCGTTTTCGATGGCGTTTTCGTAACCCATCTAAGGATCTGGATATAGACAATCCGCTGCCCCATAGTTTATGTGATATTTACATGCATTATTTTGAAGAAAAATTTCTTAATTTGTGCGTTTTCAAATACTGATTTAGATATGTGAATAATATTTTTGTGGTGGTTGATAACAAATCCAATCTTTCTAATTGGCTTCATTTCATTAATCCCATTGACCCCTGCTTTCAGTTTACGCAGAAGCAGAAATGCATTAATAAAATATCCTTGCTAAACATTCTTGAGACTCTATTCATATTTTTACTTTTTCCGAAATTAAGATCGTGTTCTCTCCTCCGTTTTTGATTGGGACTTTCTTGAAAGTTTCTCGATTGCTTCTCAGTTAAAATCCCTTATTAATGATAATTAATCTTTATTTCTCTTCTGCTTCGAAATATGTAATTTAAATTTACAATTTCGTTTGCTTCCTCCTTATTTCGGTAATTTTATCATTTTCCTTGTTTTTTAGTTTAATTGGGTTTTTGTGAATAACTGAACAAGTGATTTGAATCCTTTGTTGGGCGTTCACTTTTCTCCTTGGTATTTTACTATCTATCTATTATTTTCCACCTCTTTTTCCTTTCTCCTGGGATTTTTACCCCCCCCCCCCCTTTTCTTCCGTCGCCGTTGGTAACACCATTTCTCTGTTTCTGCCACATTTACTCTGTTTCTACCATATATCTATTTTTCTGCATCAGTGACTGATATTTCTCTAACGAGTGAAAGTTTAACTTCGTGTATATCCTAACGATGAAGGCTGATTTTACTTTCGAAACCGATCGATACTGTTAATTTTGTATTGAATGCTGATTTTAATGAAGTTATTTTAATTTAAAACTAAATGTGGATAAAAGTATTGATATTATAAAATCGGCTATTTCGGATATGTTGCAAAATATTGACAAATTTACATGCGTACAATGTGCAATCAGAAGCATATACTTAAAAGCATGTAAAAGTCTACTTAAAACATGCGTACAATGTGCACTCTACTAGTATCAAAAGGAAACAGAATTTGAAGTTACGCAATTCTTATAATTTACACAGAAAATTGTCCAATTGAGAGTTTCAGTAATATCACACACACTAAAAATTAAGTAGTCTTTCTCACATATTGTTTTCCAAATATTATTACAAGATTTGGTAAAGTGAATTTGAAAAGTATCAAACTTCTTTGTCAAAAGTGTCTCCTTATTTATAGTTTACATTGGAGACCAATGGCTTCTTTAAAAGGATTTGGAATAAATCCAAGGAGAAAGCAAAAAGGAATGAGACATAATACCACTGCATGAGAATGAATCCATAAGGTAAAAGCCATTTATCATCATTACAGTTGCAGTTTAAGATATTATTTTTATTCATATTTCCCACTTGTCTGGTGGAAAGAAATGGATATGTTCGACTGAAATATGGATGTCAGGAAAAGTTTTGTATTTCTTTTTCTTTTCATGTGCATTCGTTTTTTGTTTATCAGTTTAGGAAGTTGTGTCTCATATATTATTTGTAAGGTAATTACAATAATTCCTTAACGAGCTTAGTGAAACAGTAGGTATCACAACTGAATTCAATCCAAGAGCCCGGATTCAATCCCCGATATTGACCGATTTTTAATGGCTAATTTTAGATCGAACACTTTACAACTGGCATCAAAAATAAAATATGGTATGGTATCGACTTTTCCTCACAAATACTCTTCCTTACAAAACCAAACCCTAAGATTTGTTTTAAAAAGAACAATGTGCAAAATAATGATACTCACATACTGTGCCAAAGTTGTGCATACTGTGCCAAGCTTGCATATTTGTACAAAATATAGCAGAGTCATATTCAATCCCGGTTCGAACCGATTGAGTTTTCGTGTCTAGAGTCAGGTCGAATACTCTGCAATTTGCGCCTAAATTCAAATAACGATGTTATAGCGATCAGATGGATTTAAGTATTTCCATACGTTCCATAATAAGAAATGTATAAGGTATATTTCGTTACTGTATCAGAGTAGTGTAATGGGTATCACGGCCGAGGGGTACAGAATCCTTGACAATCTACTGCAGCACTGTCATATATTTATACAGTAAAACATCGATAACTCAAGCACCTAGGAATCGCAAAATATGTCGAGTTTGCTAGAATTCTGAAACACAAGAAGTAATATTCGCTTTCATCTTTCTACTCAATGCATCAATAGGCTCATCTACAATCAGTTTGTATGAAATACATTTTAATTTTCAATGTCTGATTTTAATGAGGTTTAATATTTTAACTCTAGTGTTTACAGTGACAACAGAAGTTACCTTCACTCTTCTCATTATGAATGTATGTATGCATTGTTCTAAGAATTCATCGATTATAGATTCTTATTCTTTACTTAAAGAAAACAGATAATCTTACACCCTGCAAATAATTTATTGGTTCTTTAGAAAGATGCAGTGTAGCGAGAATCCAATGATATCAACAAGATGTAACACTCATGTATAATCGCTGATGATGAGTTTGATTGAGTTCTTCCCCCCGAACTACCAATCTTATTAGCAAACATCGTTGATATTCATGGTTCTACAATACTCAAGACTTCTTAATTTATAATACCTTACTATAGCATCGTCTATACCCAAGTACATTAATAATTCTATGTCACTAAATTTATTCTGAACTTGTAAAGCATCTGCCTTTAACTCAAATGAAGCATGTCACTGTACTACGGGGACGGGTGCCATTTTAAATTCCCCAGATGAATTCTTAAATATTCGCAAGACAAAGTGACAAAGCTGCGACCTTTGGTATCAACTCAAAGTAGTCTTACGGCCAAGGCAAACACACAGAGACTATCGATTTCAATCTCACTTATTTACTAACAATCCATAAATTGTACAGCGGCTGGCTGTAAAAATAATAAGTTCTGTATTGAAACAAACATAAGATTGCACGGGCCCGTTTCGTTAATTAATTTAAATTCATGGACAGTATTGAGCTTGGTTATGTAGTTGATAATGAGGATACTCGTAGTTACGATAATATATGGAATATTCTTACTCAATTTCATCAGAGGACATCAGTAAACGTCAGATGGGAACTCTTGTAGTCTACATTCTCACACACCCCGGCCAGTCCACTCATCGCTAGATGATCAAAAACGCACCCAGACCGTTGGTTAGATATGCTCGCTTGTCTTATAGCTCTGGCAAAACGTTGGCTAATCAAAAAACGAATACGCATATGAATACTTTCTACTCACGAACCAAAACTTATCCTGTTCTGCCACAGAATCGCAGAAACTTCTTAGCCGGCTCATGATTGGTATACATAACCGAACCAGCAAGAAACTGTTAATTCAAAGTAAATCATAATTTAGAGCGTAAACTGGGTGAAATCATAACCAAGGGTTATATAGACCTCACAAACTTATGCTAAATTATTTTCCACGTTGGCGCGCATGCTGATATAAGTCATTCATGCAGCGGATTTCATTTTACAGTGTCAATTTTCTGGGGTGTTCTTATATAGATTCAGCGAGAAGTGCCTGAATGAATAAGTCCCTCCCAGCGAAATACATTGTACGGATACGTTCTGGGATTGGGACTTGCAATAGATCAAACACACTGTGTAAGACTGAGTGCAGCTGCTACTATATGGGGACAATGCACCTACTTACTATTGTTATTATTAACATTATTATTATTACAATATGTTAAAAGTAAATTTAGGTAACTAACAAATATCGAAAATCTATCTGGCATCGCATATTTCAAATTCCCTAAGATTACTTATATTATGTTATAATTTAATTATTAAGTGAGAATAAAAAATGAATTTAATTTAATTACGTGTATTTATTGCTTTCTCTACTAATTGCATTCTTTAGCAGCCCATAAGTGTGTACTATACGCAGAAATAAAAATATGAGGATTTAATCGGCGCAGTAATGATTAATATGTTTCGGCATTTACTTTCGAATTAATAAATAACTTGCCAATAAATATTACTTAAATTAATCAATATAAATTTCTATTACACATAGTAAAACAATTAAATCATCAAAAAGTTATTTTTTTTTCATATTATCAAGTTAGCCGTTACTCAAGATAACTAGATAAATGTATATTTTATTTCCTGAATACAATCAATATCTGAAGTTTTAAAATTTAAAACAACTTTTAATCACGAATGTTTTAATAAATTTCTTATTTTAATTATTGAAATCACAACCTTTTTAGAGCCACGACTCGCAAAATATTTCGTTGTTAATATATATATATATGTTAAAAAATCTACATTATTTGAAAATTTCAAATCATAATTCTTTGTAAATGCTATTTGCAAACAGGCCAAACTGATGAAAGTATCAATTTATAGGTCTTGGAACATTGCCAAATGTTCCCCTTTTCCCAACAACTGAAAAACGCTGAAATATCTAAAAGGTCCGGATCATTTGCCAGCATTATACTGCATGATCAACATACTTTATTTTTCTTGACTTATTCTGTATTTTATTTCTTGATAACAGCCATATTTGCTGTCATAAGAGAATCTCTGGACAGATTTTTTGCATTCAAATAGTAAAAAAATCACTTTAAAAGGCATTAAGATGAGTATATTTCAGAGATAGGTTTTCCAGAGAAGTTTGTAGAAAATATGTTTTTCGCTAGATATTTGTGTTAAAAGGCTGTTAGAGTAGTTTATCAAATTCTGTATAGTGTATGTTTTAAACGTAGGATATATATACTCGAACGAGTGCTAGATAATCTTTTTTTGTTCCGATAATGTGTGTCGGTATTTTATTTCTGTAGTATATATTGGGAAGTATTAGAATTTATTCTGAGCTCAGAATAACACTCGATTGAAACAGTGTATAGAACTCAATTTTTACTTCCCCTTACATATATTGCATAATTCATAAGAAAAGTATAGAAATAAGGTCGAGAATTCGAATTCGAATTTTTGACGCAAGAACACGTTTTAAGCACCCCTGAACTGGAATCGGAAGTTTTTGAGATGATATCTGTATGTGTAGGTACATTAGTGTGTGTTAGTATGTATGTATGTTAGTGTGTATGAATTTATGTATGTATGTTAGTATGTGTGTACGTTAGTGTGGGTGGATGGGTGAGTGCATGTTAGTGTGTATGTATATATACTGCTGGCCATCCAAAATGCAACACCATGAAAGACAAGAGATATCAAAGCCAAATTTATTGGTCAAAGAACATAAAGTACAAGGATGAATTGATTGGAAATACAGTCCCGTTCGACTTGCCTAACACGAAGAAATCAGCATTTTGTGCAGCCGCCATGGCTGACAATAACTGCTGCTACACGCCTCGACATTGGAAGAAAGAGACTTTAGATGTGTTCTTGGGGTATGTCAGTCCATACTGCTTCCATACGTTGCCAGACTTCATCTGTCGTAGCAGCTGGTGGTGTTTGCGGGGCCAGTCGTTTGCCAATCATCGACCAGACGTGTTCAATGGGCGACAGATCTGAAGAACGGGCGGGGCAAGGAAGCAGTGGAACTTGGTGGGCAATGAAGAAATGCTGAACGATATGTGCCACGTGTGGTCTCGCATTGTCCTGTTGAAACTTGGCCGCAAGCAACCCTTGAAGGTAAGGTAAGACAACAGGCTCCAAAACTTCAGAAATGTAGAGGTGGCTGTTGAGTGTACCGGCAATGCGTATAAGGGGGGTGCGGGAGTAAAATCCAATGCCACGCCAAAACATAACGCCAGGTGAAGGACCGTTTGTAGGTGGCGCTAGTAGCGCACATGATTCGCATAAGAATTAAAATTCTAATCATTTGTATGTTCTATCGAGGTCTACGTGTGGTACAAATTTCATGCTTATTTGATGCTTCCTTCATGGTGTTGCATTTTGGATGGCCAGCAGTGTATATTAGAATATGTGTAAGTTAGTGTAGGTAATGTCCATGAAACTGTAGATGTGATATCTCACCAACGAATAAAGCGTTTTGGATATAATTTGGCACGCTTGTGAAAGTCAATGAAAAATGTAACCCTACCGACTTTAAACGCAATCAAATGCCCCAGAAGACCCACCAATTTTCAAATGAATTTTTGAAAAAATCCTTTAAAAATCAGCTGTTTCAATAATGATAAAAAATAATCATTTTGAACGTAAATTTTCATTAGAAAACGAATGATATATACTATAGATGGCCAGCGAGTGCCATTCTCGAAATGCTGATTGGTTTTTGAATACATATTTTTTTTAATTGTTCATTAAAAAGTCAGGACTTCTGTCAAATAAACAATGTAAAGTTTAGCAATAATTTTATATAATAATTTTGTAAATAATTATTTCTAATGTAATTTTTATTTAGAAAACGATGAAATCAAACTTAAAATCACTGTGAACTTTAGAACCGTTCTCGAGATAAACATTTATCAAATACTTTATAAAAAAATTGCATAAAATTCTAGAACACGAAAATACTATTTTTAGCGTGTCATCTGTGTGTGTGTGTCTGTGTGCCTCTGTGTGTCTCTGTGTGCCTGTGTGTGTGCCTGTGTCTGTATCTATGTACCTGTGTGTATGTCTGTCTGTCGATCTGTCTATCTGTGCAGATTTTATCTAACTACTCTAACTTTATATACTCCAATTGAAAAATTAATTGACCGAATTTTATAAAATTTGGTAGGTAAATCCCTTGTAGGTGACCATGGTGCTGATTAGACTTTGGTACGATTCGGGATGAAAGGACCTGCCTTTTTTGCGAAATGGCTCCCTTCAAAAATTGCCTTTAACCACTCTAGCTGAAAAAGTAATAAACCACATTTCACAAAATTTGGTAGATAAATCACTTGTAAGTAAACCTGGTGCAGATTAGATTTTAGTTTGATTCAGAGAAAAGGAACCTCCCTTACTTTGCGAAATGGTCAGACAAAATATTTAAATCTGACACTAAAAGACATGGTATTCACAAATAAATCAATTAAATTCTTATTTTATATGTAATTTTTTGCGAGGAAAATAATAAGATCCACTTCATTACTTTAGAACTAGCCGTTCGAGATATTTTGATTTTTTCGCGTTTTCACTACGAAAACTTTAAAAATAAGTCCAGTTACCACATGCAAACGAAAATTGAATTAAAATTACAGATCCAGTGTAATTTAAAATTATTATGGGTGTTATTTAGTGCGATTAAACTCAGTTTAATGAATTATTGAAGGAATTAGGAGAGCTTGAATATGATTCTGCAGGGAAAATCATATCTACCCATATCAGATTTTTTTAAATTACAAAAAGTCAAACTGTCCAATTCAACAATAATTATCTATTCCATGCAAATAATACTAACGGAATTGTAATTGCATTCTCATTAGGATTTTGCACGTAAGTCATTCGTTTGGAGTAGCAAGTTTACAAAAAGAATTCAGTTTCAATTTACGTTGTGTTAATTTCAATGCCAAAATTATTGTTCTGTGGATCTTGTACACCATAATTTTAATGTGAAAGAATTGAAGTCGTTGCATTATGTACAGAAAGTCATGTGCTTCTAACATAATATTTTCTTGAATTGGACCTAATCGTGATACACCAAACCTTCGACCATTTCACCAAAGTAAAAACCCTAACCAGTGGACCCTCACTGGACAGAAAAAGCTGTCAGTAAAATAAAAAGTATTTCTGAAGTTGTTGAAATGTCACAAATCCTTCATTTAGATGCAAACCTATTTTTGAGGTCATGAGGCAAATTTAAGGTAACGGACTTGAGAAACTGTTGCATAAAAACGCCTTAAACTTATAGAAAAATAATAAAAATATCAAAATATGAAATGTTTAAATTTAATTTTACTTAAGGAAAAATTACCAATTGATATTTGTTGAGTTTGACATACCAATCTTTATCTTTCGAAATGTATTTTCGGTTATGAGACTACATATAAACGAATTTCTGACATTACATATACGTTTCAGATCCCTCATCTTCATCTGAATCAGTTGTAGATGTTGTAATCTCCTTAAAATCAATTTTCTTGAAATATATGGCAATTATTTACTATTTACACTGCTCCATGCGTGTTTTATTCATCCAATTGCATCCAAAGCGTTGATAATTTTAGCCATTTCTGTAGTCGATTTTATTTCTTTTATTTTGCAAATCAGATAGTTTAAAACTAACTGGTGGTAGTAAATTTTAAAAGATTTACCTACACCGAGATCCAATATAGTTGAAACTTTGATGCCGTGTTGGACGAAAAGAACATTATGTGAATATCTAGGTACATTCAAGGTAATATTGAATGTGAATATCTGTTATATCATACATGGCGTTATTCATAAAGTGAAGAGTGTAATGTCTTTAAATCAGTTATCACTGCAATATTTAATAAATCGTCAAAAACATCCATGGTAGTAGGTAGTATATTGTTTGACAGTTGAGAGTTATTATATTAGACAGGACTGTTTTGTCATCGTTTAACGTATTGAGTCATAATGCAAACAGAGTTGTCTAATTTCGAGTAAATATCTCTCAGCTTGAAGGGATATTTTCTAAAACATTGAATAATAAGTTAAACCGCTACTTTAAGATGATGACTCCATGCAACCAAATAAGTGCCACCTTTCAAAGCAAAAAATCATTATACTTTGCAAGTGAAATTGTTTCCGTCTATAACTAGTCAGTGGGAAATCCAAATATTTCACAAAACTCGACCTATTTTCAGTAACCTTTTGCAACAATTACCTTTTTGCAACAATTCTTCGAACCTTTTTAAACTTCCATCTGAACTCTGACATCCATACTGAAGAAAGACTTTTCATAAAATATGGGAAATTATTTTATGAAGGGGCGATAAATGGTTGTCCTTCCACAGGATTACAAAATCTACATTCGAATTAACAGATATCAATTATTAAAAAACTTGAAATATATAAATTTTAAATAATGTCAAATATAATTAAAGTTTTGTGTTTCGCATATCTAGCTCTTATTGATCGGCCTTGACGTTACATCTAAAGACAAGCATTTGTTTAATATGTGTTATTATCAGAGATGTGAATTTTCCGGAAATTTTTGAAATTATTCTCTATATTACATTTTAGTAGGAATAATATGTTGAGTGACTTTTAAAAGTATTTATTCTTATATTACAGCTACAGTCAGTCATACATTATATAACAAGGCTAAAATAAGATTTGAATCTAGAAATATATAAAAGCTTCTATGCATGAAAATTTCTCATCTGTATACTGCAGTTAGCAGCTACAATATATTAAATTTTCATTAAATACACTAGCTTTTGAATAGTTATAAAAAAGATTCTATTTCATCTATAATAATGGTACTTATCTTCAAAATTCCAATTTTAAAGCATTGCACAAAAGGAATAGGATGAGAAATAATTTAAAACTGTTTAACTTTATTAGAATCATAAATAATTTACTGTTTATTATATGTATACAAATTAGATTATAAAATATAATATTCTAAAAAAAATTAAAAACTGATTATAAGTTCAAAATACATAAAATAATATATTACATTTCCTTCTGATAATTCAAAGGGAAAAACATATTATATTATATACCTACTGATAATTTAAAGAGAAAAAATTCAACCTTCTTAAGAAGTAACAAAATAAAAAAAATACTAGTTTACTATATGTATAAAAATAAATTATTAAATATGAAAATATATTAAATGACAGAAACAATAATAAAAAATGCTTGTAATTGAGCATTTTTAAATATATTAAAAGCTGTTGAAAAAATACCTACTTGTAATTGAACGAATGAGTATCATGACAAGGAAGGGGAAAGTTTCAAGATGAGTTAAGCATATATTTAGTGCTATTAAAGCATTTTCCCTTAGCAAAATGTTCAGAATTATTCCATTTCGATTTTATACATTTGCAAATTTTGGAGAACTTAATACTGAAAGAATAGGCTTCTTAAAGCTTTATCTGATTTTTAATGTGATTGAGTAAAATGTCACTTGTGCTCTTTTGGCTTTCACCCATTCTTTGCTTTTAAAACAAAGGGCACATATACACATTTGCCCCTGCCATTCTTCATATTCCTTTTCAAAATTAGAAAACTCAATAATTAAAAACTTCTTGAAAAGCTATATACTTTTCATATTAGTTTGGAAAAAGTATTATGTTTTCAAAATTTAATTAAAAAGAAAAAATTGGAAAAATTTCCTGAAAATATAGTGGAAAATGTTTCCAAAATTTAACCATTTTCGTAAAATTTTCGGTCGAAAATTTTCCGAACCATATCTTTAGTTGTTATATTAACATGTTTAATATGTTATTATTTTATATATGTTTAATATAATATATGCATAATAATGTTACCAAGTAAACATATTTGGCTTATCCACTTTCGTTGCTTGTAAACATAATCGAATTCGCCTGAAACTGTTTATTTTTCTATCTTCACTCTGTTTATCTTTTCGTACATTTTGCCACACGTCTCCCAAAAAATATAAAACGCATTCCAGAATTGAAATATCGTCCCATAAATACGAGACTTGTTGCTTGTTTACAATGTGGGAGCTTAAATTCACAGGCACCAATTTTTGTACAGTATTCTATCTGTTGACACGGCCCGTTAACCATGTATTCTGAGCCAACCCACATGGTTTGTGACGTATTTACGCAAATTCATATCATTGAGCAATGGCAAGAAGTTCTTTCAGGAATCTTATCACGTTCGAACATTCCCGAACTCCATTTACTGGAGAAGAAAATCAACTGAGGAATTTCGAATGTGAGAAAATACGACGCCCATTCAGAGGCGTAAGAAATCCAGCCAAGAGTAGATAACACGAGTGAATATGCTTCTGCCAGCATTAAAATATCTGCTTTTGAAAATAGAAGTAAAATGGAAAGCATGCAGTCTCGACTTTTCCTACATAATGCAATGTATTTCACTTCTTTCACAGCATATGTTTTAAGAATCATGATACTACGTGTTAACTGTTAAATTGTGCATCAAAATTTGACGCTTTCTTAATGACTATGTGTAACGCTTTTTCAAAGTACTGCATTAACTTATATTTGGCACATAGCTAACCTGGCACTTGGAAATATTGCAGGCATCCGCAACATAATATAGACATATAATAAAAGATTTCGCTCATTAGAAAATATTGAATTTCCATTGATTCTGGCATCATTTTCTTTAATTAAGCGTCATTTTTGCAAATTTAGCAACGATTTCGACAGTTGGTAACATTTTCAAAAAGTTCTCAAGTAGCCAATATTTCATCAAATTAATCGCAAAGGTGAACGTATTTAAGGATACTCTCTACTTGTTTTTATTTCAAAAAATTAAAAGTTGTTACTAAAAGCATTAAAAGTGTAATAAATCACATTATTTTAGAAATGGAACTGTTTTGTCTTAAATTTTAATGCTTTTACGATACTTTTTATTTTAGGTTTTCTTAACTACGATAACTAAACATTGTAAACGTTTCTATAACTATAACTATACCAAACTTTTATGCATCTTGCACAATTCGTTCAGCAATTATCCGCGCTTCAATTTAAATGTTTAATTTAAAAGTAAAAATATTCCCTTAATTTCTCATTAGAAATTGTGAACTTTTCCCAAAATGTGTGAAATTTCAAAACTTTGAATCATTTTCCTTATTACTCTTCGTTCCTTCTTAACGGTCAAATAAAACATAAATTTGCTGACATGAAGTTATGCGAGAATTTTTTTTTCACGGAATACGGCGCATTAAACAACAATTCCATCCGAATATCGTCGAAATGAGAGCTGTTTATATAGGCTTTTCAAGTCGATAATGACTCGAACTTTTCCATTTGTTATCCCATCACGTCCAAAGAATCCTGAAATGTTAGTAGTGAGAGGGGAAAAGTAAAATTTAGTTATCTTCGACACAACAGTTTTTCGTAAATCCAATAACGATTTAAAATAAAAAAAAAATAGTGAATAACTCTGTTACTCGTTGTAAAATGATGTGGAACATGATTCCATTCGCATATTTCAAATGGGAAAAGGTTAATGCGTGTTGTGTATGATGATAGTACAAGGAAACTAAACAAAGCTGTCTTCCAATATTTTCTAGATTTTGAAAAGCAAATTACTTATTTATTTATTTTTAATTATATAGTTTTAATAGATTAACAGAATGCAGTTTATTTCAACAGAATCGGATCTCAAACGAAAACGTAATCGATAATGAAACGTTTGTATTTACTCTACCATGTGATCTTACGATCTGCGCAAGCAATAAGTGCATACTAGCGTATAGCGGGAATGTCAGTGCAAGGATGCCGCAGATCTAAAATTTATATTTCTCACACATTTCTACCAGAATCGTTCTATAATATAGCTTAAAAGGTATATATAATTAGAAGGCAAATTACGTATTAGTTGTTGCATTGAGTTTCCACATACTTTTACTCATATCACGTCAACACTTCGAAACGGTAGCAATATTTATATAAACATTAATTTGTACTGATTGTACTAATTTCAAATCTTCATGGAGTACCCCCATTTCTTCTGTGCATGACTGGTAAAGATAGACCCTGTGAAGCTCTTAGCGACAGAAATCTACAAACGGACATTTCCAGATTTATTAGGGGACATATAAAGAGTTTTAAAATCGAACAGAGGCTCAATGTTTTATACTATTTATTCAAAGGGAAATATTGAACAAGCCTCTCCCAGGCATTTCTTGTAATCTTTGGGATTATCTAAAGAGGATCTTTCCGAGACCCCCTTTTTGGTGCGTGATTTCTTGGAGATACGGGGGCTCATGGACCTGGTCTAGCCCTTGCTTAGACTGGGAAGAATTAATAATAACAACAACAAAATATGACCACTACAGAAAGTTCTTAATTAAATTATAAAAGAGCAAGAAGTTTTCAGAACTCTCCCAAAGTCTCCAAGTTGGAGATATTTCGTCAAATTCGTCAGCAAGATCATAAAATGTGTCGCTACGATCAAGTAACACAAACCTTCAAATTATATCTCATTTGTTATTCGTAACAATATTATGTCACTTCCGGTACATCCCTAGTAGCACTCCAATATTAGTCCAATATTGGTTTTTCATTGAGTGTAATATTGGACCAGTACGAAAAAGTGGACATTTCGAAGGAATTGGCCCAAAATTGGCTGAAAATATTGGAACAATAATACGTCAATATTTCCAATTTAATACCAATATTTGCTTAGGATTGTAATGAAAATGTCAGCCAATATTGGAAGCTAATTGTGGCAACCATTTTAAAATAAAACTTGAAGTTGAACTTTTAGCTTAATTATCATTAATCTATCATATCTTAACATGGCTGTAAATTCGTACATAGTGGATTTATTATTAAATTATACATTGCAATATTGTGCCGCTATATAAAACCCTCCAACTATTTTACCTCTGCGTGAGTTCTATAAAGGAATATTAATTAATATAATACTCAATGGATCACACCATTTAAACTTTAACAATAAAACATTTATTAACAACATAAACACTTATTAAATTCATTACACAATTAATTATTAGTTTTGTCGGGGGAACATGTGAGGCCACCTAACTGGCCTAATATATTTGTTTAGATCTAGATATCTTTTTGAGGAACACATACCTTCAAATCTGTCTTGGACTTTGTTAGCAGCACGTGGTTGACGTCGTCTTTATTACTCGCATTAACTCGTAGTGTAATGCATCCACTCGTAACTTCGTCGATCATATTGTACTGCTGACTCCAACACTCGCGCTTATTTCATTCTCTTAGATTGTTCTCTCTACATATCTAGTCGTCGTACTATATTTTCTAAGTCATCGTTCTTATTCGAACTGTTATTCCACAAGTCGTTATTTAAGTCACCGTCTCGAAGTTATCTGAGCAAGTGTGCTTAAGTGTCCTTCTCAGGTCACAGGTTGTGGTTCTCCTTATTTCGGGGGTGTCATTTTACCCCTTGCTTTCATTTGTAGCATTAAGAGTGACGCCACAAGCACATTTTCCATTGGATAATCTTCATCCAATGGCATGGTTCACATCCTCGTAAGGGCCCCCTCGGCCCCCCTTGTCTTGGCGCCCCTAAATTTATGATTTTTAACCTTTTGGGTTCATGTGCCGTAAAACTCGGCGCCATCCAGACTGGCAGTATTATTTGCCGTTTTGGACATAATAAATAAAAGGCATAAAGCTGTCTCACCAAAACACATGTGAGATCTATTTCTGGTCTCACACTAATATAACCCTAATATTTGCCAAATTTTGGGATTACATTGGAAATATGTCCGTGTTTCCTAGTTTTCCTATGTAATGCCAATATATACAATATTGGTTCAAAATTGTACCAATATTAAATCCTACTACAGTTCATTCCGTTTCATCCCCGTCATATTTCTAACATAATTTACTCCGTACTCAGCGTCCAAAATGTTTCGCATCAAAAATGGGTTTTGTATTAAGATATAAAATTCCAAAGTTTGAAAATAAAATTAGTTTCGTTTTGCGACATTCTTGTTGTTCTATACCTATATTAGTATATACCTATTGTTTTGATTTCTAGTCACATATCTAGTATGGTACTCCACTCAACTTTCTCAACCATTTATCCAGACGGGCGGATGAGAGGAAATGTTATATAACTTTATGAACCCCATTATATAACGAGCGTAACTACTAATTAACACATTCATGCATATTTTTGCTTTTATGCCAATCTTTTCCGATATTTGAGAGTTTAATCAGTATCAGGATAACACACAATTTAACTCATTTCTAAATCAGTTCTTTTGTTTTAAATAGTAAATACATACATTTTACATGCAAAAACGTACACATGTAGACGTACACACATATGCTACATGCACACATTTACGTGCTACCACACTCACAAACGCAAACAAGAGATATAGCACCATGAAATATTTTGCCTTCTAGGTTACATCAAACCACATTAATCCATTAAGCACATGAATCTGACTTTTTAACTGCAATCGAATACTTTACCTATACACATGCTATCTATTGCAGAGAAAAATGATTGAATAACATACACGAAAGAATGGGTGAATTGCTATAAATATTCAACTCCAGATATAGTTCATTTGACTGAATTTTAAGTGAATATTCCAGCAATTAAATTCTTCAAAAGGAACTTCAAACTAACCCAGAAATTAAGTTTTAGATGATTTTTATGCTCTTCATAACCAAAAGATTTAACGGTATTCTTATTACACCCGAATATCCTCTAATTACATTACAAGAAAAAATGTTTAGAATAAATGTAGCCTAAAAATGTTTGATCACTATGATAAAAGGAATAACACAATGGTGAATCTGAAATTGACTGAGAAAATGCAAATTCTGTCTGAAAATGTGATATGAGTGTGGGATGAAAGTATTTATTTTAAATTATTTTGAACTTTGCATATTTTTATGAAAAGTATATTTATCCGTAAATAGATATAATTTTGATTTTTACATTGTACATTTAAAATTGAATAAATGTAAACTAAAAGCTATCATTGATGAATTCAAAAATGAAAATTATAATTTATTTCTACCTTCTAAATACAAGATTGTTTTCATTGTAAAGTCTACACATATAAATTTATATAAAACTAGAACGAATTATACGCCGTTCCCTGTGCTTTAAGGAACATAAAATGAAATATATAAATGCATTGGTCAAGAATTTTATTTTCACTAAAAGTTGCACAAGGAGACATTTGCAATGTCAAGTAAGAAGCAAGAAAAAAAATTTTAATCTCCTAAAGAACATGCAATTTCCAAAATTTCCCGAT
The DNA here is from genome assembly GCA_951213105.1 of Amaurobius ferox. Classification (NCBI taxonomy): domain Eukaryota; kingdom Metazoa; phylum Arthropoda; class Arachnida; order Araneae; family Amaurobiidae; genus Amaurobius; species Amaurobius ferox. The sequence continues at coordinate 51,436,371 of OX578140.1, read as the reverse complement.
ATTTGGACAAATCCAGGTATTTTCATAATTGATACAGTGTCAATATTTTCAACAGTGTCACCATTTTTAAGAAGTTTATAAGAAAATATGTATACACAAACTTTGTTATTACTATTTTAACACATTTGTCATTCTTCACAATATCTGTTAGATCCATAAACATGCATAAGCAAACGATACTACAGGAATCAACTTGTCAAAAATATTTCTAGACTTAGTTTAGTAAATAACTTTAAACCAATCAAGTATACAAGGATAAGGATTTTTTGATTACTTTTGGAAATCCTCGATAACCAGAAACTTCATCTGTAATCCAGTCACGTGCAAACATTCTCAATTCTATTACACGAGAAAGAAGTCAGAAATAAAATAAAATGAAAGGCGCGATAAAATTGGATTACTGCAAGAAAAGTGTCCTCGGATAAAACAAATAAAGGAAATTTAAAATGTCATAAACAATTTCGGGGAAATATGAAGAAGATGAAAAAGTTTGTTTTAAATGTTCAGGTTTTAGATATTTGTATATACAGGGCTCTGAGTAAAGCCCATCAGTAACATAACAGTTTTGTAGAGAAAATTTCATAAATATACGTGTCAGCTATGTCTGTATTAAAATGACCATGCTCAATCAAATAGAAAAAATTGCAGCGCCGGTACCCGAGAATTTTAAAAATTAAGAAAGCAAACATTGAAAAACAAAGTGAGGGAGACGAAAAATTCATATTGCAAAGTTGCACAGTATTTCCCTATGAGTTGGCCTCTACAATAAATCTGAGACAAGAGGCATATATTTGACACAATAAGTTTATTAACGAATGGTTGTCATAATCAGAAATGTTGAACAGAACAACAAGTACAAGAACAGGAGTCAAACGTACAAGCATTTCGAAATTCTCTTCGTTAGCAGCAAGGCACATTTGAGTTTGAAGATATTACCGCGTACTTTGACAAACATTTCAGGTTTCACAGATCCTGATTATATGACTTTTTAACAGGTTATTGACAGGATTTAGCACCATTTTCTCCTGGCTGTGTGTTGGTGATAATCTGGAGTTCTATGGCTAGAAGCGCCCACGTCAACTCTTTCCCTTCCAGCATATTTTCGATTGGTGAGTGATCTTGAACTCTTTCCTATTGCTGCTGCAAATTTAAATATATATGATTTGACTACGTTTCATCTTAATAGATGCAGTTTTGATCTTTTATCACTGTCAACTTTTTTGGCTCATGATCCTTCTTTAGACTCGACTGTAATTTAAATACAGGGCATTGCACTGACCATCCAGCCTGGATCCTGTTTGTGTGCCTGAGTGCAACCTGTGTCCTAATTTATATCCCGAGATGCTGCAATTGTGCTATGGATAGACCTAACATGCATGCTCGTGGGACTTTTCTTACGAAGTTATAGGGGAATTTAAAGACTGTCCTGGAAGCTTCGTATATACAAACTACAGTAAAAGACAACGTTTCTGTTTGTCTCTCACACTGACAGTTGGCGACTTTGGCGAAACATTTGCATTCCTTGATGAAAATTTTGGAAACCTCATAACAAATCAGGTGTAATGCTGAGCAACTTTCGGGAAATGTCTGCACATTAACGATAATTTAATATCTCTGAAAATTAAATTTCTTTCTTTGATAAGCCCTGTCACTTTTCGGGTATTATAAATTTAATATTTTAAAACAAAATATAGGGAGTTTCATTATTCTTGAGACAGATCATTTTCGTTAGGTGTCGTAAAATATTTGTAGTTTGTTGTAGAGTCGTTTAAGAATATTAATTGTAAAAGATGCATGATCCGAGTGCGTACGGAGCTTTTCGGTGTAACGCAGTTGAGATATAATATTTTATATAGTTTTATGCGTTTCTGTGACATGACCTGCATCAATCAAACATTATCTTTATTATTGACTTAGTCTAAGACAAAAATATTGCTCCATCTCGTTAAAATCAGCAAGCGTCTTTGAGTTGTTAATTTAATGAATAGTACTAAATTTTATTTCCATTGCTCAAGTCTAATAAGCTCTTTGAGTTGTTAATTTAATAAATAGTACTAAATTTTATTTCCATTGCTCAAGTCTCATAAGAGAATATTTTTACACGAAGTCTTTCTTGAAGTTCAGGTGGCTTTCCTAGAGATCAAGTTAGACCTGACTTTTGCTTATGATTAGAGTAATATTTTTTTCTCTTATATTACCATCCTCTATTACATATGAGATAAAATTCAATATTAAAATATGTATAATTTAATACACGTCATGTCCCAATCTTCATTCTCGTTAAAAATTAATAGGTTTCCTTGAATTGTTAATTTAACAAATAGTACTGAATTTTATTTCCCTTGCTTAATTCTCGTAAGAGAATATGTCTACACAATGGCTTTCCTAGGCATAAGTTTGGCCCTGGCTATTGCTTATGATTACAGTAATATGTTTTTACAATTTTAACATTCTCGTTTACATAGCATTATGTTTAAAATACGATTAAATATTAAATTTTGTCAATTTAAAACACGCCCGGTCCCAGTTTTAATTCATGTTTTCCTTTCTACATTACTATAGCTTAACGTTTTGGGCATGCTTTGATAAGAGCTTTCGCAGTTATAGTTTATTCAAAACCACATAACTTCAATTTCAAATTCAAGTGAAGTTAATCCTTTCAGATTTGGTTTCAAATAGCCGTTGATGCAAGTAAATCCAATCCAATTAACTTTTAAATTTACCATACACTTAGATACTCAAATAAAACATGTCTTTATACTTGAATTTATCCGATAATTTTATTTGTTAGGTTAATTGCGAAGATGTTTTTAGCAAATAAAACGTTTATCCTCATTTTTCTCAATTCTTAGAAAAAACTATTTCCAAAGTAAGTAATTATAAAGCCAGGATTATAGAAATTTCGATAAAATTTCAGGATAAAAATCTTAAGCTATTTTTCTAATGAGCTCATTAAAATGCATTGGTGTTAAACTGTTGGTTGTTTTTTATGTTTATTTTGAACTTTACATTCTAAAGAAGATTAGAGCCTTTGTAAACTGCACACAGAAAAAAAATCTGATGTCGGCAGCACATGACTTTCCTTATACAATGCAATAAATTCACTGCTTTTAGAGTAAAAAAAAGAGGTTATTCTTATAGTAGATACTTATATTCTTTCCAAGATATTGAATTTTCATCAATTAGTCGTCATTTTCATCGATTTAACGTCATTTTTATGTATTTGACTAGATTTTCGTTAATTTGGCAAGTTGGCGACATTCCGCCAAATTCGTCACGAAAATCTTGCCAAGCGTTATGGATGGAGAAATGAGTTATTCTTATAGCAGATAAATGACTATTGGCGTTCAAATACAAAAGTATTACTTAAAGTATCTTTTCTTATAAATGGAACGACATAGATCCACGAGAATAGTGTCACGAAATTCATCGCATGATATTACATATGAAAAGTGAACATGTTTCTCAACAGTTAATATTTTTATAATTTATCGGATAACAGTCAATATTTTTTAATTTACTTATACATTTATTTTATAAATGTGCAAAATCTCGAGTACGGTTCATGCTAGCGTCTAGCGTTCTAAAGTTTATGTCAATCGTTTCCTAAGAAAACATCACATAAGAAATGTCTATTTGCGTAACTTTATTAAAGGTTGTGATTTTTTGATAACTTTTTCAAAATTTCACTCGAATATTTAGGGGGATTCTGAACATTCATTTGTGTTTAAAAAACAATAGGCTTCCAGTATTCACGGATTGTAATTTATGTACCAATTTTCATTCGAATCGCTTCATTCGTCCTTGAGATATCGTCTACACAGACGGACTAGCTGACACACACACACACACACATACATTACATCAAAAATGTTCGATTCATGATCAGGGATGCTTGAAACGTGCTCTCCCGTCGAAAACTCGAATTCGAATTTTCGACCTAATCAAAATACTCTCTTTATATATTATACTATGTTACTATGTATATGTTACCGCTAAAGTTTGAAAGCCGCTAATGTGCACATTATCTAGCTAATCTGCACATTAACTGATTTGTTCCGTTAACGTGCGGAATCAAGAGTTTTCGCATTTTACCTAGGTAGTGTGCACATTAGCGGCTTCCGTATCGTTAAAGTTCAAAAGTTTGTTTCTCTCATTTCCTTCCCCTTCTCCCTCCACTTTTAGTTTGGTCTCGCCAGCGTCTTGTCGTCGCCGGTTGTTTTTATTTCTCATACAGCGTCTTGTTGTCGCCGGTTGTTTTTATTTCTCATAATTTACGTCAGCTGCCAGTTCGTAGCATAGCTAATTCTATTTTTAACTGCGTTTCTGCCGTTTAGCGAGTGAATTTAGATTGTTTTCATTTGTTTTTTTGTCCTAATTTGTTGATTGTTTGATTGTATTAACTTGATTCTTTAGAAACGTCGCTGTTGTTCCAGCAAAGATCTTATTTTCACTTTAACGAGTGTCTAGTAGGTAATGTGCAGATTACCTAAGTAATTTGAGAAATGAAACACTTTTCGGCACTTTAACGGATCACCCTAGTTAATCTGCACATTACCTAGATAATCTGTAGAATAACAAATTTCTGCACCTTAGCGGTAACATATATAAGAGTAACATATGGATAAAAACACACAATAACGGAGTTTATTGCCAATTGACTGACACATTTAAACAGATAAATATCCAGTTTCACACTTAAAATCATAATGTGGGCAGCACATAATTTTCGCTTGAAATTGATATTTACGTGTTATTTATTTCTTCAATAATTTATTAAATTGAGTTAAATTGCTTAAAATAACATCCATAATTAATTTTAATGAGACTGAATTTGCACTTTTAATTCAATTTTCGTTTTCATTTGGTAACTGGACATTTTTTCAAAGGTGGCGCAGCGAAAATGCGAAAAAACTGAAATATCTCGAGAACAGCTAGACCTAGAGTAAAGGGGTTGATCTTACTCTTTTTATCTTCAGAAATAATATATGAAATAATTATTTAATTGATATGTTTTAGCATACGTAATCTTTTATTTTTAGATTTAACAATTTCTGAGGCCCACTTCGTAAAAAAAGGCAGGTTCCTTTTTCCCTATCCGTACTAAAATCTAATCAGCACCAGATTGACATACAATTGATTTATCTACTAAATTTTGTGAGATTCGGTTTATTGGTTTTTCAGATAGATAGACACATGCATTTTTCACGGGTCATTTTGCAAAAAAAGCAAATTCATTTTTTTATGCATCCTGGCAAAATCTAATTAGCACCAGGGTAGCCAACAATTGACTTATTCACCAAATTTTATGAAGTTTAGCCCGTTAGTTTTTTAGCTAGAGTGGATAATGACATTTTTGGGGGCAATTTCACAAAAAGGACAGGTTCTTTCATTCCAAGTTGTACCAAAATCTAAACAGCACCAGGATCACCAAAAAGTGAATTACCTGCAAAATTCATGAAATTCGGCCAATTAGTTTTTTAATTAGAGTGGATAAAAAATCTGCACAAACATACACACACACATACATACACACAGACAGACTTCACACAAAAAATAGCTTTTTCGTGTTCTGGAGGTCTCGAAATGTGTAGTTTCGTCAAAAACTCTTGTTGCGATTTTCAGCACGATTCTAATACCTTCCCTATATATAGCATGTGCTGTAGGGAAAGTAAAAATGTAACAATATATATATATATATATATATACATATATCCATATATATATATATATATATATATATGAATTTTATTCATTTATATGAGAATTGCACATGCTAATGTGTATATTTTCTTTTATTCTGAAAAGGCATTTTTGAGCATATTATTTTACGAACCATTTTACCTGCTACCCACCTGCTTAAAAGGATTCTTTAAAATAAACCTATTAAGCAGATAAATAAGTGCGTAAAAAGAGCATCTCATGATACCTATTTATCTGTTTAAAACGATATTGTCAGCTTAAAATAAATTATGTCAATTAGATATATTCCCATATAAAATATACCCATTAGATACACCTATAAATATAGTCACTATTTAAGTGTGCAACTGGAAATTTACCTATATAAAAATGTCATTCTAGTGTCAGCAATTCCATAATTTTGTGTGTTTTCACACATATGTTTTCATTGCGTATCTATTTACACAATTTCACCAAACACAACTTCGTTCTCTAAAGTCTCTAAAAACCTATTCTCAGTATATAATGGAGTTTCCCCAAAAGCATGGTTTTCATTACTTATCCTATAATCTGAAAACAATTTTATTTTGACGAGATTTTTATCAGTCTTCACACGTTCCGCAGATAAAATGCCTGTTTTTCTAGAAAATATCAAAGTTCGAAGAGCGTCATCATCAACGAAAAATTTCGGCACATTTTAGGCCGACTTGAAATCATCAATGTGTATGGAATTCGTGTACTTTAGAATTTATCATGAATCGTATAGAGTGGTTTTGCTTGTATATTGGTGATTTCCGAAAAATGTAGACGTGAGTAAATTTATATAACGTTGATATCTTACCAGTAAGAAGATATGCCTTTGAAAATTTGAACATTTAGAGAATTTTATCGCAAAAATCATAACAGGTTTTCGAGTGCTATCAAAAGTAAATCAGAAAACCTTTCAACTCTCATTTAGAGTATACATTGAAAATAAGTTTTTATATAGCAATTTAGTGAGAAGTACTCAAGAGGTAATATCTTTTATAAGTATTGATAGTATTTTGCGCATTGAATAACAAGCAAATAATATTGATAAGTATTTGCGAAAGTTCAGAATGGATTTTTAAGCAGTCAATAGAAAATCTCAATATTTAAAAATGTAGAGTTTAATTCCAAAAGATCCTTAACCACTTTAATGCATGTAAATTCCAACTTGCAATAATACTGTTTATAGCCTAAATGGCAAAGGATACTGATAATAAAAGACGGGAAATACACTATTTTGCAAAAAAAAAAAAAAAAAACGAAGCACCACGAAGAAAGTGACTGTTTTTATTGAAATTAAATATGCGTACAGATCATACACAGATAATGAAATGATTACAAAATCAAGGCCGCAATACCAATCAATGGTTAGCAATTGCACATTGGATTTTCGAATCAGAAATTCGTGAAACACCCCTTGGCGGCAATGCATGCTTGTATACGTCTATGTAAGGAGTGATAAAGTTTCCTAATGTCATCCTGCGATACATTCTACCAGGTATTCCTCAATTGTTGCTCCAGATCTGCTATATTTCAAGGTGCCCGAATCTGAGGGCCTAGCATACCCCATACATGCTCGATTGGCAAAAGGTATGGTGTCCTTGCTGGCCAAAGAACAGTATCAACAGCACGGAGACAGTCCACAGATATGCGAGCCGCATGTGGCGTGGTATTTTCTTGTTGGAAAATGGCCCCAGAATGATGTGCCATGAAAGGGAACGCAAACGACAGCAGGATTTCATCAACATATCGTTGAGCTGTTTAAGTTATATGCAGGATGATTAGAGGCGACCTGCTATCGTTAGAGATAGCACCCCACACCATCAGCCAGAGATAATAGCTGTGTGCCTGTGTAAAACAAAGGCTGATTGGAATCGTTAGCCCTGGTGCCTCCACATACGTACCCGATAGTCATTTCTGAAAGACTGAAACGTGATTCATTGCTTAACACTATGGTATGCCAGTCTGCTATCAGTCATGATGTTCGGCTACGACACCACTCCAAAAGACCCTGTTGATGTTGTGGGGTTATGGGCAGACGTCTTAAAGGCCGCCGTGAGCGTAACCCCACCTCAACCAATCACAGTGAGATGGAGGAAGGTACCTTGGGTGGTATGGAAGAGGCTGTAGAATCGTTGGATGGCGGACAAGGATGTCGTTGGGACAGTTCGTGCCTGTCGCACAATCATCCGAACTTACCTCGCATTCGTGCAGCTTGGCCCTCTAAAGCATTCATTCCGCTGATGAGTTCTTTGCAGCAACCATTGCTGCCAGCACCTTTACGCAGCAGTGACCATTCAGTGCAGGTGGCGGCCTATTGCTTGGTATGACCAGCCAACTTCATGCATCCCGACTATACGACCAAGTTCCAACTCGTCTAATTGCTTATATGGTCGTAAGCAACGCTGTAACGGCATTATTGGTTGTGTCTCCACGCAACTGCAACGCCGATAACGAGCAAAGATAAACCGCCCACATTTTAACCTGTTTTATAGAATGCTAGTTGCGCTGTAGAAATACGCGCTATGACCGAAGTTAACACTCATTGGCTTTACAAATTTAATAACTTGCATATTTGGTATAAAGGAATTTGCAAGCGAAATTTCGAGGTGATCGGATTATATTTTAGGGGTGCTTCGTTTTTTTTTTTTTTTTTCAAAAGAGTGCATCTGAAGAACGGTGTTAAGAATAATGGTATAATGATATCCACGATAGTAATAACACTAATAAGAACCATTTTAAGCGTTATTAATCAATTAAAAATGGCAGTTTTTCAATGGGCATGTGATGTCTGGTAACGCTCGAATTTTATAATTCTAAAGCAATAATTCGAAATAATAATAAAAATAATAAGTAAATATTGAAGGATATGTAATTAACACACACAATAAAGATTACTAAATAGTGATTAACCATGTTACTCTTTATAGACTGATTCAAAACATTACTCCATTCGCTTATTTAAATTTGGGAAAGTTTGATGTGTGTTGCGTATGACGACAGTATCTATATTTCACAAAGGGGTCGAATGGACATTAAGTTTTGTTAGAGAATCGTGCAGTACTTACATTTTGTTAAGCGGTAGTACAATAATTACAATTTGTTAGGGGGTCGTACAGTACTTGCATTTCCTAACATTTTGTACATCGTACAGTAATTACGTTTTGTTAAGGAGTCGTACATTACTACGTTTTGTTAAGTGGTCGTACAGTAATTGTGTTTTATTAAGTGATCTCACAGTAATTATGTATTGTTAAGGGTCGTACAGTAATTATATTTTGTAACGACGTCGTACAGTAAATAAAGCGCGAATAAAATAAATTGTCTACAGATGCAAAAGCGGCAAGATGGTTCCAAGCCCCAAACATGATAATACCAGTTTTTATGTTAAAGTGGACAGTAATTTTATAGCCAAGATATTAAATTATGGCCTCTCAGCACGTGCACTTCATGACATAAGCAAGGCTGCAAAACATAGGAGGTGATCGAATGAATCTAAACATAAAACTCCACCCACATGACTGGAACCTATGGGAGAACGGATCGCCAAAGCCAGTGAGAAGAAGGGGACAGAGTACCGCGTACAAGATTTTGTGAAAAGAATAAAATTGCATTTTCGACGTAGTAGAGAAGTTGCTTCGATTGCTTTGAGTAAGGTTCTACGTTTTGACAAAAGATGTTGCTATTACTACAGTTACGTTTAAATTTTTCAGCAAAAGATGTGGCTATGACTACAGTAACGACCGATGTTTGCAAAAAGATGCGGAAATCAATTTGAGTTACGTTGTGATATAATCGAAAAAGCCTTTTGAAAAATAATAAAAAAGTGCTTATTTGTGTTTCTTCAAAAATGTCAAAGAGAACAAACAGATACTTTGTTTTAATATATCTAAGCAACGAAATGAATATGATTATAGTCAGTAACACAGTTTCGATGGATCTAGGTAAAATTAAATATAACTATAATGTAGTAACATAATTATTGTAAATAGTATATAATGATAAAGTTATTATTGAGCAAATTTAGTAGAAATAATAATAAGAATATTTTTAAACATTTTAATTTACCAAATGTTGTCGCGTCACTTGTGTAAGGTTAATTTTATGTTTATTAATCAAGAATCAAGATGATTTTCAAGAACACCGAGCAACATCGTACATTATCTTGGCGGGTTAATGCGGCACAAAGTCAAAGATCTTCTGATGTAAATACACCACAGTAATTAAGTTTTGTAACGGAGTCGAGCAGTAATTACGTTTTGTTAGCTAGTCGTACAGTAATTTTGTTTTGTTAAGTGATCGTAAAATACGTGAGTTTTGTTAGGAGTCGTACAATAATTGCATTTTTCTAAGTGGTCTGTGTTAGGAGGTCGTATAATAATTAATACTATAGATCGGATAGATCGGATGAGGTGCATGATCTGCGTATGTCCGAGGACTTACGAGAGGTGGAAGTGTTGCAAGCGGTGGTTTAGAAGAGAACGAAAGAACTTTTACAGAACTGTTTTAACTTCGTTATATAACAGACTTAACGTCGAGAATTACAATACTAAAGGAAGAGAAAAATCTCAAATTACCCTAATCTCACGAAAATATTCCCTTTCATCCTTTACTTATGTTATTACCAATGTACAACCTCTCATACCATCTCTCCGTTATAATACTACATTCCATTTTTCCTATTTCTATATTCATTTATGTAGGCCTGAAATCCACGCTGCATTACCGGGATTCACAATGTACTTTCGTAAAAGATTTTAAGAGATCAAAAGCAGAATCTAAAAGCAGTTTTCCGAATTTAAACATATCTCTACATTCGAAACACGTATGGGAAAATTCTGATCGAAAATCAGACGTATTTCAGAATGGATACCAGCTCCTCCTAAAACTATCCAGAAGGAAAATTACCCCATTTCACTCCTGGCCATTTAAGAAGATATCAAACATTGTAAGGATGTTTATTCTATAATTTGGAGTATATCGAGAATAGCATATGCTGTTATTTTTATCTACTTTTAAATTTACATTTGTTCTATTCATTGCAAATATCATTGTATGTATCAATGTGGTTTTGAAAGCCATGATAATCTGTGAGATTTGTTTGTATATGCTGTACTGATCCACAGCGAAATCAGTCTTGTATATTTATTTGATTTTAATTTGTAGCAGTCCTGCATATGTAGTCTTGTATATACATATTATCTTCAAGAGACTTAATTATATATTTTTAATTTCTATACGTGGCATTTTGTATATGTAATAACCTATTTTAGAAACATTTTTACTTTCTTATACGTATGAGAAAGTATTCTTTTCACGAAAATTTTCGATTTCGAGATTGTAATGCCAATATAGACCTCCTTAATACGTTTTGACTATTTTTGGAGTAATGTACATATTTCTGTCTGTGGTCTATTTTTCGTGTACACGATAGCGGCTACAAATATTAATGGACTTTCACCAGACTTTATATCTCGCTTTGCTATCAGAAAACCTGAAATTAGACTTGAATTTTTTTTAAATTCTAAATTTTTAAAAATAAAATTGGATTTGAATTTTCTTTAATTCGATCGAAAACTTCGAAATTAATTTGAAATATTATATTATGTTAACATGACAGCATAGAACAAAATTTGACACAGCCATGCATGAAAGGGTATAATGTATAGCTCAATGATCACGAGACATAATTATTTCAAACATTGTTATCAAAAATAGTTGGGAAACAAAATTTTGTTCATGACGTCTTCAGCCCTCTTCGTAGAGAAGTTACCTGCCCTCCCGGAGTGCATTGTCAAATATGGTATCATTTGAAGGATTTTCTCAAGCCCTTTAAAGTGAAGGGTAACATGGTATAATTGCAATCATGTAGGCCATTGAAATATATTTTCAAAATGTTTCGCGCAAATATTGAAAATAAAGATAATAAACATGGATTTTGATATAATAAAGACGAGTTGGGCTACCCTTCAGTTATTTTTTTGCATTGTGATTCAGCTTCCACCCATTATACCATTAACTAAGCTACGACAACCAGTGTCTACCTTCACGTCCATTCTTACCATTTTCCATTATATATACACTGGTGGAAAATAAAATCCCAACACCAATAATAAATTAGTTTAGAGGAATGAAATTTAAGCAAAGCAATTGTGTAAGTAACATATTTATTTGATTAAAGTTTCAACATCACAGGTTAAAGAATGTACGGGAAGAGCCATTTCAAATGTGAAATGGTGGTACAGTAATAACCGCTGTAGTCTCCACGATTTTGAATGCAAGCATGCAAACATGCATGCATTGTGTGGTACAGGTGTCATATGTCATTTTATGGGATGAAGTTCCATGCCTGTTGCACTTGGTCAGTCAAATCAGCAACGGTTAATGCTGGTTGTGGATGACATTGAATTTGTCTTCCGATAATGTCCCATACGTGCTCAATGGGATAAAAATCTGGTGATCTCGCAGGCCAAAGCAACATGTCGACACACTGTAGAGCACGTTGGGTGACAGCAGTGGTATGAGAACGAGCGTTATCCTGTTGGAAAACACCCTCTTGAATACTGCTCAAGAATGGCAGCACAACCGGTTCAATCACCAGTCTGATGTACAAATTTGCTTTCAAAGTGCTTGGGATACTGACGATAGTGCTCCTGCTGTCATAAGAAATGGCTCCTGAGACCATAACTCCTGGTGTAAGTCCAGTGTGTTTACGCCACAGATAGCTTGGTTCCAAGCACTCATCTGGCCTCCTTTTTACCAACATACGACTATCATTGGCACCAAGACAGAAACGGCTCCCATCTGAAAATACAACAGATCTCCACTCCGCCCTCCAATGAGCTCTAGCTTGACACCACCGACGTCGCAGATGGCAGTGATTAGAAGTTAGTGGTATGAACACTACAGGCCGTCAGACTCGGAGCTGTCCCTCAAGTAATCGATTTTTTACAGTTCGATGTGTCACTCTGGGGCCAACAGAAGATCTAATTGCTGCTGCAGATGCAGTACGATCCGCCACAGCCATGCGGCGAATACGGCACTCTTCCCTCTCAGTAGTGGCCCGTGTGTGGTCGGATTCCAGTCTTCTTGAGACAGTGCCTTCCCGTGACCACTGCTGTCAACAGTCATGCACAGTGGATACATTTGTGCCAAGTCTTTCTGCAATATCGTGGAAAGAAATTTCACCTACTCGTAGCCCTATTTTATGGCCTCGTTCAAACTCACTAAGCTGCTGATACTGCCTTCTTCGTCTCCTTAAAGGCATTCTTGACTCAAACCTATCTCACAACGTCCAATCCGGAGGATAAATAACGCTCATGAAGTTTACATCGCGTATTTAAAGCAAAAGTGATTTGCATGATCATAGTGGAGCTACTAGCGCCATTCGTATCTGTCTAGTGCGAAATTTGAATAGGCGTCATCTTTCATATGTGCAGAAACGCACCTCCCAAATTTCGTTTATCTAGCACAACTCCTTCTTGGTGTTGGGATTTTATTTTCCGCCAGTGTATATGTTTATAAATTTTCAGCATCACTCTTCATTTTCAAAATTTACGTTATACTATCCTAAAAGACTTTAGAATGAAAAGCAGAATCCGCAGTCCATTTTTAGAACTTAAAAGTGTCTCTACATTTGAATCACGTTTTGGTAAAATTTTCAGTAAAGAGCGAACTCATATTCGCATATAAACGAATGTCTCTTAAAATTTCTCCAGAGAACAATTGCCCTCATTTCACTTCTGGAAACTCCAGATAATATCACGCATTCTCAGGATATTTGTTCTTTCTTGATTTTCTTTCTTATAATTTTCCGATTGTCCACTGTATGCCAAAAGCAGCAGATGTGTTGTTAGTTCTTTTATATAGGATATTTCATGAACATTGTACCCACGATTTATTTCTTTGACGACTGTTTACAACTTGTAAAGAACTTTGCTGTTCCAACCGGAAATTGAACCCTGGATCTTCGAACGGGCAAGACGACCCTCTACGCTTGAGCTACTGGAAAGAAATTGCAATCTCTTATCCACGAAGTGGACTCTGCATTCTCTACCCTCTAATGGGAGATTCACGAGTAACTGACAATCTGGTTGACCACCTCCTGCTATTTTTACCTCAGGTTAGCATCCTGCGAACTAATTTTACCCAGGTTAATATCCTGCTTGGTCGTTATCCTCTCAATTTGAACTCGGCACTCAATCTTCCAGAGTCCATTGATTCCGTACTAGTCGTACTAGGGTCACATTCAGATCTCCAACATACCGTGTTCACGCGGAATACGATCACGTTAAACATGTAGGTCTGCAAGTCCTTCCAATAGATTGCGGTGGTAGAAGAAGGAGGACACGTTCCCTTTGGATGCCTCCCCCACAGAGTTCCGGTCTAAATTGAGTGGCACTTCCCGACAGTCCAAACAGATACCTTGTACTTTTCTGGTAGGTCGGACTATCTGGGTTGAAGAAGAAAAAGAAGAAGACCTCCGTTATATTTGCACTAACATACAGAGTTGATATGTTCGGGCGCCATTGTAAAGAACCTTGCTGCCTCCTCCGGGAATCGAACCCTGGATCTCCGAACTGGCCTGCTGATGCTGTTGAGATACTGGGACGAATTTGCAAGCTCTTATCGTCGAGGTGGACTCTGGAAATTTTAAATTGAAAGCAAAAGTAAAACATACATGCACACATCTAATCCCTATTTCCATGGCACATGACTATTTCCATTTGGAAGCAAAAACATTTTAATATATGGATTATATTGCTTATTGCGGAGGCTATCAATATTGATAATTCTCAATTTAGAGTTACGTGAAACATAAAGTAATTGGGCACTTCGAAATAGTTGTGCATGTTATCATCCGGAAATGCGTCAAATGTACAATTCAACGCTAAAATGATTCTGTTATAGAACTTATACATCATTTTGTTTACAGCAAAAGAAATAAATCCATTGCATTATATAGCTAATGTCATGTGCTGACCACATCATTTTTTTTTTAATTTTATGTGACTTTTCATAAATTTATATGAAAAAGTGCAGTATTTCGAAAACGACTCATGCTAGCGTTTTAAATTTGTTTCAATCGTTTTTAATGAAAAATTACATAAGAAAGGATATTTACGTAACATTATTGAAGGTTCTGATTTTTTGATGATTTTTCAAAATTAAACTCGAAAATCTGCTGTTTTTCCACTCCATTGCATTTAAAGACTATAGACTTCCAATATTCAGCGATTGTAATTTTTTCCTCCAATCTTCGTTCGAAATGTTCCATTCATTTGTGAGATATCGTCTCCACAAATTCACGGACACACATACAGTCATCTCTTCAAAAACGATCGATTCGAGTTCATGTATACTTGAAAAGTGCTCATCCATAGAAAACTCGAATTCTAATTTCTAACCTCGTCACAATACACCCCCTATACAGTATACTATGTATTTAGAGAAAGTGATTATTGTGCTCTTCCATTCTTAGTTTAAGTCTCCTTCAATTCGCCTCAGATTTCAAATCAACGAAATCAATCTAAGAATTCGAAAGTTTGAATTAGGGTAACAATGCAAAGAGCGTTTTTAAAAAATACTTACACCATTTTTCCTCTCAGAAGTAATAATCCTACAATTTGATATACTTCTACTAACAGTCAGAAAAATCTGATGTGAGCAGCCCATGACTTTCCCTGCAGATTTATATTCACGTTCTTTTTATTTGAAATAAATTTAACTCACTTTTAATTGAATTTTCGTTCTCATTTTGTAACTGGGCTTATTGTCAAAGATGGCGTAGAGAAAATACGAAAAAAATTAAATATCTCGAGAACGGCTAGTGCTAGTGTAATTGGATGGGTCTTATTCTTTTCATCGTTAAAAATTACGAATAAAACAACCATTTAATGTATATATTTGAGCATGCGTAGTTTTTTATTTCAGATTTTGATGATTTTTGCTGACCAATTTGCAAAGAAAGGCAGGTTATTTTTCTCCGAATCATACTAAAATCTAATCAGCATCAGAGTGATCCACAAGCGACTTATCTACCGAATTTTGTGAAATTCGGTCCATTAGTTTTTTAGCTAAAATGGATACAGTCATTCGCGGGCCATTTCGCTAAAAAAGGTGGGGTCTTTTATCCCGAATTGTACCCAAAACTAATCAGCACCAGAGTCGCCCACAAGTGACTTACCTAACAAATTTTATGAAATTCGGTCAATTAGTTTTTTAATTAGAGTGGATACAAAATCTGCACAGACAGACAGACGCACTCACAGACGTCACGCTAAAAGTAGTTTTTCGTATTCCAGAGGTATCGAAACGCGTAGATTCGTCGAAAACTCGAGTTGCGATTTTCGGCATGATTTCAATACTTTCCCTATACATTACCATGAATTGCTGGAAAAGTAAAAATCTGATGTGGGCAGCACATCACTTTCCCTGCAGATTTATATTAACGTTCTCTTTATTTTAATTAAATTTATTTCACTTTTAATTCAATTTTCGTTTTCATTCGGTAACCTGGCTTATTTTCAAAGGTGGCGTAGGGAAAGTACGAAAAACTAAAATATCTCGAGAACGGCTAGTCCTAGTGTAATGGGGTTGGTCTTATTCTTTACGTCTTTAAAAATTACGTATTAAATCAGCAATTAATGGATATATTTGAATATACCCAGTTCTTTAGTTTAGATTTGGACGATTTTTGCGGGCCATTTTGCAAAAAAAGGCAGGTCATTTTCTTCCGAATCGTACCAAAATCTAATCAGCACCAGAGTATCCCATAAGTGACTCATCTACCGAATTTTGTAAAATTCGGTTCATTAGTTTTTCAGCTACAGTGGATACAATATTTTGCGGGCCATTTCACAAAAAAGGCGGGTTCTTTTTTTCCGAATCGTACCCAAAACTAATCAGCACCAGCCCCGGCCACAAGTGACTTACCTACAAAATTTTGTGAAATTCGGTCCATTAGTTTTTTAGTTAGAGTGGATACAAAATCTGCACAGACAGACACACAGACAGACACACAGACAGACAGACAGACACACAGACAGACAGACAGACACACACACAGACGTCACCCTATAAAAGGTTTTTTCGTATTCTAGAGATCTCGAAACGTGTAGATCCGTCGAAAACTCGAGTTGCGATTTTCGGCATGATTCCAATACTTTCCCTATACATTACCATGTATTGCAGGGAAAGTAAAAATCTGATGTGGGCAGCACATGACTTTCCCTGCAGACTTATATCCACGTTCTCTTTATTTTAATTAAATTCATTTCACTTTTAATTCAATTTCCGTTCTCATTCGGTAACCGGACTTGTTTTCAAAGGTGGTGTAGAGAAAATACGAAAAACTAAAATATCTCGAGAACGGCTAGTCCTAGTGTAATGTAGTTGGTCGTATTATTTTCGTCGTTAAAAATTACGTATTAAACGAGCATTTAATGGATATATTTGAGTATACCTAGTTCTTTAGTTTAGATTTTGACGATTTTTGCGGGCCATTTTGCAAAAAAAGGCAGGTTATTTTTTTCCGAATCGTACCAAAATCTAATCAGCACCAGATTGGCCTACAAGCGACTTATCCACCAAATTTTGTGAAATTCGGTTCATTAGTTTTTCAGTTAGAGTGGATACAAGCTTTTGCGGGCCATTTCGCAAAAAAAGGCGGGTTCTTTTATTCCGAATCGTACCCAAAACTAATCAGCATTAGCCCCGGCCACAAGTAACTTACCTACAAAATTTTGGGAAATTCGGACCATTAGTTTTTTAGTTAGAGTGGATACAAAATCTGCACAGACAGACAGACAGACAGACAGACAGACAGACACACAGACACACAGACAGACAGACAGACACACACACAGACGTCACGCTAAAAATGGTTTTTTCGTATTCTAGAGGTCTCGAAACGTGTAGATCCGTCGAAAACTCCAGTTGTGATTTTCGGCACGATTCCAATACTTTCCCTATACATTACCATGTATTGCAGGGAAAGTAAAAATTAAACACATAAATCGTTTTATCGCACACGGAAATAGGATATATTACATTTTCCCATTTAACATATCTATAAAATATGTGGCACTTTTGTACACGATATATTTTCCCGTTTAACATATTTGTAAAATGTGTGCCACTTCATCCTTAAATCTGAAAAGGTTTATGATATTCACTAAAGTTACCAACAACGTTTAGTAACTGTGTAGATATCATATTTAATAACGACTAGTTATTGAGAATGTGTGAAGCACGGGTAAATAAGGTAAATAAAAAATATTTCTTTTTTCTCAGTACGAATTTCTCTATCTATATAAAAGATGTAAAGTTACAGCTTTTTTTATACTCTTTCTAACACCGAAAAAGAAATTATATCCATAAATTAATTTAAGGTGCCAATATAACCATCTGCGAAATAAGCCCCAAGCATTTTATTCGTAAGTGGCCATGAAGATTTTTTAGAACTTCTCTTACTACACTTCACATATCCTGGAGATATTTTCCGAGCTTCATAAACCTCCGTGCATGATACGAATGTAAATGACTTGTAAACATCTTTCTGGAATGCGCGTAACGGATTCTTGTCTCTAATTTTATTTGGAACATTTGCTTGACTGATATAGTATATACATAAACATGGTTTTTGCTTAATATAAACACCATAGTTAAAATAAGTTTTGTGCATCTGTAAAATGTTTTGAAGAAGACATTCTTTGACTTTACTTTAAGAGCATGACATGCATCTGTATCTTTTTTTTTGAGAGGAATAAATAAATTATAGGAGAAGTTTTTCTATATAGTCCCCCACAAAAGAGTGGTGTATGGAAAATCAGAAAATAAATTCCATTTGTATCTTTCTTTGGCAAGAATTAATTATGAGAGAAAGCAGGTTTTTCTATGCTGTCCCCTACACAACAGTGGTGCAATGAAAACCAGAAAATAAATTCAATTGTTACTTTCTTTGACAAGAATGAATAAATTATAGGAGAAAAATGTTTTTCTATACTGTACCCTACGCAATAGTGATGCGCCGTAAATAAGAAAATAAATTCAATTTGTATCTTTCCTTGACAAGAATTAATAAATTATACTATGAGAAAACAAGTTTTTCTATACTGTCTCCTACACCACACTGGAGCACGAAAGATCAGAAAATAAATTCCATTTGTATCTTTCCTTGACAAGAATTAATAAATTATACTATAAAATAACCAAGTTTTTCTCTACTGTCTCCTACACCACAGTGGAGCAAGAAATATCAGAAAATAAATTCCATTTGTATCTTTCTTTGACAAGAATTAATAGCTTATAGGAGAAAACAAATCCTTCTATGCCGCCCCCTACACAACAGTGGTACACGGAAAATCAGAAAATAAATTCCATTTGCATTTTTATTTGACAATAGGGAATAAATTACGAGGGAAAACAAGTTTTTCAATACTGGCCCCTACACAACAGTGCTGCACGGAAAATCAGAAAATAAGTTTTAATTACAAACGAGATTGAACCAAATTATGGGTTTACGCAGATTTAATTCAAAACAAAATATAAATCTTATCTTTATACATGATTGATATAATGCAAAATAGCCATAGGAAAATGAAGGTGTAGGCAAATGAAATAATTTCGACAATTTTGGTAATATCAATCTATATAACATGTACTGAACTGCCTGATTGAGTGACATATAAAAATTATCGAGCACTTCCACAATTGGTATAGTCTTGTGTTTGGTATCATTCGATCAGTGGGAAATTTTTAATTTTGAAATTTCAAATTTGATTTGACGGTGCGAAGAGATAATCAAATCACTCAAAATAACTTTTCAAAATTATTGAGCACTTCCACTCGAATCAAAATATTGTTTACTGTATCATTCAATCCGTCTCATCTTCTAAGTCGACCAAAAAAGCTGATATTTTGAAAAATTTTGGATTAGAGATGACTTGAATAATCACAATTATCATAATCACACTCCTTAAATATCGAACACTTTCGCTCAAGGTAAAATCTCAATTTGAATTTCATTTGATCCGTCTTGCCTTCTAAAGCAACAGAAAAACTTAATTATCGAGTACTTCTCTCTTAGCTAGTATATTCGTTTTAGTCTCATTCGATACGTCTTATTTCCTAGATTAACGGAAAAATTCTGAATTTTGAAATATTTGAATTAGGGATGATGATTTGACGAAATAACCAAAAATATCAAAACTACTTTCCTTTATTCATCCAGCACGTCCGCTCGAGCTAGAATCTCAATTTTTACCCCCATTTGATACGTTTTATCTTCTAAATCAAAAGAAAAATATAATATTTAAAAACAATCGAATTTGAATCGACGATTTGAAGAAATAATAAGAAAATTCAAAAATTGCTTAATTGTGAGTTCTTCCATTCCTGTTAGAATATCGATTTTTGTATTATTTGATCTGTCTCATCTACTTCAACAGAAAAATCCAGTGTTTGAAAATTTTAATTATGTGTGATGTTGCTAAGAAATAATCAAAAACTCAAAATAACTTTGTTTAACTATCGATCGATTTCACTCTAACTAGAATTTTGATTTTGATTTTATTCAATACGATTCACCTTCCAGATCGAAGGGAAAATAAAATATTTTGAAAATTCGAATTAGATAGCCGATTCAAAAAGTTGCTCAAAAAATATCAAAATTATTTAGTAGCTTCACAGTGTTTAGATTCTTGGTTTCGGTCTCATTCTTTCTATCTCAAATTTTAGATTAACAAAAAATATCGAAAATTTCAAAAATTCGAATTAGGGATGATGATACAAATAGATTTTCAAAAACATTGCATTACTCTGTCTCTCAGATGTAATAAAAACTCAATTTAATATCCTTTCTCTACTATCAAGTATAAGTGTGATAAAGAAATGAATTTATAAATGTAATGGGAAATATTTTTCTAATTGTTATAATTAAATCATTTTGTAACGTGCTCAAATAAGATTAAATATATTTTACCATTTGACATGTTAACATGATTACAAAATGCGTGCCATTTCTATGCTCAAATTTGAAAAAGTTTTGGGGATTCATTAACAACTATCATTAAGTGTGTAAGCGTCACATTTTATGACCAAACGCGCGAAGGAATTGGGTAGTTTTAGATAATGATAATATTCGTATGGTATTATTTTAAATTGATTCTATTTACACCTGCATTTCCCTTCGGCATTTTTTCCTAATATCAATTTTGGACAATATAAGGATTTATATAGTACTGTTATGAGTTTAATCTACCTACAGTCTCAGTTTGGTTCTATTTCCCGTGTTTTTCACTATTTCGTAGATGTGAAACCAGAAATAGCAAATTGCTAGGACAATAAGCTGCGTTACTGTAAACACTGAGAGCCTAGTAAAAGAAGAGTAGGACTGGCGACAACGATGACGTTAGTTTAAATTTCTATTTAATGAGCCATAAATCCAGTGATTGGATTATAAAACCTAAGGCAAAAGAAGACCAGCGGTATCCAGATTCGGCCGAACTATACGTCACAGTGAGGGGACCTACTGCTAAACCAATGAAGATGATGGACGTGCACAAACGAAAACTACGGTCACCAATCCAAATTAGGGTGAAGGCATTGCCCAAAACCAGTTTATTTTCTACTAAAAATATACAGATGATTTTGCTCAGCCTGCTAAAACTGGTAAAAAGCGAGTATGCTTTTGGAACGAGATAGTAGACTTCGAAGGTGTTGATAAACAACGAGATGATGAATTACACAATGTGTACCGTTAAGTGAGAGGTATATCATTTTCTTTATTATTCTTCAGTAAATTACTCATCATGATTAATTTGGTCTTTTTAGAGCTAGTCTCACATTTGATTAATAAGATTCCATTAAAACATTCCATTAAAACATTCCATTAAAATATTTAAATTAATGCTCCTAAAAGAAGTTTAGAGTATTTGTTCTTGCTATACAAACTTATCTTCACAGGAAGATCTGAAAAACAGACAGACAGAATGAACAAAGTCGTAAACACTTTTGAACTATGTTGTAAAGTGTTAACAATTGAAAATCGGATTTCATGGTGTTGATGTTGATGACCCAGACCGTCCGACCTACCAGAAAGGTGTAAGGTAACTGTATGGACGGCCGGGAAGTGCCACCCAATTTAGACCGGAACCCAGTGGGGGAGGCATCCACAGGGACCGTACCCTCCTTCCCCTACCACCAACCTCTCGGAAGGACTTACGGACCCACATGTTTAACGTGATCGTACTCCGCATGAACACGGCGGCATATGTGGCAGCGTGCAAATCTAGCGCGCAAACCACGGGGATACCGCACCCGAGATGGCCAACAGCACGCGGCGTTCCGAGGTGGTCACCCACCAAGTACTAACCGCGCCCGATGCTGCTTGACTTCGGTGATCTAACGAGAACCGGTGTTTTCAGCACGGTACGGCCGTTGGCCCCTGGATTTCATGGTGTGAAACTCTGGTAAAATAATCCTGTAACAACACCCAAAATTTAAGTTTTATAAATCATATATTTAGTACAAGTACTACAAGTACTACAAGTACTATACCCCTTGTTCCCGGCATTAACATGCATGGTGTAAGTGAATGTATTGTGTAATAGATGAAAAGATTCAAAGTGAAAAATCTTCAGATTGAACTAAGACTTTCTGGCTCCCAAAATTTTTGATCATACATAAAAAAAAAAAAATTATAACTGAAAAATAATGATAAATTAGTAAAAATGAAAAGTATTTCCGAAACCATGTACGCTTATAAGGGCTATACCTGATTCAGTAATACTGAAATTCTACGTTTCTGAGTGCATAACTGTCAATTGCATTACAGAAATCATGCACATGACCCGACGTAGAAGAATGTAGAAAATGCATCAGAATTTAACAATAAAATATGAAAACAAAATAAATAAACCAGTTATATGCCATGTTATAATAAAAGAATAACATTTTATGCTTAAAAGGAATAAGAAGAAAATAACATAAAATGAGTTTCCACTTGCTCTGGAAACAGTTGAAGTATAAAATGATATTTATATTGCAATCTCTAAAATATTTACAGTTAAAGTTACAGTCTAAGTATGTGACTGAATGAAAAGAAACATGGTGAATAGGAATGGTGTAAATTATCGAAGTTCCATAATAAAATAATTATATAATAAAATATTATTTATTAAATAATTATCTATTAAATAATCAAATAACTGATACCTCTATTCCGATTTTGAAATTATAATTTTTTGTTGTGTGGAAGCTTAGTGGTCACTTTGATTTTAATCTTATTTTTATTTTTAATTTTTATTTTCAATAGTTGTTGAGACTAACCTTTCAATAAGTTGCTATAAGTGGAGCATGGTGTTTAATTTAAAATTAAAATGGGTTTTTATAAATGAAAAAATAAGATTGGACGGGTATTTATTTTGGATGGTGGTGGTTATTAATTCCTTGATATTATCTTTGCAATAACATGGTGCACTAAACTGTTTGATTCATATTTATTGATTATTAATTATATTTTAAACACTGATTTTGAAAGGTTTGAAGAATAATGTTGAAGTTTGTTGACTTTGAAAATATATAAAGCTGTTTAGTAATAAATTTAAATTTTTATATTATCTCCATTTTTAATTTTGAAACTATCATCAAGGTAAATTTGTCATGATCCAAAGATTTGAATAAACATCTTCTGTAAGTTGTAGATTGGGAGGATAAAAATGAAAGTTTAACATGGGTGCATTTTTATTAACTTTTATAATAATTAGATCATCAAAGAATCTGTACATTATATAACTATTAAATTGGAGCTTAATTTCGTTATAGTGTAGATAAAGGTTGGCCAGAATTGTGGATGAGATTCCTCCCTATTGAATTCCCATTTTTAATTTGTAAATTCAATTACCCTGAGTTATAAACTGGTTGAAAATAATGAATTTTAATAACGCTTTGAATATTAGCACAGTGATGTTTTGTGATTGAGCAAATTGTTCATATAAAAGTGATATGACTTTATATAAATCATGAATGTCAGTATTATTAAAGAGGTTCTTGAAATCAAATGTATGTCTTTATATCATGTATCAAAGGTTGTTATTTTAAGTTTTTAATTATATATATATACACTCCTGGCCAAAAGTTAAGCATAATTCGTAAAATGCGAAAAATTAGGAGTTAATAGGGATACAATAGTTCAGAATCAGTTGTGAAGAATCATGGGACAAAGGTAAATCATTGTGCATATACAAAACAGTTCAGTCGACATGCGCAAAGCACCGACGCACGTCGGAACGAATATAAAACGACCTCGAGTGGCATGGCCAGTTGAGGCAGAATTTTGCAATTTCTGTGGTACGGAACGTTGTTAACAATTAAAAAGGACGAAAGATATCACAAAGATGCCAACTGGACATGTTTTTGAAGGGACGAATTACTGTAATGCTGGTATCCGGTCGATCCCAAACCAAAGCATCTAGAATTCGAAATGTGCCTCATTGTGTGATCTCAAGAATATGGCAGAGGTTCCAAACCATTGGGGATGTTATTCAACGACCAGTACCAAGTCGGCCAAGGGTAACAACCGCTTGGAAAAATCAATATTTGGTGATAACTGCTCGGCGTCAGAGGAACCGTTCTACCAGACAACTGGGTTCAGCTCTGACAGCCGCCACAGGAGTCACTGTTTCGAGACAAACTGTTGACAGGAGACTTAGACTAGGTCTTTATGCTGGACGACCAGCAGTTTGCCTTCCCCTAACGTCTGCACAGAAATGCGCGCGTTTACAGTTGAGTTTGAAATATCGGTAGTGGAGTGGACAAGAGTGGGGCGATGTCATGTTCAGTGACGAGCCCAGATTTATCCTGCAAACTGATCGTCGTACCACGATCTGCAGAAAACGTGAAACATGTTTTCACCCTGGAAACATCACTGAAAGGCAAAGTTTTCCGTTTGGGGGAGTCACAGTCTGGGCAGGCATCATTATGGACGGCCGCACAGACCTTCACATCTTTAACACGGTCTCAAGGTCTCAAGGACGGGGTTATACGGAGTGCCCAGGAAGGGAAAGAATTCCCCCCTTTAAACTCCGGACGAAAAGGAAAAGAGATACGAAGAGGAAACATATGTGATATAATTTACAACAGAGAGTATGCTTGGGGGGGGGCTGAGACCGAAGTCGGGCCCTTTCCCAAGTCTAAAGGAGGAGGAGAAGGAGCTAGGGCCCAAACGGGCGCCTAGCGAGAGAAAAAGAGAGGGGGGGAGAAGAAGAGCGCCCCGAAGGACGCAGGGCCTTGAGCTTGAGACGGGGGGGGGGTACCGAACATTACAAAAAAGGTTGAAGGTTCGTCGATGCAACGCGAATTCCCAAAAGCAAGGGAGGGGCACGGTTATAACTAGAGTTCTGAAAACAAAGCAAGAAGGGGGGAGATGCAAAACAATGCTAGATACGACGACCCCGTGGGGGTCGCAGGAATGCATCTTTAGGGCGACGCCACGGCAACGCCCTAGGGCGGTTGCGCGCCTTCGTGTGAGTCGGGTTATACCCCGGAATGCTATCTAACGTGGGATTGCTTACTCCACTGAGACCTCTGAAAAAATTTTGAGCCAAATTTTGAATGTGTTCTAAAAAGGGTTGAATATTGAGGTCTCTATGCAGAACTTCTAGCCGGACGTAACTCGGAAACCTGACAAACGTACGAAGTGCAATATTTTGCACAACTTGAAGCTTCTTAAGGTGCGTCTCAGCTGCGGTTCCCCAGATTGGAGATCCGTACGTCATAATTGGACGTATGCAGGCTTTGTACAGCAATAACTTATTTCTCGTGGACAGGCGGCTGTTTCCGGACAAGAGGGGGCGCATATGGGCGAGTGCAGACTTCACTTTCTTGCAGATTTCAGAAATGTGAAGTTTTCACGTTAATTTTGAATCCAAGTACACCCCTATGTACTTGTAACTAGATTGCCAGGGAATGGGCTCGTTGTTTAAAGTTAAATTAGCGACGGGGGTTCGACGAGGGGGGGGGGGGACTGGCGGCAGCACACTTGGCGACGTTGACTTTTATTCTCCAGCTTTTCAACCATTGCGTCATGGAGTCCAGGTATTCTTGAAGAGTTTTGTGCGCGACTTGTGTTTGTTTATGTTGTGCAATCAGGGCTGTGTTGTCGGCGTACAGGCCTAAAGTGACACCGGGGAGACATGGAAGATCGTTAATGTATAGGTTGAACAATTTGGGGCCGACAAGAGATCATTGCGAGACCCCGCTGAGTATATTCCTGGGAAAGGAGAGAGAGTTAGACACTCTTACCGCGAAGCTACGCGCCGTTAAGTAAGAGTGGAGGATCTTAATAAGGTGAGCAGGAAAGTGAAGAGGAATGAGTTTAAAGAGAAGTCCGGATATTCACACCTTATCAAAGGCTTTTTGGATATCCAGGAAAATAACAGTGGTGTTAAGATTCCTGGAGCGGCCATCGTGAATGAGTTCCTCGACCCTAAGTAACTGATGCTGCGTTGAATGCTTCCTTCTGAACCCATATTGTTCAGGGATGACAATGTCCCTAAGACCGCAGAACTCATCCAGATGCCCGACCAAGACATACTCGAAAAGTTTAGAGAGGACAGAAAGTAAAGAAATAGGTCGATAGTTAGAAGGGTCAGAATCGTTTAGTCCGGACTTGGGGACGGGGGACACAATGGCCACCTTCCAAGCCCGTGGAAAATAATTTAGATTAAGAAGAATATTAAAAAGGTTGACAAGATAAGACAGATAAGGTTTAGATAGGTTTTTTAACATGTTAGTAGAAATAAGATCTCTCCCAGGCGCTTTATTACTCTTCAGTTTTTGAATATAAGGGGTAATGTCAGAGTGTTTGACCACTCTGAGCGTGTTAGGTGATGGCGTGGTGATGAATTGTTCAACCATGGGACCCACCAATGCAACCGTCCGAGGATCGATTACATCGTGGTGAGGTTCAAACTGCCTTCTAAAACTCTCTGCAAGCAGTTCAGCCTTTTGTGTGTTGGTAATTGCCCTGCAATTTGGGCCGTTAAGGGCGGGAATGTAAGTTTTGTGCCTACGAATATGTGAGGTTGCCCACCAAATGGTGTTGTCCTGAGTCGTTAAGGACTCAACGTAAGCGTTCCATCGTGCACTTGTAAAGGCCTTAATCCGTGAGCCAACTTGCGCTCTGAGGAAGTTGAGCTCACGTTTAAGGTCGGGATCACGGCTGGCCTGCCACTCCTTCCGGAGTCGGTTCCTGTCTCTGATCATTTCCTGTATTCCGGGCGGCAGCTTGTAGTAATCGACCTTGGCGGTCCTGGGCCTCGAGGATGCAGAGTAGGATTCTCGGATGATATTTCCGAGTTTTTCCTCCTCCGCATCCACAAGGTCCGTCGTCCAGTTCGAAGCAGCAAGGAGGGGGGGGGGGGTTGCAAGTAAGTTCTTGAACCTCGACCAGCTTGTTTTTAGCTTGGCCGGGGTGACAAGAGAGAAGTTATTCATTTCAATGGAATACAGGATGGGGAGATGATCAGAGGGGAGTTCATCACTTACTTCCATGTGATAAGTATAGGGGATGTTGCTGGTGATGGCAAAGTCCAGAATATTATTTAAGTGGGTGGGGTCGCCTGGGGCTATAACATCGTAGTTTCGCTCGTCAGCCCAGCACTTTAGGCACTGACCGCGAGGATTCGACGATGGACACCCCCAGGCTTGGTGTTTAGCGTTGAAATCACCAGCAACTATCACATGGGGGGAAATTTTGAATAGGGAGGAAAGGTCCACAATAGCCAGACCAGCATTATTACACCTCAGAGGGAGGTACACCGACGCAATGGTTACCACAGGATTGTTCGGCAGACTGATTTGCACAACAGTTGCTTCCCCCGTCTGAAGGGGGGGAGGGTACCCGGCTGTGCGGGAGGTTGCTCTTGATATAGATGGCAGTGCCACCGCCAGTATGATTGCTAGTACGAGGCCTGTCGTCATTGTATAAGTCGTAGTTAGCAATCTTGCAGATGTTCCCTGGACTGAAGTGGGTTTCTTGAACCAAAAACAAATCTAAGTTATATGTTGTACAAGAGTCCCTAGCCTCATGGATTTTACCTCTGAGTCCATTGGCATTCCAGATGCCAATGGTAAAAGCCTTCAAGTTCCTTTGCTGAAAACCCATGGCCAAAAGAGGGAGGGTTAATGTTTGCTGATGAGGGTGCTTACACCCTCAAACAGAATTTGAGTTTTAATCCATCTCGGTTGGAGCAGACCGAAGATGGGGAAGGGCCATTTTAAAGGCCAGATTTACAACGGCAGTACCATACTGCTCTCCGAATCGAAAAAGAAGATTTAGAAAGTCATCTTGAATGACGTCGGATTTTTTAGTGTTCGCTCCGCTAGGGGCCGACAATTTTGGGGTGACCTCTTGGGTCTTTTCGACTACCTTGTTACATCCTTTCGTGATGTCAGCGAAAGATCGCTGAGGGTCGACGAACCTGTTACTAACACCGGAGTTCCCTGGTCGAGAGGGGGTGCGGTACTTGGGGCAGTTCCTGTACGATGCTGGGCACACACAAGGGGTCTCCAGAGTCTTGGTGCATTCACTGGTCAAGTGCGCTTACTTACATTTGACGCAGCGAGCTGGAAGATGGCATTAATTGCTGGCATGTCTGAAGGACTGACAGCGGTGACATTGGTTTATTTGTTTTCTGCCCCGGAACCTCTCGACCCTAACCTCAGTATACATAAGTTTAGTTATCTCATAAACTTTTAAGTTATCAGGGGTTTTCCCGAGCTGCACATAGAACAGCGGCAGGAGGATATTCTTATTTTTAGGGCCCCGCGCCAACTGTGTGACGCTGATTGGGGTGTACCCGAGGATGTCCAGTTCGGACTTTATTTGCCCCGTCTGCGTACAGATCGGTAGGCCCCTGATGACAACCTTTAGAGGTTTAGCCTCATCTAACAAGTACGATTTAAATTGCATGTTATTATCTATTAAGAATCTTTGAACCTTAATATATCCCTCACGAGTCCTGACATTGACTTTGATAGTCTCCGGTGTTAGTCATTTTAGCTACCATTTCAGGAGCTAGCTCTTCAACATCTTGAAGCATTAAGTGATAGTGGGTTGTAACCACTACGAAGAAGGGGGGGCGACGTTCCTTAGCAGGAGCGTCAACAATCATATCTTCCGTAACTTCTGCGCCTAGCGCAGGCACATCATTAACATTATCAGTTACAACATTTAAATTAGAGATGAGGGGGGGTTGCTAACAAGGTTAACGCTAGTTAGGCTGGCTGTGTGCCTTTTTGGCGGCAACTGAAAACCTTCTGAATCCATTGCTTTATGTTTTTTAGGCCTAGGGGGGCTCCCACTATACTATTGGTGGGGTTAACACTGAGATTTGGCAATTTGCCGGAATCATTAACAATGTCATGAAGGCTTTGAGGCAAGGCTACAGAAATAACAGGCTGGTTTACAGAAACAAGAGGAGAAGAAATAACTGCCGGAGATGGTCTCCGACAGATCTCACCATATTGAGGTAGCTTCTATTTTGCAAGGAAGCGGTCCAACTTCATCTTATGCTTCTGCAGTCTTGCCTTGAGCTGCAGCATTTCCTCTTGATCTTTGCATCTCCATGTCCATTTCATTATATATGGCACGCATATCGCTGGCCTCCATCTTTGCTTCGCTGAGCGTCATGTCTTGGCTTGAAACAGTCTGTTGCTGAACACTGTCGATGGGACTCCCTTGTACGGGTGGGTGCGGCAGCGGCGTCTTTCATCTTTCCCCTTCCGAGCAGTCCGGTGGCTTGAAGGTCGCGGGGTACGGCGTGAAGGTCACGTTGGTAGCGGTGAAAAGAGTCGAAGGCACGTTCAGTAGCGGGAGCACAGTAAAAACGTCCTCACACCTCGAAGGCTAAGCTCCGAATCCAAAGCAGTCGAATCATCTTTAACACGGGGTCGGTTACCGGTCAAAGAAAACGAAGTCCTTGAGCCTACCGTTCGATTGTTTCGAGGTACTGTTGGTCCTGATGTCATATTCATGGATGATAACGCGCCTCCTGACTGAGCGGCCTTGGTCGCCGACTTCCTTCAAACTGAAGATATCCAACACATACAGTGACCTGCCAACTCTTCTGATCTGAATCCAATACAGCATGTGTGAGATATGCTCGGGAGACATCGTGCAGCCCTCCGCTACCCACCAAGCTCCGTTCCGGGATTGAAAACTGCTCTTCATGAGGCTTGGAACTCTTTGAGCACACAACTCGTCCAAAACCTCATCGAAAGTATGGGAAATCGTTGTGCAGCATGCGTGACTACCCGAAGTTCCTACACACCCTATTAAATTGCGGCCACACAACTTGATACCATAAACCCCCTGGGTTGGTCGTGTGGTCTGGGCCTTCAACACCCTATTAAACTGCAGCATCACATTGTTTTAATCATTCTATTTCACTGAGGCTGACATTCGTATCGTGACCCTTTTTCTTTCAACCCTTTTCTTTGGATAATAAAAGTCGTTATTATCCTTGATTTGCATTGTTTTTCTTCTTCTATAACGCTATTACACTCGCATACCGGGTTTCCTTCCATCCTGATGTAGATTTCCTGAAATTTTTACATAAACAGCAACCATGCTTAACTTTTGGATATGAGTGTATATGCTATATATATATATATGGGGGGGTGTTCTTAAAAAGTTTTATATTTAAATGCATAACGCACTCCATTCTTACTAAATGCATTTCCTTAAATATGTTGAGACGTTTTCAACATCCATTTACATTAGCATATATTTATCATCTCAACACCCATTTCACTGAGGACCGAAATCTTGATCTGTGATTTGACATTTTAGTTTCAAAATATAATAAATATAAACATCATTTATTAGGTATAATATTATCTATAGAAAGTCAGAATTAATCGAATTCCAAGCCCAACTTTTAATCTTCTAGAAAACATGTCATCAACATTCATATACACATGTGGCACCAACAGAATTTTTAAAATACCAAATTAATCCTTGCTGAATACAAATCTCCGCATACAAACAATTGATGTATAGCCGCAAATCTCCATAAATCACGAATCCTCGCCAAAAGAAACGTAGTTTCCTAGCGTTATTATTCACAATAGCAAACAGAATAAAGTAAATCAGAAATCCGGAGACGCCTTATACCCCATTTCTTTACTTCATTTCACATCTCTTCTGATCCTGAATAATTATTTTTACGAAGCATCAAAGCTGGAAGAGCGCTGATACGTAAACTGAATACAAATATGTTTCAAATAGGCTTGAAAAGAGCGTAACAGCTTCCCACGACTAATTTCAATCCAAGGAATTGCACGGCAAATGCATTGTAGGAAGAAAAAAACATATTTAACAATGCTTTTCCTTTACTTGTAAACTTTCTCATCTGTAATTGGAGAAATAATAAATTATACGCATTGGTAAAATTTATTAAAGGCGCCAATATAGCGATATGCATTCAAAAACAAAATGATATCACTCCATTAACACGCCAAGAAACGTAAATTACATTTCTGATATGAAGTATATTTTTCACATTATCTAAATTGGATCAGTGGTCTTCCATAAAATTTAATAATTTAATGCCAAAATTTTTACTTTGCATTTTCTCGTTTGATATATTGGAAATTTATATTAGGGAATTTGCGTTATTTTTATGATCATCTATACCAGTGTTTTTCAAACTTTTTTGGTCGCGGAACCTTCTATGAAATTCGATTTGATGGCGGAACAGCAAAAAGAGAAAATAAATCTAGGGTAATGTTTCCTTATTTATTTACTTTAATTTCAAGTACTTCGAAGATCTTAGACATTTCTGATGTAAAATGTACTAAATACCGTTATTTTAACTTCAAAATTGGGTTTTTTTTGTTAGGATCAAACTATGTATTTAAAATTTTACGTGATTGTTTATTATAATATAAAATATTTTTAACGTTTTCCTAAAATCTAAGTTTTATATCAAATTGCATGTAATTTTTATGTTAAAAATTACAAATGGCCTTTTCACCTTTTAACTCCAGCTTAGAGAAGAGTGAAATTAATTGCACAAGTTAAATGAATAATAAATAAAGTAATTAATTTTAAGTTTTATGTTTTAGTTAATGAGAAGAATAAGGCGGAATTATTGAACATAAATTCTTGAATGATGCGCTACCGCGTAGAAGACGACATATTAGACTGAATTTCGCAATTTTACATAATTTCTGCCTTTTGATATTAGCAGTGAATTTATCACATCGCGGAATACACTTTAAAAAATTCTAATATATACTATTAAAAATGGTAGGTGCATGTATGTCTTTACTTTCCATATATTTCTCTATATATATTCCTCTTTTTTTCTAAAAATCGCTGCATTATATTTAAGCAAATACTCTTAAAATGTGCCCAGAGTATTCAAAGCCGCTTTCATATCTATACTACATATACACTAGCATTACTTATATATACAGGATGATTAAAAAACGATGGGTCAAATTTTATGAGGGGGTAGTATACAGCAAGCCAAGCATTTTCGTCATAGTTTACCGGGTCGGAAATAAAACGTAAAGGCGTTACAGGGCGCTTACCCGTTGGGAAGCTGTCACTCAGTCAACTTAAAAGAGTCATTCTCTAAAAATAGTCAAAATCTGTTCAAGAGGACTTCGAACATAAGAACATTAGAAGTTCGAAATCGAAAATTTTCTGAAAATAATACTTCCTCTAAACTACTTTCTATAGTATGAGAAACTATAAACAAATATAGAAACCTATATAGACGCAATAAACCGGTATAGATATTTCACTCTTAATTAGTTCATTTAAAGACATTAAAAAAGATTTCTCAAGTTGTAAACGAGTCAATTAAGTCCGATGGGTTAAATGTTATCGGTAATTATATATGCTACTTTAATGAAACCAGTGTGGGCAACACGTATGTAATGGCAAAACTGGTTAAGATGTCTTCATTTTTTCTATGATTCCAGTCACAGGGCTAGAATCAAAGTAAAAACTGGCTAGAATCGTAACAAAAAATGACTAGACATCTATGAATAGTCTTCATACAAAGTGTTGCAAATTAACATGTTATGACTAAATTTTGCCAGTTTTGGGTTCTAAACGTTCCAAAATATAGCTACACTTAACCATGAAATGGACAAGTAGGTAAAATTGGTGTAAACTGTAATATTCTAAACTAAATTATATTTCACTGAAATATTATTATTTACTCCTAGTTTATTCAGTTTAATTGCAAGTATCATTTTTCTCTCGGTAAACTAATATCACAGAAATCTAAATTTTCGGTTTAGGTTTAATTTGATAGTACTCACAAAAATGATAACAAATTCCAATCATTGTCACGTTTTCACTTTGCAGAAACTATCATTGTTTGGATATTGACAATATTTTTAGCTAAATCTTAAAATTCGAGAGTCGTTTTTCATAATAATACAAATTATAAAATCCTACCTAGCTCTAATGCTTTGCAAAACCGATTTAAAAATATGTTTTATTTTGAATCGTTCTTGAATTATGTGGTCGACAGTTCACAGACATATACACATAGTGCATCCTCCCAAGAGTGTTATAAACGTTTTTAGGTTATCAAATATTTAATATAATCTGAACTACGAGAAAAGAACAATTGTATATGCTATATTAAGAGAAAGAGAAATAAGAAGACGTGCTTGCAACAAATTAAAAAAAAATAATAAACACATCTCTAAAAAAAGCACATTAAAAAGATTTATTAAAATCAATTCTAGTCTTTGAGGCATTCAAGCTGAAACTGTGAGAAATTATTTTTTTTTTACGCAGTTTACTTATTTCCGAAAAAGGGCAATATATTACAGAAAACACTATAACTAATAATTGATTCCGGTAAAACTAATTTAAAGTATGAATAATACATTTAATTACATTAATTGGACAATTTGTTTGCACGTACGTGATTATATTCATTTTGTCTAAAAATCTTTTGATATATAAGAAAATACGGACAATTTATTTATAAATTCTTTTTCACCAAACTTCTTTCTTTTACTTCAAAAAAAAAACTTAATTTTGTAGAAAACAAGTTATGAAGGCAAAAAAAGCTTCAATTTAATTAATGTTTGCAAATATAAAAAAGCTTTCATTACTGATTTGAGCAAGTACAAAAAAAAAGATCCATGCTAAAAAATGCACAAAATCCTTAGTAATAAGTTGCATATTTCTACTGCCAAAGAATAATTTCCAAAGTTTTTAGCAACTTATTTTGAGCGAATCTAAGGAGCAATTAAAACTGTTATTTTGCTTTAACGTATGTGCAATTTTTATAAATTTTAAAAATTTTGTATATATATTATTCATAGCAATAAAAATTTATGATATATAACTATTGATGAAGTTTTTAAGCAATGTAATTTTTTTATTAAAATATTTAACAATTGAATCCAGTTTCTATAGATTTTAAGATGCTAAGCAACGAAATTAACGACAGAAATACAAGGTTTTATTTCTACGCTGATTTGGAGTTTTCAAACTAAATGAAGGAATACAATGCCAAAATATGCTATAAAGTTGTAGATCCAGCGGATTCTATACAAATATATAAATTGATGAATCAAATGAATTGAATATTTGATTAGTCTAAACTGCTAGCATATGTAAGTTAACCCACATGTATTTAGTCGTAGACATTTTACTTTTTACTAAAACTGCAACTTTAATACATAAACTCGAATTGGTATTTTTTTGGTTAACAAAGTGATGATTGCGTATGGATTCGAGTATAGAATAACGTAATACTGAATGACGGTAAAGTAATCGAATTAAGGTCACCATATAGATCTTGTTCCCAAAGAGGAACAAAGAGCTTTGAATACGGGCAAACCTGTCAAAAGCAACAGTGCCAAGGATAGACATCAGAGAAAGCAAATAAGCGTTATGCTGATCTCACTGAAGAAATGAGTTATTTTCAGTGAATTTCCGAGATTTGTCACGGATACCTTCTAGGACACGATAATTCTGAGTTCACCATGTCGAAAACCCAGACCACCCGACTCGTCCGAGGACTTAGAGTAACCGTTAGAGTGGCCGGTGAGTTCACCATGTGGAACTTTTGTTGTCTTTCAAATGCCATTATAAGGGCACTATCACGATAAACGAGCTTCCCTTTGGCCATCAAAGAATCTCATTTATTTTAATTTTTCTTGGTGCTTCAATGGTAATCATACGACAACGATTTAGATTTGTAAAACACAGGGCATATTATTTCTACAGTTAATATATTTCTAAATAATATAAAAGTTAGTTTATGCATATGGTAACACTAGCAAAATGATTAATGCTGTGAATATTTTCCAAGTTTATAGTTATATATTTTTAAATTTTTATATTTCCATTAGTAGTAAAATGTAAAAATTCACATAAACAAAGAACAATTCAAAAAAGCAAAGAGCAATTCATAAAAACAAAGAACAATTCGCAAGAACAGCACGTCGTTCAATGAAAAAAAATTTCCATGTACACATACAATTATTGCTTTTAGATTTAATATAGTTCGATTTGATCTGATATAGAGTTATGTGTTAAATAGACATTTATACGAAATGGATTATTCAATACCTTCGGTTCATATTGTGAGACCAGGAATTGAGTTTACACCAGATTTAGGTGAGACAATTTTAAGTTCAATATTTATGACTGGCTGCAATAGCCGGCAATGCTTCTGACGAAACGACGCCAGTTTTTACAACACTTTGACCCGAGACGTCAATTAGGTCATAAACATAGAGGCTCAAGTGTAGTCATGAAAGTGGTGAAAGATGTTTACCAATGGTAAGATGTCTGGGCGCATCGTCTTAAAATCGACCAATCAGAGCCAAACAGACGTGTCAGACTTCAGGCAAAAAGAAGCGGCAACCAAGAGATGATATTACACAACTTCTATGAGAATAATCAGTTAACAGTTATGAAACAAGTAATGAAGTAGTTAGTAAAGTCCGAAGCAAGAGATCAAAATGCCATGACGATTTACGAGTATTTCTATCAGACCGCACAGTATCAGAGAATATAATAGCAGATTTGAAGTAAGATAGAATATCAGCAGACGTAGTTGAATAGTTCGAGATATCGAAGTGTCAGAATTAGGGTAGTACAAGAATGGCAGTGCAGCCAGAGTACGAAGAATGTTAAGTGTACAGTGACAGACTACGTACGAGACGACATACCACACTGTGAGTTGATATTGTACATCGTACACTGGTGGAACACGTACGACTGTACGAGCTGTGTATTAACGTCTAAAGACAACCAGACGGTATGTGCTCCACTACTATTGTATGCAGATCATTGAACCTTTTGATAACTACATTTTAATGGTCTTACACTTTCTCGCTCCGGCGCAATTAATAGTAATCATTGATGTAATTGAGTTATTAGTTAATCCATGTTGTTAATAAATAGTTCTATTTTAAAGTTAAAGTGGTGCAATCAATTTAGTCGTATGTTAATTAATATTATTTTACAGAACTCGCGCTAAAGATAAAATAAGGTGGGTAATAGCGACACAATACAATGGATTCCACGATTTACGATAATTATGGCCATGTTTAGATAAATCAATTTAATATTATGCTTTTGCATAATTCTCGTGTGATGGTTAAAGCCGTATTATTCAAAAATCAACGGAACTTGGAATAAATAAACTTTTATGTTTCATTTTCAAAGGTACGGTATTAATTGTAATCAACGCATTAATAATCGTGTGAATAAATATAAACAATCTTAAGAAAATTAATAGTTTAAAATTTGCTGTATATTTTACTTTTGTGCACCACACATATTACAAAGTTTTTAGAAATATTCTATTGATAATTATTACTATGCTTTAAATCGTGTTGAAATATTATAACCAAACAAATATTTTCAAGTTAAGTCCAGGAATGCAAAAATAAATATTCCGAACGTACACAAATTTTAATTTTAAAAGAAAGTATACAAAAAATGTATTATAATTTAAAGCAAATACTATATCATTTTTATCGCATCTTCCTCATATTACAACGTGATTAATAAAGAAAACACTCTGAAGCATTTTTTTTGTATCCCAAGCTGTATTATTTTATGCATTTTATACCAGTTTAATCTAAAGTGTATTAGAGTTATAATCATCTCTTAAATGTTGTCCTAGGGAAAAAAAGACTGAATAATATTAAAGTCTTCTAATTAACTAATTTAATTTGGATTCATGTCTACGTAGGAAAAAAGAACAGAATTTTAATATCGTCGAAGTTAATTACCAAATTAGTATAAGAGATAATGAAATAATATATCGCTTTTATATGATGTGTGTATCTTAGATTCGGTTTTAAATGTGTAAATCTATAGCAAAACAAAGTTTTCTTAATATCACAAAGTTCCTAATTTCTCATAAGTTTTTATTGAAAAAATGGTAATATAAATATCTTTAATTCGAAACATGTCTATCAGAAATAGAATAAAGGAGTATGTGAGCAGAAATCTGCATATATCAAGTAAATCGAAGCATATCAAGTAAATAGAGCATATGTCAATTAAATAGAGCATCTGCCAATTAAATAAAGCATCAGTCAATTAAATAGCAGTAAGTTTAGAAACAATTTTTTAGCTTTAACTGTTTCAAACTATGTAGAGTGTCCCCAACCAGTCATTATCTCAGCTAGGTGCACAAGAGGCCTCTTTATAGCTATTGACACCTCCGGTTTAAGAAGCAAGTGCTCAAATAACTCGCTATATGACATCTTAACAACAGAGAGCTGAGTTCACAAACAGCTACGCACCCAAAACTATGTGAATCTTATACATTGCTTAACCTCACTATTCTGGCAAAGTCTATATACTGGTTATAGTAACCTCGTTATTCTGACAAAGTCTATATACTGACTATAGTTCTGCTCGTGGCTTTAACCATGGTTTTCTGCGATTTTATCGTCCACCATTTAACTGTACATGGTTCGTAGGAAAGTCCATATACCACCAAAATCATTTGAACCTCGTATCGTAGCGCCATGGAAGTAACGTGTATCTATAGGAAAAGTACAATGCACAATGAATTGAACATGCTTGAAGCGTCTACAGTGCCAAAATACGGAACTTAATAAAAACCAACTAGGAAACCAATAGGCAGAAAATAAATTACAAAATGAAAGAGAATGAAATTAATTAGTACAAATCAGTACTTGCTTTAACAGAAACATTTATAAGAAAGACCAGACATGTGAAAGTCGTAAAAATTTTTAACAACACAGAAGTAAAAACAAAGTTCATGCAATACCGAAGCAACAAAATTGCCGAGCAGTTTACGTACATAGTGTTCGGAACGTTTAACATCAGCGACTATGCGCCTCTGGGCTTAAGACAGAACCGCATCACGTACAGCATTCAATGTCCGAGACTTTACAGAACTAACAGGCACTGGTGATTCGCTGTTTTACTAAGCTCACTTGCAACTAGTATCTTTTTACACTAATTATGCGCCGATCTTTCATTTTGTAATTTAACTCTTTCACCTATATCCGTAAATTGCTCAATTTGTTTACTTAAATTCCGCATTTAGCCACTGGGGGCGCTACAAGTACATTCATTCTACTGCGCATGGTTACTTTACTATAAGTACATATTACTTCCGTGGTTTCATCATACGGTGTGTTAAAAAGGGAAGGTGTTTGAAAAAGATATTTTATCTTCCAGCAAAATGTGTGAAGACTAAATAAACTTTCGATTATTATTTCCCTCAGTTTGCATTTTAGTTTATGTTTCTTTAAACTAACCATCCTAACTGGCTCGGTTGTTAGACGGCCTAATCAGCATTTCCTTCGTTCCTACAATAGAATAGAAATATGTTTCGGATCGTAAGGTTTTCAGTGTTCCTGAGTAGAGGGTTCTTGGAATGAAAGAAGGGTTCTTGAGTAAATGGTGAAGGATTCGAGTAGTGAACGGAAGTAAACCCCATTCGATACAACGATGACTAAGGAGAGTCTAATATTCGGGATGTGGCAGCAATACGCGATGAAGTAACATAATGCCGGAAAAAGTATGATCCATGTAAGCATTATCACCAGCCTAGTATATTGTAATAAATTGTAGATTTGTAAATTATTCTGGGCATGTGCAATAACAATTAGTGTATATGCTGTCCGTTGCTTTAAACAGCAAGTTGCTGTTATATCTTTGAAGTCCCCAATAAACTGAATTGAATTTAAAACCATCCTATGGTATTCCCGTCGGATCGAAATATCAAGTCACTTTTGATAGATTAAGAAACATTCATCTGCAAAGGCATGTAAAGACGATAAAGACATATTGAAACATTAAAAAGTAAGGCGTAGTCTCTGGTCGAAAGTTAATTGGATAATTTTACGCTTATCCGCAATGCAATGTGCGATAATTTACTATACGGCAATTTGATAAATATTAATAGCATCACTACATAATAGCATTTGTAATTAAAATAATGTTACCACAATTAAAACTTTTAAACAAATCCAAATTCTCCTTATTACATTTTTAAAATCATCACAATACCTTGTG
Source organism: Amaurobius ferox (assembly GCA_951213105.1). NCBI lineage: Eukaryota > Metazoa > Arthropoda > Arachnida > Araneae > Amaurobiidae > Amaurobius > Amaurobius ferox. Next base: position 51,397,094 of record OX578140.1, on the reverse strand, counting down.
AGGATTCTATTATTCATGATTATTTATGCTAATTTTACTTTTCATTATGCTAATTTATGTACGAAACTCCTCAACTCTGATTCCGAAAATCACGTACTCACGACTGGCCAAGACTATAAAAAGGGGTAGACATTTGATTTGGGGATTATTCAGATAAAAAAGTCAGGTCTGCAGCATAAAATCGTGAGTCGTCGCTATTCAGCTTCGACTGCTGCATTTCTACCGAGTTCACGTGTGCCTATTCTAATCATCCATAAAGGATAACATCGAGTTTATAGCCCCTATAAGTTGTGAGTATATGTCTATGGTATACTAATTTAATCAGTATAGATTCAGTTCAGTAAAATGTTAAGGTTGAATTTCGGTATAGGTTATTATGTCAGCGAGTTAAGATACGGTATTGCTAGTTTCATAAATATTCTGTATATATAATTGTACTTTGAGATATCAGCGAAGTTAGCTGGAATAAATGATATTGTTTGTAAATGTCGTAATTCCTTCGTCGAACTCCAGTCATTAGGCTATGGGAAGATTAAGTTAGAGTGAAGTAAATTACTCTGGTGCATAAAATAGGCATGATTTTGAGTAGTAGAAATAGTAACTCGCAAATACTTTACAAAGTAGCCCGAACAGATTAACTCGGTAGCGACTTTACAATGGCACCCGCAAAATAGGAACCTTTACAATCTATTCCTTGAATATCTTACGAGTAACAAAAACTCAGAAACTCGATTTTATAACATATTTATTTTGTATTCATATATCAAATTTCGAATAAATATCGAGAAACGAAGTCTTAAATTATATTTATATGTTAAAAAATATTCTCAGAGCATTATCGAAACTTAATCTCATTTTAAAGTGCACAGAAAAAAAATAGTAAACTGTTACAAAAAAAATATTGTAAATTTCTTATCTTCATAAAACAGCAGTGTCATTAATTATAGCCATCTGAAAAGAACTTAATGTCATGTAATGTAACATTTTACCAATTTTTGTGTCAGATTTATCTGAAGCGTATAAGTATTTTATCGCATCTCTCTAATATCTAAACAAAAATGAACCAAAATACCATAACATATTTTAATGAACTGATATGTGTTTAAAGGATTAGAATAATTTTAACGACATTGATGTTAATGATTAAATTAACTTTAAGAAAAAATTTTCTACAGTATCGCATTTTATGTTTATCATAATTATATATTCCAATAGATTTTTTTTAAATAGATAAATAAAATTTATACAGATGGCAGCGGTATATAAGCCATGTTCAAAATGCAATTACAAGCATGTATCTCCCACTGGGTAGTTAATGCTCCATCTATTGTGCTTTTGTAATGATAGTATTACTTTCCCCACAATACACGACAATGTATAGGGAAAGTATTGGAATCATGTAGAAAATCGCAACTCGAGTTTTCGACGGATTTACACGTTTTTCGGGGCCTCTAGAACACAAAAAAACTATTTTTAAAGTGACTGCTGTGTGTGTGTGTGTGTGTATCTACCCTAATTCAAAAACTAATAGACCAAATTTCATAAAAGTTGGTACATAAGTCCCTTGTAAGTGACTTGGTGCTGATTAGATTTTGGTACGATTCGGGATAAGGAACCTGCCTTTATATTGCGTTATGGCCTGCAAAACAGACCTGTAACCACTCTAGCTAAAAATCTAATGCATCGAATTTAACAAAATTTAGTAGATAAAGTCACTTGTGGGTCACCCTGGTACAGATTAGATTTTAGTACGATTCGGGAAAAAGGAACCTGTTGTTTTGCGAAGTGACCCGCGAATATCGTATGCATCCATTCTAGCTGACAAATTAATTAATCAAATTACACAAAATTTGGTAGATAAGTCGTTTGTAAGGTATTGTGGTGCTGGTTAGTTTTTGGTACGTTTTGAAAAAAAAATGAATCTGCCTTTTTTGTGAAATGGCCCGCAATTCTAAAATATCTGATCTAAAGTAAAATACTTCATATGCCCAAATGTACCAATTAAATGCGTGTTTTATATGTACTTTTTGATAAAAAGAATATAACCAGTCCCATCACTCTTAAGATAGACCATTCTTGAGATGTTACAATCTTTAATTTTGAGGAACTGAAGATGTTTTCAACTGTAATTAAAAAACTATTTAATGAAACTTGGTAGAAATCTTAGTAGAAAACTTCTTAAAATTTAGTTTTCTTAAAATTTAGTACTTTAGTTCCTTGACGATTATTTTGATGCTGATTAGATTTCGATATAATTTGGAAGAATACAATCCGACCTTTTTTGAGAAATGTCCAGAAAATATATAGTTTAATGGGTACGGCAATAACAAAAATCTGAAATAAATCACTAAAATTGTTAAAATACGATAAAATACTTTTTCTCCAGATAAATTTTAACAACAAATCGAATGAGACTCACTCCATGACTGTAGGCTGACCCGTTCTTGAGTTGTTTTAGTTTTATGGAATTTTACGGAGATAAAGAATCTACAGTGAATTAAGTTGCCAAATAAAACGAAGATACATTAAAAATACAAATTGGATATGATATCAGAAAAGTATCCATATTATTTTCTGCAATTAAACTCAATTTAATGCATAATGAAATAAAAAATGAATTTGAATCTGCAAGAAACGACATGTGCTGCCCACATCAGATTTTCTTTTCTATAGTTAAAACGGCAACTACACAGCCTTGACTAAATGCATCAAAATCTAAATATATATTTCAAGTCCACAACAATACACTCTACAAAACATCTATAAACTCTAAAAAAGAGTACATGGAGTGTTTTGTTTGTTGGAGGGTGTTGTGTAGAGTTTGATGGAGTGTATTGTTCAAGTCCATAACAATACACTCCATCAAACATCTATAAACTGTCGACGCGGTGGTCGAGCGGTTAAGGCAGGCGTTTCCTAGTGATCGTTCGGTTACCGGGTTGTGGGTTCGAGTCACACCTGCGGACATGGATGTTGGGAGCGGTGTGTTCCGACCCCCACTGGTGCGCTCTGGCAACGTCATATGACAGCTAACGGGTTCACGGCTCTGGCCTTTGTTTGAGATATTGATTGTTCATGTTATATGTACGGGATATTTGTTCTGTTTGTAAACTGTATGTCTTATTCTCTGCCATTTGAAATAAAACATCTATAAATTGTAAAAAAAGAGTACATGGAGTGTATTGTTTGTTGAAATTTGTTGTATAGAGTTTTATAGAATGTGTTGTCCATGTCCATAACAATACACTCCATCAAACATCTATAAACTGTACAAAATATAAATACATTTGTTTATTTATAAACCTTTTATTCATTAATGTAAAGGAGTTAAAACTTCATGTTGGAAGAACATTAAAATCGCTTGAGACAATATTCCAGGTGACTCTAAAATGCAAAGGCACTAAGTCCAAAAATGCAAAAAATAAATTAGGACCAAAATACCGTACACTCTTTGTATGAGCTGGACGACCCGATCTGGATAATAAATAAATAATTAAGAGTATTATGTTTCAACTTCCTGGAAACACAAATTATTCAAAAGATGTGTCGACTTCTTTAGATTCATGTAATCGTCTTATGAACGACTCTGTGATAAAAAATATTGTTTATTGTACCAATTTTTATACCAAAAGCGACATCATAATCAATTTAAAATATGATCTGCCTGTCGAAGTTCATAAAGTGGAAAACTAAATAGTGTTGCCTAAACTGTAATAAGAATATTTGTATGAGGAGTATGCCTGCAAACGTTGTGAAAAATTTATCTAAGTAAACTATTTTACATATGCAAAATGTGTTTAAAATTATTATTATCGTTTTTATGCAATTCTATTTACCATAATAGTTAATGTGCACAAGCTGAGATGTGTAAAATGCGATAACTAATCTTCAAGTGCAAGATACCCAACTGACTTTTTCGTATTGCGCATTCTCCCGGGTTAATCGCAAACTGTGAGAGGAGCGGCTCCCTGCAATGATACGAGTCTTTTGAGACCTGCTGAACTCACACATTAAGAATATCAGTTTAGAGATGTGCAGTCGATAAGTGTCGAGATGTGATAAAATAATGTTTGGTGAATATCCCTCAGTTTTCGAGTTGATGAGTGCCATATGTTGATAAGTGAGAAGTGCCATACGCTGTTCCACCAGCCCATCGTAAGCCAGCTCCAAAGCTGTGAGTATGAACCAATTATACCAGTTTTTAAATATATATTTTTCATAAAATCCTGATATGGGATAATGCTAAGAACATTATTTCAATAACTAAATTTATATTGAGGGATCATCACACTTTGCTAATTAGAATCTCGGTTGTTTAATATTAAATTAAATTGTGTTGAATGGAAGGGAACAAATTTTGTAAAATATTTACGGCTGTTTGTAGTTTTATTTGAAAATCGAAATAATAATAATTTTAAATGCATATATTTTATAGAAACTTATTTTTCTCCTTAATTTGGAAAACATTCCAATCCTTGAATTTTAGCAATTTCCATTCCTTTTGCAAAGTATCCCATTTTTGTATAGAATAATTGGTGAGTTACATGAAAACAACACTTTATATGTCCTTATGTATTTTTAAAATTATGTCAACAAAGGTACTCTCTGAGTCACAACAACTTTCAATTCAAATACCGGTACATAGCTTTACTGGCGAGACGAAATCACCAACTCTACGAGAGGTTGCTACTGCCGGCATAAGCTTATATTGACATATAAAGCAAATGATTCATATGAGAGGTTTGTATATACACATATTGTGTGTCCTAAAAATGACCGGCTTATTTGAAAAATAAATAAAAACTAAAACGGCAGCAATAGAAATGCACCGTTTGCTGCAATGTGCTTGGGATAACAGTACATTTTCAGTCAAACAGGCTTTCGAAATCAGTTAAAGTTCGGCAACAGATGGCGCTGCAGGTGATCTGCGAGAGATATGGGGAAAAGCAACACCCTTGAGTTCTTCATTCTATAAATCGTCTTTCTGTTGTTAGCGTGTGCTGTTCACAGAGTGGAAGTTTGCTGTAAAAAAAGGGCTTATTCCTTGGAACATCGATTATTTCTTGTGTTGGAATTTCACCGCCTGCATCACAGTGTTGTTGAAACGAGACGAAGTTTCCGGAGGAAGTTCAATGTGACCAAAGGACTGAAAAAGGGTACAATAAAGGTACTGTTTAAAAACTTTCAAGGGACTGGGAACGTGAAGGATGGCCGAACTGGCAAGGTAGATCGACTTTTTTCGAAAGTCACAGAGACGAATGCTCAGCTTGTCCAACAGCGGCCCCGGATTTCCGTTCGCCGTATTGTAGCTCAGGCAGGAATATGACGATTGTCCACGCACCGTCTCATACGTCACAGCTTACACATGTTTCCATATAAGATTCAGACTCGGCAACCCCTCAGTGCTGCTGCCATGAATGCACAAGAGGCGTTCGCGAACGACATGCTGCAAAACTTGATGTCGGCGATATCCATGTGGGAAACATTTGGTTTACCGACGAAGCTTAATTTTACCTTGACAGCTTCGTCAATAAACACAACTGGAACATATGGGGAACAAAATATTCCCATGTTGCCGTTCCATCATCCGGCAAAAGTAATTGTTTGAGAAGCCATTTCCAACAAAGTCCCCACCACTCATTGGCCCATTGTTCCGATTCTAAACGATTACTGCAGCATGCTATCTGAACATTCTGTGTGGATTTGTGGCGGTGCACAATGCCTTGGAGGGCTCTAAGCACACCTCGTGGTTTATTCAAGACGGTGTCCGGCCATATCGAGTGGCAGAAGTGTTTAATATCCTCAACGGACATTTCGATGATCGTGTAATTGCTTTGCACTATCGCATGCATACGGGAAGCGGCATAGATTGGACTCCCTACTCGCCATATTTGGCCTCTTGTGACTTCTTCCTGTAGAAACACATGAAAGACTAGGTGTACTGCCACAATCCACAAACGACTGCAGAACTGCTGCATACGAAGTCATTCCAAATGAAAGATTTGCACGGGTGTCTGATAATTTTGTTCTGAGACTACGCCATGTTGCTGCTGCTCATGGTGGATATGTGGAAAATATTGTATTTTAATTTTTCCAAACTACAGCGAAATCTATTGTCGAACTTTGTAACTAATTTTGAAAGTCTATTGGTGATAGTATGTGAGTTGACTTTTTATTGAGAAGTCGCACCGATCTTCGTATTTTCCTTGACGGCACTGTGACGGCGGAAATATATTGTAACGTAATCCTTGATCCCAAGTTAGATTTTATGCAGCTGCAATCTGTTCGAATTTTTGCTTCATATACGAAAACGGTAGTCCTAATGGAGCAAACCAATTACTTAACTACCTTCAGAACAAAGCTATTCCATGGCTCAGATCTGGGGGGAGGGGCTCACCCGAAGATTAGTACTCACCCGAAGATTAGTACTCACCCGAGCATATAGAGTGACCAGCGTATTCTCCAGATCTTAAGCATATTGAAGAGGTTTGGTATTCTCTTGGAATATATATATATAGTTATCTCTGTCCGCCCACACCATCCTATCTCCCTCCAGGAACTACAAATTGCTCTTATACTGAGATGTCAATCAAAACCCTCACTTGCTCTCAATAACTTGATTTACCAGATGGACTGTTCGTGCTAAGCCTATATTGGAGTTTGAGGAGGCATATACTATTTTAAACATAACTTGCCTTCTATTCATCATACATAGTGTTTATCCTCTCTTTGCATTATTATGCTGTCGCAACTTAATGGTAAATAAAATGGGGACATGTACATGTTTTGTCTTATTAAAGTTTATATAACTAAATAATTCATGAAAGTATTACTTTCCCTACATACATAACATAATGTATAGTAAAGTATTGTAGCAAGGCCAAAAATTCAAATTCCAGTATTAGACAAAAGAGAACATTTCAAACATCCCTGAGCTTGAACAGAACGCTTTTAGGTGATGTTGATGTGCACGTCTCTATATCTGTACATGTGTATGTATATGTGTGTGCTGATGAGTGTGTCTTTAGGTCTGTGGATGCAATATCTCACAAATGAATAGAACGTTCCAAAACGAATTTGGTACGATTATTTACAATTCGTGACAACCGGAAACCTGTTGATTTTAAAGTCGATGGTACACTCGGAAGAACTCCAAATTTTTGAAGAATTTTTTTAAAAAATCATGCAAAAATCAAGACATTCAATAATGTTAAATTAATAGTCATTTTCTATGTAATTTTTTAATCTAAAATGAATGACAAGGTAACTTAATCCGGTAACTTGATCGAGAACGGTAACTTAAATAGTTGTCGAAACATTGCCTCTATTCAAATACCTGCATCAAAAAAATTTCATAGAAATGAACAGTGATATCATCGAATATGTAACACTTGGAATTTAGGAACTAATTTGGCGAAATATCGCCAAATTGGCGTCTTTTTAATGTAGTTTCAAATTAACGAAAATGTCGCTAAAGTTGCAAAAATGATACAAAATTGATGAATTAATAATAATTAGCATATTGATTTCCTTATATACATATTATAATGTGTAAGGAAAGTATTGTGACGAGGTCGAAATTTCAAATTCGAGTTTTTAAAGACAAAACATATTTTAAGCATCCCTGATCTGATTTGAATGAAATTCGGTACAAAAATTACAATCAGTTAATACTGGAAGCCAATTGCTTTTAAATGCAATCGAATGCACAGAACCCTCCCCCCCTAAGTTTGAAATGAAATTTTGAAAAAAAATCATCAAAAAATTAAAATCTTCAATAAAGTTCCGTAAATAATTATTGATTTTGTAATTTTTCATTAGAAAACGATTGACAAAATCTTTCGAACGTTAGCTTGAAGAGCTCTCGAGATATTGAGCATTTTTCAAGTAAATTTATCAAAAAATTACATTAAATTAAAAAAAAAAGTATTAACTATTGTGAAATATGTTCACTTTTCATATGTAATATTATGCGATAAATTTGTTATTATCATTCTCGTGGATCTAGCTCATTCTATTTGTTATGATGCATAACATATATTTGCACATACTGCAAATACTGTTCATGCACCTGGTGCACCCCAGGAAAGAAAGGAAGGGGAGTTGTAATTACTCAATGTCGGCTATGGGAACAGTAAGTAACTGCTGCAAGATGTCTCTTCACAGACAAGATGAGACAGTTCGGCGCCATGGTTTGAGTTTCGCATGACGGAAGTTATAATTTTACATAAAAGAGATGTCGTAGCAAATGTCAAATTGAAAACCACAAATCTCTTGAAAATTATAGCCCCTATCAAGTGTTAACTCACTCCGGGGCCCAGACGAGACTTCACGGCTGTGGGAATCCCTCCGGTCATCGAATGTTATTAGAAAGCATATGAAATGAGCGCCACTGTGCAATCCAATAATTTAGCCTGAATTGGCAACACCCATTCCTCACACATAAGTAATGGAACAAATGAGCCGACAAGAAATCTTTCCACCCCATTTCGGTCCTCCCTCTTCAAAATCTGAATGGACTCTACTTTAAAATGTAAAATTAGGCTCCATTCTGATTTCGCTAGAGAAAGTCTCCAAGTGTATGTGCACTTGAAGCTCAATCCGAATCTTTTGAAGCTCAATCGGAAATGTATTTTAACGCATTTTTAGGCACCGGTATCCGCTGCCACTCTCTAGCGGCAGCCCTATGCATATAGTACAGAACCAACGCTTTTTGTACCCTACTGCGAGCCTAAAAGACGCCTAATGTATGAATTTATTATTAAAATCCTTTAATATATGGTCTATATTGCCTATTGAGGATGCTATCAATATTAATAATTGTTAATTTAGAGTTGCGTGAAATAGAAGTTTATTGGGTGCGAAATAGCTTCCCATGTTGTTAACCAAGCGACAAATGTAAAATTCCACGTTACAAACACTCTGCCTTGGATCTTTCATTATTTTCTAACTTATAAGAAGTAATTTCATTGCATTATATAAGAAAAGCCATGTGCTGCCTACATCAGATGTTTTACCATAATATAACGGAGTATACTGCTTAGCAGATATTAGCAATATTTTCAATTGTCAAGTTATTTAAGTATATTAAATAACCAAATATAAGTTAATTTGGTACTCTAAGATAATTTTGCATGCTGCCATCCAGAAAAGCGTCAAATGTCACCGTACTTTTCTACCTTAAAAACATTGGACTATGGATCTTGCACATCATTCTTTTGCATTGAAAGAAGCAAAATACTTGCATTATGTAGGGAAAGTCATGCGCTGCACACATCAGATATTTTTTTCCTGTGACATTTAGAGTCGATTGATTAAGAACCATGAATTATGTCCGATTTACTGTCCCATGCTTGCTTGACTTTTTTAAACAATGTATGTTAGTATTTAAATGTATATAATGCCAAAAGAGTAAATATAATTTAATATATATAGCGGATAGATTATGTGGTGCACAAACGTAAAATAATACAATGAGCAGATGCAGTAGGAGTAAGGCGCCCAATACGTAGAGTTAAGGCCCGTACGATATACTCAGATGCAAGAATTGTGATCAATGACCGAGCAGAAAATGAAGGTAGTATGTGCTCATTAATAATTGTAGAAGGTCGAGAATGCATTTAGGAATCATTGAGAAACTGGTCTCACACTTGCTCTCTCCGCCGCAATTAATATGAATAATTGTGTAATGAATTTAATAAGCATTCTATGTTGTTTATGATTTTATATTTAAAGTTAACAATGGAGTAGTATTATGTTAATAAATATTCTTTTACAAAGCTCGCACTGAAGATAAAATAATCGCGGGTTTTAATAGCGGCAAACAAAGCAATGTGTAATAATGTTCCACGATGTATGATAATTACGGCCATGTTTAGATAATTCAATTTAATATTATGCTTTGCATAATTCTCATATGATGGTTAAAGCGGTATTAGTAAATAATCAACGCAACTAAGAATTCTCAAAGGTGCGGTATTAATTGTAATAAACGCATTAACTATCTTAATAAATTAATAGCCTAAAGGTATGCTCTTAATATTTTACGTTTGTGCACCACAGATTCCATATTTTTACACGAAATTTCTTATTGTACGATATAAATATCTGTTCAATAATATAAATGTGCTTGCGAATTTTAATGGCTGATATATACTTCAAGCAAAACTTGTTATAAATTTTGAAATCGAAACCAGCATTTCTAAAAACTGAAGGAAAATGATTCTTCTTTACTTCTGGCCATTTGGGGTAATACGAAGAATTCCCGGCCCATTTATTTTTATCGGTTGGAGTACATCAAATGCAACAGATGCAGTTTCTTTGTTTCACGTTTTGCATTTATATTCTGCTGCTCTTTCGAAATTCGTGCATTGATAAATGCATAAAATGAGGAAAAAATAAGATAAATGTTTTTCTTCGTGCAAAACCTATTTTAGCTTGACAAACTTATACAAAAACAGTCGTTAAAGCAACAGTTTCAAACTCGTTTCATTTTATTTACTGCAAATAAAGTTGGATAATCTGATACGAAAACAGCAGTCTTGGATAAATTAATTGACGTTACAAATATAACCTCCCATATGTTTTATTCGCAGATCTCAGAAGATTTACGTTCTTTCTACATATTTTTCTTCTCTTGTAGATGAGAATAATTATATTTATGAGATGCATATTAAAAAAAAGAACATTTCAGAGATTATGCGGCCCCTGAATTTGAAAATGATTTTGAAATTCTTAAAACAAACACGTTAGCATTTTTATAGCTCGTATGCATTTTTATATCGGCTTGCGGATGTAGAATATGTTATGAGGGATATTACTTTAATGTTTTGGATTGTCGCATCCATAAATTAAGAAATGGAATTAAGATATCTGTAGATATCTGTTTATTAACCCATTTCGAGATGTGTATTGACATATTCAGCACACGTTTCAGAGCACGTTTGCCTACTTTAATAAATTGCATAAGTAATAACGTCATGAAAATTATCCAAAATAGAATAGTTTAGCGTTTATAATGATTTATCTAGACTATTAATAAATAACCATAAAGTGAAAACAGCATGAGCATTAATACATCTAATTAATACAGAAAATAGTTTGGATCCAACAGGAGAGTCCCTACTATCAATGAAATAAATTTTTATTCCTTAAGAATCCTCTTGAAAATTTTAACTGTTGGAGCATTTGCCAAATTTCTTATCATAGCAGGACGTGAATAACTAAACAGGATTTACAGCATTCTTTGAAAAAACATCAAAATGATGTTAAAAATTAAGGAATTAATAAAACAATTATAGCAAATCATTGCTGAATAACCAGCCATCGATTTGATATTTTCTGCCTTTTATTTGAACGTTGCTGTTAATTTTTGATCTGGAATTAATTAATGTATTTTATATCAACAAAAATTTCAATTCACCGGTTAATGTTTTATCTATGACGCCATATCCCCCCCCCCCCCGTGACGGTTTAACTAGGCTAAACTAGTGTGTCTCTATGTACCATTTTGTATTACTTTTTTTATTTTAACTTTCTGGTAGCTGTGCAGATTTTTTCTGGTTGCATTTTATCACTTAACCTTCTTTTCAGTAAATTACACTACCATTGATATATTTAAGTATTTGCCGACTGATATGGTATGTGCATGATTTGTGTAATATAAAGTATAAAAGTTTTGCCATCCAAAAGTAATTACGAAACAGAAAATTGGACAAGAAAAATATTCTAGTTAGATATGAATTACCTTTCTTCTGAAGAAAAATAATAACTTTTCATTGTGACAGAAATTCAATGAATAGTGATTAAGCAAAAAAAAAGATTTTAAGAACATTTGAGGAAAATCAATTATTATTTTAATGTCACTTTGATCAACAAACGTATCAGAAGCAGGATACGTTTCAATGCTGTACTTAAAAAAGAAATATAGAACAAAACTCGACTTGGGTCAAATGTAAATTTAAAATTAAGTACTATAAAACCAAATGTAAAGAAATTTATTTTAAACAATCATCACAAGTGCCATAATATTACTGATAATCAATAATATCAATCATGTATTAGAAAATTAGACTAACAATATGTTAATTTCGTTCAATTTTTTAAATAGATACGAAATAAAAATATGAAAGAATAACTTAAGTAAATCTATAATGGTCTTGACGTCCTACTTATATACAAGATATAATATTGTTGGTAGAATATTGCACAGAAATTTCCGAATTTTGATTTTGGTGGTACGCATTTATAAAAAAAAAACTCTGCCTTACATCATTACAATTAGGAATAGCCAGAAGTATGTAGTGACTTGTAAAACAGAGTAATCCTTTTAAATTCGAATTTGATTACTAATAGTTAAACTATTAAAAATAATTCTTATTTTTTACAAATATTCTACTCGTGATAATTTATTTTCTACTCATTATAATTTACATTTCCTACTCATTATATTTTACATTTTCTACTCATTATATATTTTACATTTCCTACTCATCATATTCTATTCAATTTTATGTCTTTTGCATGTAACTGCTTTCCATTTGATCTTATTTTTTTTTCTTAAATAACTCCGGGAAAATGAGGTTTTAACGTGGAATTCTACAAAATACTTTTCTGTTATCTGTTATATAATAATCACAAATGAAATTTTAACATTTATATATTTTATGTCCATGCGTCTATAAGAATATTTTGTGTAAAAAGAAATCCGATATATTTCAATACCGAAAACTAGTACTTTTGAAACTGCGCTGGAGATAAATGATTCCATTGCACTTCCGGCCATTTCAAACAAAGCCAAATATCCAGAAAATATTTATATTTATCTTCTGCTTTATCTCTGACCCGACAAATGTAGGTCCCTTTTTCATATGTTATATATTTTGCTAGTTTCAAAGCTTGTCAATAACAGTGAAGCAAACATACAAAATTTAATTATAAAAATCTGAAGTGGGCAACAAATGACTTTCCTTATATAATGCAATGAATTTACTACTTTTACAGTAAAAAAATAGGTTTTTCTTATAGTAGATACTTATATTCTTTCCAAGATTATGAATTTTCGACAATTAGTCGTCATTTCATTGATTTGGCGTCATTTTTATCCATTTGGCAAGATTTTTGTTAATTTAGCAACATTTAAAAAAAGTCGCCAAGTTGGTGACATTCCGCCAAATTCGTCGCCAGATTCTCGCCAAGCGTTATGAACGGAGAAATAAGTTTTTCTTATAGCAGATAAATGTCTATTGGCGTTCAAATCCAAAACTATCACTCAAAGTATCTTTTCTCATGAATGGAACGAGCTAGATCCACGAGAATGATGTCACCAAATTTATCGCATGATATTACATATGAAAAGTGAAAATGTTTCTCAACAGTTAATATTTTTTTTAATTTATGGGACTTTTTGATAAATTTGTTTGATAAATGTGGAATATCTCGAGAACGGTTCATGCTAGCGTTCTAAAGTTTTTGTCAATCGTTTTCTAAGGGAAAATTACATAAAAAATGTCTATTTGCGTAACTTTATTGAAGGTTTTGATTTTTTGATGTTTTTTTTATCAAAATTTCACTCGAAAATTTAGGGAGGGGGGGGGGTTTGAACATTCGATTACGTTTATAAACAATAAGCTTCCAGTATTCACAGATTGTGATTTTCGTACCAAATTTCATTCGAATCGCTCCTTTCGTTCGTGAGATATCGTCTCCACAGACTCACTGACACGCACAGAAACACTCACACACACACACACACAGACATCACCTCAAAAATATTTGATTCGTGATCAGAGATGCTTGAAACGTGCTCTCCCGTCGAAAACTCGAATTCGAATTTTCGACCCCGGCTGTTGTTTTGCCCCCGACCCCGGCTGTATTGTTTTGCCCCGTGTTTGATAGTATAAGGGAACACACTTTCAACCATATGGATCAAAAGGGGTCTTCTAGAGAAAATATTCCCATTTTCTACGACTCTTAGGGACAAATTGCAATCGTTTGCGTCATGTTCTGTCTCATGGTTATTCTGTAAAAATGCGAAAATTCCGTTTTCTAAGTTATGAGGGATCATTTAGACTCTAAATCCATCTTGTCACTCACAATTCCATGTTGTGTAATACTTCCTCCAACATTGGAAAATTTACATTGTTATCGTCCTCTCTCCCACAGTGATAGTTTGACCAGAAGAGTTTATATGGAAAGCAGAAACAAATGAATACAAATTAATAAACACAAGATAATCCCGGGTCAAGAACTACAAATAGGGGCTCAAACGTTATGAAATTATGATACGGTTTAAGAAAGTTTGATAAATAATTTTCTCATACCCTGGAATAAGATGGGATAGAAATCTAGTTTTGTCCCGTGGATGATATTATACGTGATCAAAAATTCACAATACTAGGTCACCGGATGGATTCTGGAGAATATGCAATGTATTTCAGAAACCCCATATTTTCTCCGCCCCAAAGGGGAAAACGAAAATATGTCTCTGTTAGTTTCTGTCCCATAGTCGATAGTATGAGTGTGCGAAGATTCAATCTTCTATGCCACCAGAGAGAGTTTTGGGGGGTCTGAAAAATAAAAACCCATTAAATAATTAGTATATGCATTTAATGTCATGCTATTATGTCAGCACATAAAAAATAAAAAAACATATGCTGTAGCACATGATTTCCTTTAAAGACACAAAAAAGTATTTATTATTTTCTGTCATTTATATTACTTACTAGCCGCCTTTGGCGACCAGCTTGTTCGCAACCCTTGAAAATGCTGATCGTGGCAAATTCCAACCGTGGCAAACTCGTTGGCGCGACCTACCAGAAAGGTGTAAGGTAACTGGTTGGACGGCCAGGATGTGCCACCCAATTTAGACCGGAACCCAGTGGGGGCGGCATCCACAGGGAACGTACCCTCCTTCCCCTACCACCAACCTCTCGGAAAAACATACGGACCCATATGTTTAACGTGATCGTACTCCGTGTCAGTGGCGGAAATCGAACCCGGACCTACCGCGTGCAATTCCCGCGCGCTAACCACTGGGCTACTTCGCCCTCCGAGACAATCTCCATAACTTTCTTTTTATTCACCCAATTTAGACCGTACCCTCCTTCCCCTACCATCAACCTCTCGGAAGGACTCACGAACCCACATGTTTAACGTGATCGTACTTTGCGTGAACGTGGCGTAAGTTTTGGCAGTGGCGGGAATCGAACCCGGGCCTACTGAGTGCAATTCCCGCGCGCTAACCACTGGGCTGCCGCGCCCTCCGCGACAATCTCCATAACTTTCTATATATTCACCCAATTTGGACGGGAACCCAGTGGGGGAGGCATCCATACGGGCCGTATCCTCCTTCCCCTACCACCAACCTCTCGGAAGGACTTACGGACCCACATATTTAACGTGATCGTATTCCACATAAACACGGCTGCAGTTTTGGCAGTGGCGGGAATCGAACCCGGGCCTACCGCTAACTTCCCGCGCGCTAATTTGCAATTTAAAATGACCATATGCTTAATTCCATCATCCTCATTCCATTGTTTCATTGTTCCATCATTTAAAATATCCAAAAGTTAAAATATACATTTAAAAAATCCATATCGTTCCATCATTTAAAATATAAATATAATAATTTATATGGAGTAAAGGAGCTCTATTCAGAATCGTGACGTCACCTCCACCTTGACGTCCCCACCCACCACCTTCCCTCCTTCTGCGGGGGAGAAACGCCGGTTAAGAAGCGGCACGCCGAGCGGAACGCCGAGAAATTGAAATTCGGAAACTTTTAAAATCCCTATCCTGTGGGCAATACGGAATATTTCCTGACCAGATTGGTCTTGTAAGAATGCCAGATGTTTGACCTTTCTAAAAATGTAAATTATTAGTCGAAATTATGAGTACTTTTTACTATGCGAGAATTTAAAAACCAAAAATACTTTTCTTGAGCAAAAAGTGACTTTTGTTTTAAAATCTTTAAAAAATATTAGAATTCGAAATTCAGATTTGAAATTGATATATTTTTACTCGCAATTGTCAGCTCTTTCCGATGGTATGATTTGTTTTTTCCTACGATGTCCGGATCGTGGGAAAAAAAGGGCAAAAATGGCAAAAAACGGTCGAAATCGCATAAAACATTAAATAACAAAAAAAAATAATTAAAATTTTAAAAATCGGTTTTCACGTGTCCCCTTCCCTCCCCCCCGGGTCTCCGATTGCCAAATTTCGTAGCTCTCCGACGCGCGGTCGCGAAACGTATAGTGTATAAGACACACAGACACACAGACATTGCCTTTTATTATTTAAGAAGATATTTTCAGGCGAAAAACAGAATAAAGCAAAGATATTGCAAATTTTTTGCACCAATGAATACTTTTTATAAATTACATTGGATTTGCAGATTATCATGATGTATTTCACTTGCCATTTGTAATCACGCCATGTCGCGGTTTAAAACTGCATGTGTTTTCAATGCCACCAAAATTCCACAAAATGAAATGTTTGTATAACGGTTTATAATTACTGTATGGCTGAGAGTGGTTATTGCATTTGAGTAAAAAACGTCAAACAAGCTTATATTTTCTCCCTAAAAGAAATTTCCTTGCGGAATACTATCAACGAAATAAACAACTTAGGTAAAATTACTGGCGATGAAAATATGTCCATCTGAAGAAGTCCCAAGCCATTTACTCGAAGAGCTAGCTCATTGCAATTTTTATCACGTTTGTTTCACTTATTTTACACTCTTTGAGATTGCAATTACAATTTTTCTTAGATGCATATTTTGAAGAAAAAGTTGAACACGACCTGAATATAGAAGTGTTGTAAAAATATTCCATGAAGCTCACAAAGGATGCCTTTAATGATTAGTTTAACCTTGGTGGATTGGCTTTGCTGATGAAGAACATGCGCTTTTGTTACTTGCAACTTTATTCTTCATTTCACTGTATTCATATCTACAAGTAGAATGGAAATGAAATTTGAAAATCTGCAAAATTCTTTAGTTGGTACTTCAAATGTGAAATGGAGTGACGTTCTTTAAGAGAATAGATTATTGTTTGTAGTTGAATGTTCTACATTTTATGAATCCACAATTAGTTCTTTAAAAAATGTAAAAATTTTAAGGTATATTGTCTTACACTCTTTGAACACATTTGGTTAAAGTTTTGTAGAACATTTTACTTTTATAATATATTAATTGATGGTTTTGAAAATGTGTGTTGCGATACAAAAGTGCTGCGGCAATAGTGCTGAACATCACCTGAATATAGAAGTGTTGTAAACATATTTTAGAAAACATACAAGATTAAGTTAACTTGATGGATTGGCTTTGTTGATGTAGAACATGCACTCTTGTTAATTTTTAATTTATTTTTCATTTTACGGTATTCATATTTACAAGTAGCGTGGAAGTAAAATTTGAAATTCTGCAAAATTCCTTAATAGGTACTTCAAATGTGACATGGAATGAAGTTCTTTAAGATCGTTGTTTGTAGTTGAATATTTTAAATTTTATAAACCCGTCATTAGTTTTCCAAATAATATAAAAATATCAGGATGCATTGTCTTACACTCTTTGATCACATTTAGTTAAAGTTTCGTAGAACATTTTATTTTTACAATATATTAATTGATAGTTTTGAAAATGTGTCTTCCGATACAAGAGGGTTGCGTGCAATGTTCTGGATAAAATGTAACACGCACTCCCGATTTTTTTTTTAAATAAATTTTATCACGTTCCATTTTAACTTATCTAACCTTGTATTGAAGTTTGAATGAAAAAAATATAATATTTTAAGACAATTTCGTGAATAAATGCTGAAAATATAAAAAAATATTTAGAAAAAAATTTAGTAAAAATTTGTTGACAGGCAGTTATTTAAATTTAGTCATAATATTTAAATATGCATATAATATAAAAGCATGTAAAGTTGCATGTAAGATTCTGGGTCAATTAGAGTTGACACAACAATACGTACAAGGTTGAAAATAACAGTTTTGTGGAAAACTATTTCAAAGAAAAGAGCCTTGTTGCATTTGGGCATGTATTGTTTTACCAATTTTAATATAAAAGGGATTCTAATTAGAATATTTTTATAATTGTTTCAATATTCTTACCCATGTATTTAATAAATAGATTTTTAATGGACTTTTAGGGGATTTGAAGAATATCTTCTCTTTTAACAGCCTCTTTTTATGTAAAACAATTTCAAACGTAGAGACCGATTAGCCAAACTAATGTAGATTACAAGCAATTGGAATACGGTTAAACTTGATTAAGACGAGAAAATCTCCGTATACTGTGTATAATTTAGTGCAGGCATTTACAGCAACGTTCCCCACTTCTCTAAAATCTTCCTCTACCCTGTCATCAAGTAAATGTGTTCATTACTTCATTTGCTGTGAAGTCCAATTCTCCATTCCTAACGTAGCGATACCAACATTTGTCTGAATTGTGGGGTCACTTTTACTCGAAAACTACAATAGGTAGGTAGATGAAATTTTGCATACATACATGAAATTGCACGCAGATTTGTAGAATCACAATTTTAATTATTAGAACCAATTAAAACAGAGCTCAATTCCCATTTTTAAGCTGCGCATGCTCCTATGCTTCCTGCAAATAACATGTAAACAACAACATTTAAGCGGTAATCCAAGCTTGTAATTTGAATGTATTACTTTGATTTCATTGTTTTCGAATATTCTTATTCAATTATCAAATTCTAAAAACTTATATGCTCTTTCTTATTAGAATTCTCAAATATTGAAATTCATTTTTTATACTTCTAATTTCATAACGTTAGGTTTCATTTTGAAATCTTTCACAGCTCTCATACCTCATATGTGCGAGTCTATTCAAAGTCCATCTTTTTACTAGTTACTTTCTTTATATACATAATGTATAAGGAAAGTATTGTGACGGGGTCGAAAATTCGAATTCGAGTTTTCGACGGGAGAGCACGTTTCAAGCATCCCTGATCACGAATCAAACATTTTTGAAGTGATATCTGTGTGTGTGTGTGTATGTGCGTGTATGTGTGTGCGAGTGTGTGTGCCAGTGAGTCTGTGGAGACGATAACTGACGAACGAATAGACCGATTCGAATGAAATTCGGTACAAAAATCACAATCCATAAACACTGGACGCCTATTGTTTTTATACGGAATCGAATGTTTAGAACCCGCCTATATTTTCGAGTTAAATGTTGAAAAAATCGTCAAAAAATCAAAACCTCTAATAAAGTTATGCAAATAAACATTTCTTATGTAATTTCTTATTAGAAAACTATTGACATAAATTTTAGAACGCTAACATGAACCGTTCGCGAGATATTGTACATTTCTCAGAAAAATTGTCAAAAAGTCATATAAAATAAAATAAAAAATTCCTATTGAGAAACATGTTCACTTTTTATATGTAAAACCATGCGATATATTGGGTGACATCATTCCCGTGGATCTAGCTCGTTCCATTCATGAGAAAAGGTACTTTGAGTAATAATTTTGCATCTGAACGCCAATAATTCTTTATATGCTATAAGAATAACTTATTTCTTCGGCCATAACGCTTGGCGAGATTTTGGCGACGAATTTGGCGAAATGTCGCCAACTTGGCGACTTTTTGAAATGTTGCCAAATTAACGAACATCTAGCCAAATGGATAAAAATGACGCTAAATCAATGAAAATGACAACTGATTGACGAAAATCCAATATCTTGGAAGGAATATAAGTATATAGTAGAAGAAAAACCTATTTCTTTACTGTAAAAGTAATAAATTCATTGCATTATATAAGGAAAGTCATGTGTTGCCCACATCAGATTTTTTTAATACAATACGGGACTGATGCTCTCTGATGCTCGCCGACTCCGTAACTCGCTTCGGGTGTTTAAGGGCTTCATCCTCTACTCACTGGCGTACACTGAATTCTTTTCCTCCGACTGTTACAAATACGCCCGCTGGGGCGCGGTAGTCCATTGGTTAGCGAGCTGGAGTTGCACTCGGTTGGCCCGGGTTCGATTCCAGCCACTGCCAAAACTGCCGCCGTGTTCATGCGGAGTACGATCACATTAAACATGTGGGTCCGAAAGTCCTTCCGAGAGGTTGGTGGTAGGGGAAGGAGAGTACGGTCCCTGTGGCTGCCTCCCCCACTGGGTTCCTGTCTAAATTGGGTGGCACTTCTCGACCGTCCAAACAGTTACCTTACACCTTTCTGGTAGGTCGGACGGTCTGGGTTTCAACAACATACGCCCGCTGGGAATCCACTCTTATTCACTAGCACTCACCAGACCTTGCTTTCTGAACCCTTTGAACCCTACCGACACACTCAACCACTCTCCTACCCCATGTCACTCACTAACATTGGGTAAAAAGCCTTGGCTCTGCCCCTTTCGTTCGGACTCCTTCGCCCCACCTGCTATGTAGGCGTAATACGACCGTATGTGTTCCTTCCCTTGTATGTTTATACTTTTCAGCCGTGTGATGTAACTGAACGTTGCATAGTTGCAATATTAAAACATTTGATATCTAACGATAACGATTGCGAACGTTTTCACAATCACTATCTCTTTCACCCCATGTGCTTTATTTCACTTTACAACAATAAGACTTTAAAATATAATGATAACAACTGCCAACGGTAACGCAAATCTCAACGATAGCTTCAATTTTCTGCAGCGAAATTTAAATATCACTTTTTTTTAAACCACAACAGTTAAATTTTAAAGGTAAATAAAGGAAAATATTTGCAAAAAATAAATTTTAACTTCAAAATTGTGTAAGAAATAGAAATTTTAATCAAAGTTAACCAAATAGAAGGCAACATATGTTACGGTATTCCAAACCATTACGCAAAATTGTAAATCACTTAATGCCTCAAGACCGACGCTGGCCTTGACAGAAAATTTGAAAAGGATTTTATCAACTGCGACGGCTGTAACTAACTTTTTTCAATATAGAGATACTGTACATACCCGTTGTAATAATGTTCAATTTATCGCCATTCCCTCCACTAGGTTCCGGTCTAAATTGAGCGGCACTGTGCATGACGTCCAAACACATACCTTACATTTTCGGACAGGTCGGACAATCTGGGTCAAAAGATAGAAAATGCATAGCATTCAAATCTTCAGTGTGCGACATTCTCCTTAACACATCATTTGTTTCTTCTCACTCACTAAGTTCATGATTATATTATCGAACATCTGTTGCTCATTCTCATTCATACAGTCTTGAATGTCTTTGTCGTAATAAGTTTTGAAATTGGAAGATATTTTACTAACTCTGTGAGCGGAAGATTATCGTAATCATCATATCCTCCTTTTCACCCACAAAAAAAAACCATTCAGGACTTCAAGACAGTTGACGCTTTAACTCAAACACAAAAGGTGACGAATCAGTGAGAAAAAGATCTTACTGGGATAATACGGAACCTAAAATAACCGGAAATCGGAAGACCAGGGCAAGACTATATGCTCTCAAAGGGTCGATGTTTACCTTATAGAACAAAGGCAGAGGGTATAATACACAGCCACCACCTATTTTTCCACCATACTGCGAGAAATAATATTGGTCGATTATAGTGTAATAAATTATAGTGTGTATATAACTGTGAGTCAATTTAATATTTTTAAACTTTATAAAATGTACGTGTTAAACCCTTATATGACTTTCTGGAGATCTAGTACTTTGCTTTTGATGATGCGTTTAATGATTGGCCTTATTTATTTACATATTTTACAAATTCAAAGTATTGTTGGCTTAAATTATTCATGTACTTATTAGTAGTTTACGATATTTTTAGTAGCAGTTTATCCGCCATTCCATATGCACATTTTGTATTCGTGATTTCGGGCTATATAAAAGCTCATGGCTGTCATTTCATTAACATTGTCACTGATTATGGACGTTATGGCATCCGAAAGCACTCTGACACTATACAGGGTGTCCCAAAAAGATTGAAACGCGCTTTAATTCTTTACATGTTGGAGATAAGTGGGCAATGCAAATTGCAAAAATGTTAAAAGTAAGGTAGGAAATAAGATTACGTTAATGAAATAGTCATCCCATTCATTTTCAAAAAGTTACACTTTTTAAATTTGTATACGACCCCCTTAGACAAATTGGGTCAATCAGAAAATTGCTATTTTCAACGCAACAAGATCATTAAAAGAAACGCATATCTGTATCTTTAAAATTGAGCGAGTTATATTTAATTGAAAATTGAACATTGTGAATGGGGACCATATATCAAATCAGAAATGTAAATTTGTGACATATCACAAAAAATATATAACGGGATGATAATGCATAGGATTCCCAACACCGTAGTGAGTACCACTGTTTTATATAATCTCTGTCTGTGTAATGCTTTATTTAGATGCATTTGTGATAAAAATTTTTGACACATATTAACGTATTTTTGATCTAAACAATTGTCATCGTCAATTTGTATATGACCCCTATTTTCACTGATGAAACAGCCTTTGACGTGGTACGGGAATGTGGTATAAGTCAGATTTTTTCCCTTATCATAATTCCGTTAATTTTGAAGATACATACATGTGGTTTTTTAATGATCTTGTTGCATTAGAAATAAAAAATTTCTGATTGACCAAATTTGTCTAAGAGGGTCGTATAAAAATTTAAAACGTGTATCGTTTTGAAAATTAATGGGAGGGCTATTTCATCAACGTTGTCTTATTTTCTTCCTCACTTTCAATATTTTTTGCAATTTACATTGCACTTTTATCTCCAGGTAAAGAATTAAAGTGAGTTTCAATCTTTTTGCGAGATCCTGTATTATGTCCTTTTTCGTGTACGTCATTCATGGTGATTTTAAATACAGTTTACTAAATTCGCGCTCTTTGCTAGAAATATTTTATAAAATACTTTACACTTTTCAAATATACTGTGTCTTAAAACCTTCTAAAAAATGAAAATAAATTGCGAAATACTCTTTCACGGGCATTTTTAAGAAAACGTTTTATTTTTACATATTTTAAAAGGGAGCAATCTTGGCAAAACTCTTTATCATCCGCCAAAAATGTGTGCAAAAAAATTGAAAAGTTGTAAATAGTTTAAGTTATTGCTTTTTTTATATACCATTACTTATTTGTGTTAATAGCAATGCATGATGAAATATCGTAATACTTACACAATTTCACTAAAACTTTTTAACTACAGGAGAAAAAATATTCTGATATTAAAATTTCCTAATTGCATATTTTATTAAAAAGTTAATTTTTCTTACGAATTTTCAAGTAGGAAAAACAATTTCTGGGAAAATACATAAGAAAGAAGTAATGTATTAAAATTCCCAACTTTGTAACAAAATCAAAATAAATAAAAAACGTATTCCTTACGTTTCAGCAAAATCATAAAAGTGTCACAACATTAAAAATATTATGGTCATATGCAATATTTGGTTGAATTATCATATATATGTTGAATTATGCGTTATGCATATGCTGTATGTAGTATAATTCGATTTACATATCTGCGATGTGTTGCAATTTATATTTAGAATTATTATGTAAATAAAACTAGGTAAAGTATCATAATTATCATGATTAAGACAAAATGATTTTCATCACTTAAATTCTTAATACGGTTATCTGTTGAGATACAATAATCAATAAGAGAAAATTATAATTTTGGTTCAACTATACATTTGACTAATATTTATAAATATTAATATGTTCAAATGCATCAAATCCAACGGCTAACAACATAATTTTTTCATAAGGTAAGTGACCCAAATATGGGCACTACACCTAATATGGGCACTGCTGTAAAAAAGACACAGATATTCATCAGTTATCTATCTCCGATATTTTATAAAGAACAGCAGAAAAAAAGGTTTTAAATTATCGAGCTGTAAAACTGGTGAAATCGCTTTTTCCAGAAAAAATGGTACCCAAGCATAAAGCAGGTGGTAAGTCCAAACGAGCAACAAAGCCGAAACCAGCACCCAAGCCGAAACCCAAGGCGAATGTAATATCAACTGTTGCAGATCAGCTATCCTCCAGTGGCGTATCCAGCTCAAAAGAGTTCTGTTATTGTGTACTGTGTGGTCAGGAAAAACAATTAGACATGATACAGTGTAATACGTTCTATGTTTGGGTACATGACGAATGTTGTGGCCTTACAAGTAAGGAAAAATTTTATATTTTAGTATGTCAATCTTGTGCCGACTCTGATTAAAGTTTTACATTGATTTAAAGTTTTTTTTAGCATAATTTTTAAGGGTGCCCATATTAGTTGCAAAGGTTCCAAATATGGGCATAGGTTCCCAACATGGACACTGTCCATTATTAGAACCTATCTGATATTTTTAACTCAATTATCATTTTTTCCCTGTTACCCCCTGCAAAGAGAATAAATACATCCACCAATTTTCAAATTTTTATCTGCTAAAACAATCATTATAATAATTAAAGTGCTTAGGGGTGCCCATGTTTGGGTCACTTACCTTACAATATTTTTTAAATGAAAAAATGCATAAAAATTAACCCAACATAACGGTGAGTAAAGTAATAACAAATGTCTTATGAAAAATTTGCGTATTGGCAAGAACATTTCAGTCTATTTACTAGGCCATCTTCAAAATGAATAGACCATCCTCCCACTGACCCTAACAACGACATTTGAATTATTCATATGAGTGATGTTTTAATCAAAAGTGGATTTATATTTTACCTACTGATCCAGATGAAGTTTTGAGTATTGTCAGGAGTTTTTCTCAATCCAGCTCGTCTGTTTTCGATGGCATTACTCCCACTGTTATTCATAGTATTGCCCCTTGTACATGAGATGTTTATTCTTATATTATCAATTTAAGCTTTGAAAAGGGCTCTTTTCTTGACCAACTTAAATTTACTGCTATTGTTATGATTTATAAGAGAGGGGAAAATCCAGTGTGGTTTTAAATATTTAAAAAGTCTCCCACTGACCCTAACAACGACATTTGAAATATTCATATGAGTGATGTTTTAATCAAAAGTGGATTTATATTTTACCTACTGATCCAGATGAAGTTTTGAGTATTGTCAGGAGTTTTTCTCAATCCAGTTCGTCTGTTTTCGATGGCATTACTCCCACTGTTACTCATAGTATTGCCCCTTGTACATGAGATGTTTATTCTTATATTATCAATTTAAGCTTTTAAAAGGGCTCTTTTCTTAACCAACTTAAATTTACTGCTATTGTTATGATTTATAAGAGAGGGGAAAATCCAGTGTGGTTTTAAATATTTAAAAAGTCTAGCTAATGTAGATCATAAAATCTTGATGCAAGAGTTGCAGATGGATGGAATTCAGGGCATTGCGTTGGAATGATTCAGATCTCATCTAAACGTGAATGAGCAATCTTCTTAGAGTTGGCTCTGCTATAGAAAAAATCTGATGTGGTTCAACCCATGACTTTCCTTATATAATGCATTGGATTTACTACTTTTACAGTAAAAAAATAGGTTTATCTTCTAATAGATACTTATATTATTTCCAAGATATTGAATTTTCGTCATTTAGTCGTCATTTTCATTGATTTAGCATCGCTTTTATCCATTTGGCGAGATTTTCATTATTTTGGCAGCATTTAAAAAAAACACCAAGTTGGCGACATTCCGCCAAATTCGTCCCCAAAATCTCGCCAAGCGTTATGAACGGAGAAATAAGTTATTCTTATAACATATAAATGATTATTGGCGTTCAAATACAAAAGTATTACTCAAAGTATCTTTTCTCATGGAACGAGCTATTATAGATCCACGAGAATGATGTCACCAAATTTATCGCATCACATTACGTATGAAAAGTGCACATTTTTCTCAATAGTTAATACATTTTATTTAATTTATTGGATATTTTGATAAATTTATTTTAAAAATGTGCAATATCTCGAGAACGGTTCATGCTAGAGTTCTAAAGTTTATGTCAATCGTTTTCTAAGGAACAATTACGTAAGAAAAGTCTTTTTGCGCAAGTTTATTAAAGGTTTTGATTTTTTAATGATTTTTTCAAAATTTCATTCGAAAATTTAGGGGGTTCTGACCATTTGATTACGTTTAAAAACAATAAACTTCCAGTATTCACGGATTGTGGTTTCTGTACCAAATTTCATTCGAATCGCTCCATCCGTTCGTGAGATATCGTCTCCAGACTTACTGACACACACACACACACATACTTTCACACGCACACACACATACTTTCACACACACACACAGACAGCACCTGAAAAATGTTCGATTCGTGATCAGGGATGCTTGAAACGTGCTCTCCCGTCGAAAACTCGAATTCGAATTTTCGAACCCGTCGCAATACTTTTCTTATACATTATGTATATAAGGAAAGTAAAATTAAGATAATTAATCGGTTTATTTTTCAGAAGTCAGTCCAGTGTCTAATTTTGTTTCTTGTCTTTTTTTACTTTTCCCCCAATACATGGCAATGTATAGAGAAAGTATTGAAATCATGTCGAAAGTCGAGTTTTCGACTGATCTACACGTTATGCGACCTCTGGCACACGAAAATATTTTTATATATTTCTGTGTTTGTGTATGTGTGTGCCTGTGTGTCTGTCTGTGAAATGTATGTATCCACTCTAACTCAAAAATTAACTGACCAGATTACATAAAGTTTGGTAAATAAGTCGATTGTGGGATACTGTTGTGCTGGTTAGATTTTGGTATGATTCGGAAAAAGTAATCTTCCTTACTTTGCGAAATGGCCCTCAAATAGAAAATATCAGATCTAAAATAAAAAGCAACATATGCTCTAAAACATATCAATTAAATTCTAGTTTTATACCTACTTTTTTACAATAAAGAGACTAAAACCAACCCCAATACTCTAAGAAGAACCAATCTCGAGATATTTAAATTTTTAACTTTTAGGTACAGAAAATGTTTTCACTGTAGTTAAAAACTATTTAATAAAATTACTTAAAACTTAGTAGTTAAGTTCCTTGACGGTTATTCTAATGCTGATTAGTTTTTTTACTTTCCTTATATACATAATGTATAAGGAAAGTATTGTGACCGGGTCGAAAATTCGAATTCGAGTTTTCGACGGCAGAGCACGTTTCAAGCATCCCTGATCACGAATCGAACATTTTGGAAGTGATGTCTGTGCGTGTGTGTGTGTGTGCGCGTGTGTGTGTGTGTGCGTGTGTGTGTGTGTGTGTATGAAAGTATGTGTGTGTGTGTCAGTGAGTCTGTGGAGCCGATATCTCACGAACGAATGGTGCGATTCGAAAGAAATTTGGTACAAAAATCATAATCCGTGAATACTGGAAGCCTATTGTTTTAAAATATAATCGAATGTTTAGAATCCCCCTAAATTTTCGAGTGAAATTTTGAAAAAATCATCAAAAAGTCAAAAATTTTTAAAAAAGTTACGCAAAGATACTTTTTTTATGTAATTTTTCCTTAGAAAACGATTGACATAAACTTTAGAACGCTAGCATCAATAGTTCTTAAGATATTGCACAGTTTTCAAATAAATTTATCAAAAAATCCCATAAATTAGTAAAAAACATTAACTATTAAGAAACATGTTTAATTTTCATATGTAATATCATACGATATATTGGATGACATCATTCTCGTGGAACTAACTCGTTCCATTCACGAAAAAAGATACTTTGAGTAATACTTTTATATTTGAACGCCAATAGTCATTTATCTGCTATAAGAATAACTTATAACTCTGGCCATAACGCTTGGCCAGATTTTGGCGACGAATTTGGCGGGATATCGCCAACTTGGCGACATGTTGCCAAAGATGTTGCCAAATTAACTAAAATCTCGCCAAATGGATAAAAATGACGCTAAATCAATGAAAATGGCGACTAAGTGAAAAAAATTCAATATCTTGGAAAGTATATAAGTATCTGCTATAAGAATAATTTTTTTTTACTGTAAAAGTAGTAAATTCATTGCATTATATAAGGAAAGTCATGTGCTACCCACATCAGATTTTTTTATATGATTCGGCAAAATATAATCGAATATATTTTGAAAAGTGTCCCGCAAAGATATAGTTTTATTGGTAAATGAATAGTGGAAATAGTAAATAAATGACTAACATTGATGAAATATATTAATTGAGTACTTGTTCTTCAGATGAGTTCTGACAACAAAGCGAATAAGACTAATCCCATGACATTAGGATGAAACGTTCTCAAGATATCTTGCTTTTTAGAATTTTGAGGAGCTGAATAATTTAATTTAAAGTGAATTAAGTTTCCAAATGAAACGAAGATTCTTAATAAAGAAAAATAGATATAATATCAGAAAAGTATCCATGTTATTTATTGCAATTAAACTTAATATAATGCATAATAAAATAAAAAAATTGGCTTTGAATATGCAGGAAAAGTCATGCGCTACCCATATCATATTTTAATGACCTATGTTTGTTTAACTTTAATGAGATATTAACGGCATTTTCTGTTGATATTTCTTTACCTTATCATGAATGTATGAATTCTGATGTTTTATGAAATGTGGAAGGCAATTTGACTATGATTAAAAATGGTTTTATTCTAATAATATTGACCTAAATGTCAAAAATTATAAACTTATTTGCTTTGTCTTACCCAAAAAATCATTTTCTGGCTTTGTTTTAAAATATCATACTTGTTATTATCCGGGTAGTACTTAAAATTCTGATATTATTCTTCAGGTAACTAGTTTTAAATGTCTGTATTACTATTGATTTGCGATTCTGGAAATGGCATAGTACTAATCAAATACTGATCGAGCCAGCTTTGTACTTCGGACGTACATCTTTTTCTTTATTATTTCTTAATTCACTCTCGGGTTCAGCATAGAATAACTTGATTTGGTGGTACTTATCCATACCATCAGGCTGTTATTTTGTTAAAAAATATACATTTAAATTCTATTATCTAAACCTCGTTAAGCGCCTCCATTTATTTATTTCTTTAATTACTTGGTTCTGACGTTTACGCATCTATGTTTACAAAACTATTGTTTCATTTTAGATATGGGAATGTAGGTTGCAGTCAATGTAACTTCTGTCTGATATGAAGTATTATTAAAACTCCCAGAGCCAATTCTTCTAGGTTTCAGAATTTCATCCTTCTTTAACTCCTAGATTTCACAATTTGTTGCGTCAAACTGAAAATTATAATTATATTCTTCTTTTTCTCTACAAAGCCTTTAAAGGCACTTATAATTCAGATATGTATATTTTATATTAATATCTAATTATTTGCCTGCTAATATTATTATTATTACCTGTTTTATTGTCCATTTGCATCTACTTAAATGTTTTGTTTAAGTAATTTGTTGTCCACATGTCTATCCATCTGTTTGTTGTCTGTATCTGTGTCTTACGATGCTGCTGTAATTATTACACTTACTCCTCATATAATAACTTTTAAAACTGGAGTTCGTGGTTTTTTAAAACTCTTTTGAGTCATTAATTAAATTATTTTTATATAGCAGATACACTATCATGGATCAAGATGGCGAATAACAATAAATAGTTGCATAATAAGAACTATGAAGAAAATTCTTGCCGGACGAGCAATAGAAAAAATTTAAGAAAAAACAAGAATAGATGAGAAACAGTAAAAGGATTAAAAAACTTTCTCTGCGAATAAAATTACGAACTAAAGTGCCTTATAAAGAATCATGCTGCCCTAAATGGGAATCGAACCCTACCGTCATCTTTGCACTAACCTACAGGGTTAATCTATTGTAAAGAACATCGCTGCCCCAACAGGGAATCGATCCCTGGATCTTCGAATTGGCCAGCCGACGCTCTGTCATTGAGCTGCTGAGGCGAAATTGCAAGTTCTAATTTACTAAGTGGACTCTGCAGCCTTATGAAAATAAAACAGACAATAACTATTTTTGGTTGCTGCATGGCTAACATCATCAACTAACTTGAAGAAACATGCGCAAAATTATTCTAAAATATCTGTGAAAGTTTTTAAAGTTAGTGGATAATGTTGCTCAAGTTGTTTCCGAATCTAATTGTGTTCCTATCATTTATGCATAAACAATATGTTCATAGATCTAATCTCTAAAAAAATTTTTAAATCTTTGTACTGTTTTTCTACCTTCCTCCTAATTTTTCCTTTCTGTTTTCCTATTTTTTATTTGGCAGCGATTTCCTTCCTATGCCATGCGATACACTTATTTAATGACAAAAGTTTTCTGATAAATAGCAATATGGTTTCTCTGTCTTTTTTTCCTGAAAAATTCAGGTGCATTTGTATCTCTAAAAACCGATCGATGCTTTCAATCAACTGATTATGCTGTCACTAAAGAAGATTCTTTTAAATTTCAAATTAATTTAGGTTGCAGTGTGAGCGGATTTTTTAACGGGTTTAGTGTTTGAAATATATTTATCCGTATACTCACGTAAAGTTAAATTAATTAATCATTAGGTAACTCGTGGGAATTTGAGTCAACGTTAATACTTCATTAGAAATCCCAGCAATAGGGATTTTGTGGGGATTTTCAATTACTTCAAAATATTCGACGAATTTTTACGTTGCATGTCTATCCGAGAAATTTGATAAAGAATGACCATCGAAGAATTTAGAAGCTTAAAAAGATTAGATTTATTCTGAACTCCCTGGAGGTTGCCATTGACGAGATAAATTGTCCTAGAAAACGCAAGAAAAAGTTGTTATTAAAAGCTGTCGAAAGGCAAAAATGGATTATTTTTTAAACGTGAAGAACACATTTTTTTTTCAATCTAAAGGGAATTTTTATAAAGTTTCTATACCAGATTTAGTTTTCATCGATGAAAGTTTTTTCCTTTCTTATTTGAATGAAAACCTTAAAGAAAATGTTAAATGTGCATTCTGGTTCAGAAAAAAATTTGCAATATCACTCAAATTACGAAGTATCTTTAAGGAATATAAGTTCAATTATTCATAGTATTTTACTAGTTAATTACAAAATAGTGGTAGTTATTCTAAAGAAATTCCCTATTTGTTATGAAAATGGATTTTATTTTCATTAGAACACTAACACAGTTTATTAGAAATCGCATAAACCAGTGGTTCTGAACCAGTGGTATGCGTACCACTGGTTTATCCCTATATCCTTTCACAATATCTTATTGTTAGCTCTTGTAAACAACTAGTGAGTTTTGCCCAATAGTCACTAAATATAGCAAACCAATTTTTATAGCAACAGTTTTTTAGCAAATTCTGTGCCCGCTGCTTCGGCACAAAAGTAGTAAAACAACAAATGTGGAACGAAATTTTAGCCATAGCACATCGAGTAGATCCATCACAGAATAAAACATGTAACGTGAAAATTGCATTAAAAAGCAAGAATCACTAATATAGTTCACCACTGACAATAAAAATAAGACCCACAATATAGGTAAAAACGAATATTTTAAAAGGGGGCCGCCCCTCAAACCAGCCCGCTTCTGACACGGTAACCCGTTCGACCAAGAATAAAAATAAGAAAATAAATATTTTCAGGACGTGTGTGATAAAACTTTGAAATGAAACTTATTGAATATTTAATTTAAATGTAAAAAACCAACACATAAATTGACAACGAAAACATTTAATGTTTTGTAGAGTTAAGAAATGAGGGTTCACGGTAACGACTTTTGAAGATCTTGTCTCTAAAGCTTTTTATTGTCGACCGGAGTAATATGGGCAATATGGATATAAAGTAGAA
This sequence comes from Amaurobius ferox, assembly GCA_951213105.1. Classification (NCBI taxonomy): domain Eukaryota; kingdom Metazoa; phylum Arthropoda; class Arachnida; order Araneae; family Amaurobiidae; genus Amaurobius; species Amaurobius ferox. The sequence continues at coordinate 51,365,410 of OX578140.1, read as the reverse complement.
TTTAAAATATTAATTGATAACTTTTAAAGATTTTATCGTAGAAAAGTTTTTGTTTCAGGATAAGCTTTTAATAATGTTACATTCCTATATTAAAAAACTAAATATCTATCTGTTAAATTCGCAAATTTAGATTTTTGCATTTTAGTCGAAACATACTCAGTTGTCTGCATTTCACTGTGTGATAAACATGAACGCGGAAGTAAGTCATTATACAGAATGAGTTTTAAAGCTTTTTTGCAATGTTTTTAAATCGTATTAAAAAAAGACTATCGACTTTTGACAATTTCGCCTTCTATAGGACTTTCGAAATTTATCTATCTGCAGTCCAGACCAATAACCAAGATTTCAACATTATATTTGACTGAGGAGATAACTTTTTAGTGACCCTCGTTTTTACCTTCAAAAAGGAGGTTTTTACAAATATTAAAAAATATTTTTTTCGAATTTTTGAAACGTCTACGCTCTTCTTCGGACCTATAGCTACTTTAAAAGAACGCGAGCTTCTGACATTTTTACCCTCAAAAGAGGTTTTTTCACAAATCAAGTGCCCGGCCATTAAAAAAAATTGGAAAATACAAATGCACAAATGAAGAAATAAATTGTCAAAATTTTCAAGTGAATTATTTTCTACACTCTAGGGTGTTATAAAAAGCTGCAATATTAAAGAACGTTTCACTCTTTAGTTTTAAAAATAATATTTAAATTTTTCAGTTTTAATTTCCTTAAAAAAAGTTGTCATTTTTATCACAAAACTGTTTATTTTTATTATCTGGAATTGTTCTCAATCATTTCATTTCCTTCACTTAAATTTCGATCTATTTTCTTTAATTTAGCGTCACGTTTGTGAATCTGGGGAAATTTTCAAAAAAGTCTAAAAATTCGATCGTTATTTTTTATTCTCACCAAAATAGGTTGATCTATTTTGTAAAATAATATTTTACCATATTTCGAAACAAAAAATACATCACATGAAGTTAATTAATCAAAAGTGTATAAAAATAAAATGTTTATCTTTTTGTAACTCATCCGTATTTTTATAATATTTCTAATAAATCTTGCATCCCTTTTTTTCCGCATCAAGTGTAATGTGAAACACAACAGTGTAAATCTTCTTAAATCTCCTTCCTCAAAGTTGAATCTCCTTAAAAAATATGAAAAACAAATAAGAGCACGCAAAAAAATTTAAATTGTTATTATCACATCTTCTCAAAAATAAATGTATCCATTAGACCAAACTATCATCAAACACATTTTAATATCTGTTGTTTAGTATTTTACAGATTTTTATCCTGATTTTTTTTACATATATGTAAGCTAAACTCTGCCTTTAACATTGCCCTAAATAATTAAGTAAAACTGATATTAAAATATTTTAATTTATCAAATTAATTTGTTCTTGGCATTAAGTACACAAAATGAAGAAGAATTTTAATCACTTTTATTATAGTGGATATTAATCTAAAAGAATGAAGTAAGATTTCAATTTATTTCAATGCTCTTCTTATGGTTATAGATTCTTGTTTTAGAACACAAAATGAGAAAAATATTTTCTTTAGTTAAGAAATTTGATGTGGGCAGCACATGAAATTTACAGACTCAAATTCAATTTCTTTTTATTTCATTAATAATTCATTAAATCCAGGTTAATTACACGAAATAACACTCATAATCATTTGAAATTAAACTGAATTTTTACTTTTGATTCAATTTTCGTTTTCATTTGGTAACTGGACGTATTTTCAAAAGCAACGTGACAAAAATGGAATAAACTAATATATCTCAAGAACGGTTAATCCCAGAGCGATGGGACTGGTCTTATTCTTTTTATCGTGAAAAATTACGTATAAAACTATTCTTACGACCCACTTTGTAAAAATAGCAGGTTCTTTTTTTCTGAATAGTATCAAAGTCTAATCAGCACCAAGATAACCTACAAGTGCCAAATTTTATGACATTTGGTAAGCAAAATATAAAGTTATAAAATCGAGCAATATCTCAGGGACAATTTGTGCCAGAGTTTAAAATGAATGTCACTCCTTCCACTAATTTATAATTACGTATAAAATGAATATTTATTCAATATAAATAAATATCATGTCTTATGATTTTTCCAAAAAGTCATTCGAAAATTTAATCAAATATTTTAACGTCGATCGTCACTTGCGGTCAGATATGGATGGGAAAATACTGCATTCTGTTAGCCTAATAAAACTGTATAATTTAAAAAAAAACTATCTACACTTTTCACCAGATAACTTGCACCATAGTCACACATAACATGCATCAAACTTTTCACCATTTGAAATAAGTGAAAGGTATGATGTTTTACCTGCACCCATCTATTACGAGTAACAGAGTTGTCATTTTTTTTTTCAATAAACTATGTATGTAGGGAAAGTAAATAGATTAGTACGTTCTATAGTTAGTACGTTTTCTATAATTATACGAAATTTTGTATTTACAATATAAAAATACGAATTTTAAAATGTTTTAATGAATAAAAATAAGACTAATGAATTATGAAATTTAAATGCATCCATTTCTAAAATTCACTTAAACATAAACTACGTCATTATCACTAATCATAGTGTCACAGTAGCTTAATTTGTTTTTCTAACCTATCATAAATCATGTATGAAAAACAAGCTAACAACGGTAAATTTTATGTATTTATTACAGAAAAATGCCTTTAAAAGATAATTTACTAGAAAAGATTATATTTCCTAAACAAATTCTAATTTTTCCTCGGAGTTTTTGTAATCTTTTGGAGAATACTAAATAATATATGCTTTGTAAAGAACAACATAATTATCCACCATGGTGCGTGTTATAATTATTCAAAGAAAATTAATTGTGGCATAACTAAGTCATTAGTGCATTAGACAATTCGAATTAAGGGGAAATGTTTCTTAGTAAAAATGCTTGTCAAATATTTTAGATGTTCGTACTTAGGGGCTTTTTTAAAGTATCCAACTTCTTAATTTTCAGAAAGAAAAACAATTAAAGATAAAAAAACAAGATAGAACAAGATAACAATATAAAAAATAAAATAAATAACTTTTATGAATATTTTTCTTGCTTAATTTCATCAAGACAATATATATCAAGAGCAGTTGGTTCCTCTTAATTCACGAAACACCGTTTACCGATTTAATATTCACATAAAACCGTTTACCGACCGATTATCGATTTAATATTCACGTAAGACCGTTTACTGATTTAATATTCACGTAAGCCCGCTTATTGACTGTTTACCGATTTAATATTCTCGTAAGACAATTTACCGATCATTTATCGATACAATCACCTTGTAGAGCACAAAGCTTTCACATTGGCTATCATATATATATATATATATATATATATATATATATATATATATATATATATATATATATGTACAATAATAATCCGTTATCAACATAATTTCAATTTTCGGAATTTTGGCGAATTGGCATCAACCAAAAATGCGCAAAATCGCCAAACTTACAAATATTTTTAAACTGCACTTTTACCGTAATTTTAACATTAGCATATTCTTTGGTGTGATAAGACTAATAAGACTAAGAACTAAGTATACCTCATTTTATTGAATATAACAACTGAGATGTCATAAATGACAAATTATAGTACATTCGTCACACACACACACACACACAAATATGGAAAAGAATACACAGTTCAGAACTTTGGTGTAAATAAGATATAGAATTTAAATTGATGGTTTTAAGGCCCTTGTTTGCACAGACAATACATATGAGTGGACCACGCCAAATTTTATGGATCGGACAATTCAAGTATTAGAAAGATTATGAAAAAGATACAAAAAAGACAAACTATCGGGAATTGCGCGAAAGATGGTTCAGACTAAACAAGCATTGTGCAAACAGTAAATGAGGATCTTTTATAGAATACCTTAAGCCTATGGTAAGCAAATTTCAACTGATGACTTATAGAATCAATAGCTCGGGCCACTAGCTATATGCAAAACTCCATTGTACAACACAGGGGAGAATTTAAGCACTAAAAAAGAGATAGAAAATAACTCGGTATCTAATGAAGACGGTGTGATGTCTACGCCTATGACATATCGGAGATATTGTACCCATTAATAAATTAGATCAATGTGGGAATATGCAGTATGGAATCCTCAATGATCCGAATAATGTGTGGCATCACCTAGCATCCATATTCTAGAGCATATATTAATGATAAATTATTCTATTTGGCTAACACATGTTCTTATAAAAAAATGAATAAGTATCTAGTAATAATAAATAAATAATTAATTAATCTTACCTTTAATAACTTTAAGCATTTTTGGCCCAAACAGATACCTTACACCTTCGGCTAGACGGAACGATCTGGATAGAAAAAAAAAAGAAAGAATTTTTGTGCAATTTATTTTTTCCCTCAAAGACATTCTTTGCGATAATAATAAGAAATCCAAGACCATATATTTGTATAAGTTGAAGTATGCCAAATGCAACAGACGCATTTTCTTTGTTTCACGCTTCGTATTTATATTCTGCCGTTTCCTTGATATACGAGCATTGATAAATGCATTCAATTATAGGGGAAAATAAAAATATTTTTCTGTGTGCAAAATCCATTTCAGTTTATTTGACTTATGAGAATAGGCAGTAAAGCAACAGTTTGAAATGCGCTGCATTTTATTTGATGCAAACACAGTTGGATACTTTAATACTAAAACAGGAGTCTTGAAAAAATATCCATCTGGTAGAACATTCCATATGTCTTTTTTGCAATACTCATGAGGATCACGTTGTCTTTGTATATTTTACTTATTTTTTTGATGAGAATAATTATATTTGTAAGTTGCATATTTTTAAACACAAGTTTTAGTATTGGAGCGTTGACTGAAAATAAAAATACTCTTTTAACGTTCTTAAAATCAACAAACGGGTTTTTGTGTTTTCATAGTTCATTTGCCTTGCGGTAGTGGAATATGTCGAATGAAATTTTGCTTTACTAACTTAAACTTTGATATTAAGAGGGAAATTGGAATATCTGTAAATATGTAAATATATGTTCATACACATTTCTGGGGATGGTTAATGACATGTATATTGCACATATCGTCTCAGACAACTTTTAAGAACAAAAAAGTTTAAGCCTTCTTTTATGAATTACATAAAAAAGGGAATGGCATAAAAAGTATACAAAATAAAATAGTTTTAATATTTAAAATTGTTTATAGACAGTATTGATGATTAGTCATACAGTGAATACTTTATGAATACTGTAAAACATTCAATTGCATGGCATCTGCTGATTACATTAGAGAAAAAGTTACCGCTCTCTCTGTACGATGATATTTAAATACAAATTGTAGCTTTGCTCCCAGGCAATAAATAAAACCATCACAACATAAAATTTGATTGAAAAGAGTGTCTAATATTTTGCATCCTTGGGAATTATATTAAAAAATGTAGCTATTGGAGTATCCATGCAATTTCGTGTCATTGCGACCTGTCATATAAGAGTCAAACAAAATGTGATGTAAAGCATCGTTCGAGAGACCATCAAGATTATGTCAAAAGTCAAGTAAGTATTAAGCATTTTGTTTCAAATCACTGCTGCATGACCAAGCATAAATTTAATTCTTCTTCTGCCAGCATTATTTATAAGTATTCGTCAGTTTTTTACCTGTACTTGGGGCATTTCATTCAAATTAGCAAAAATTCCAACAATCTAGGTATTGATATTTGTCTGTAACACCCAAGGGCGCAATTCAGGTGGATAGACACTTACCAGGATTTTCATATTATTATGTTCCTTATATAATTTTTGTTGCCAAATCATATTTCCATCCTTAGAAACAACATTAGAACAAAATTCCATCAACTTGTACTCCTCGTGATAAATATTTTTACTCCCTCCCCACTAAGAAACTCTTGAAATGACGTGATTTTAAACGATCAACTACTTTTTACATTTTATTTGCCACAACTTTCAACTGTACTCTATTTATTTATCATAATATTATTTTAGTTAGCCTTATATTTTCAAAATCATTGGAGTGTAAGCCTGAACATAAACAAACAGAATAGTTTTTTAGGTTTTGTCTTAATGGTATAATCCTTTGTATAAATTAATAAATGCTTTACATAAATTAATAAAAACTTATAGAAGTCCTGGTAAATATTTAAAGAGCACATTTGAATGATACATGCTGTAAGAAATTAAATCATTAGTTCATTAGCTATCTATAGAATATTTGTTTAAATTCTAATATAATTCAATTTTAATGTTCTGCCAAGCGATTGATGTCTTAAAGCACGTTTTGTTTAATTTAATTTATACACAATATATGAGTATAACACATTGAAAAATATATGATAAATGTCCAAATAATAAAAATTCTCAAACATTCATAAAGAAAAATATTTATTTTTTTATGAGTGAAATATTTTTATAGCTAAGAAAATCAATTTTTAAGCATTTCGTAAAAACATTTGCAATTTTATGACTAACTTTAGAGTAGAATGAATACGCATCAAGCACAATCTAGTATATGCCTAGTTTAGATATCAGTTTTATTAATAACAAATCTATGTTCATAATTTTCTAGTATATTCTTCGGAGTTAAAATACAGGGTGGTATCAGTCAGTGGCGATTGGGATGACCTCACGACCTTCGAATAAAAGGGGTTGATTTAACACAATGCATGAGAATTTACTACATAGTCTGAGTGGTGTAGTAAAAATGACTAAATTATCTTAACTATTTGTACTATCTGATTAAGTTCTATCAAAAATAAGTCTTATTATCTTCAAGTGATATTCCACCCATTATTATGTTTTTTTTATTTTCAATAACACTTCACATAATTTACTATTTTTATTTCCAATATCACTCTGTAATATAACGCGTTACAGTCGAAGTCCATGAAATATTTTTATATCGTACAAGAATTACCAACAGGATTTTAGAATTTATATCCTCTAACCCCTTGCGTCTTAAGAAAGTGTTTTCTAAAAAGGAATACGATATATTTTAAAATTGAAAGCCAGCATTTTTTGAACTACTCTAAAGAAAAATGATTCCATTTCATTTCTGACCCGTTAAGACAGTAACAAGTTTCCCTGAAAAATTGTATTTTTATCTGCTGCAGTGTTTCTTATGCAACAAACGTAGTAAATTTTTTCATATATTAAATATTGTATTTCATGTGATTCTATAATATGCACGAATTAAACAGTACTTGTTTTACGAGGCAGAATATGAAATATATTTTTAAAATAGCGGTGTCAAAATAATATTTTAATTGATATTTTAACAGTATCAGAATAATATTTTTGTGTTTTACAATGACCGTTCACATTATTATGACCATAAAATAATCTTCCTTTTTTTGCGAAATGACCCTCAAAATATGTCTGTATCCACTCCACCTGAAAAATTAATAGACCAAATTTCACAAAATTTGGTAGATAAGTTACTATTCGAAAATAGAATGATATGAATGTTGGTACGATACAATTTGGTACGATTATTTTTATTTATTTATTTTTTTTTTCGAAATGGCCTGCAAAAATTGTCTAGATCTAAAATAAAACACTACAAATGCATCAATTAAATGCATGTTTTATACGTAAGTTTTGACGACGAAAAAATGAGTTCAACCCAGTACTCTAAGATGGACCATTCTCCAGATATTTAAGTATATATTTAAGTTGGGTAAATGAAGGCGTTTTCCACTGTAATGAAAAAAACCTTTCAATGGAATTTCTTAAAATTTAGTAGTTGCGTTCCTTGTGGGTTATTCTGATATTCATAAGATTTTAACATGATTCGGAAAAATATAACAGATTTTTCTTGCAAAATGGCCCGCGAAGATCGTGAAACTGTAAAAATAAATGAATAAAATTGCTGAAATATATTGATTAAGTTCTTGTTCTTGATGTAATTTTTGACAGCACAGCTGTCATATTGATATATGACGGTTTGAGTGTGAAACACGACATTTTTCATTTTTTCTCGAAATCGTTCTCTTTCGGGAGCCATTTTTATTCCAAGGTTTTAATTCTGAATACGTTCGCACTTTTATGCTGAAAGTGTGGGATTTTTGCTCAAGCGGATGTTCCGAAGCAAATTTCTTATTACTTTAATTCATGCCCGGGGCTGCAGTTTCGTTTCTGCAGGCGATGGCGTGAAAAATGAAATGGCGTGAAATGCGTGAAAAATGAAGAAATGAAAAATATAACAGATTTTTCTTGCAAAATGGCCCGCGAAGATCGTGAAACTGTAAAAATAAATGAATAAAATTGCTGAAATATATTGATTAAGTTCTTGTTCTTGATGTAATTTTTGACAGCACAGCTGTCATATTGATATATGACGGTTTGGGTGTGAAACACGACATTTTTCATTTTTTCTCGAAATCGTTCTCTTTCGGGAGACATTTTTATTCCAAGGTTTTAATTCTGAATACGTTCGCACTTTTATGCTGAAAGTGTGGGATTTTTGCTCAAGCGGATGTTCCGAAGCTAATTTCTTATTACTTTATTTCATGCCCGGGACTGCGGGGACCCGGGACCCGGGACTGCGGCCGTTTCTGCAGGCGATGACGTCGGATTCCAGATCGGCCGTTTGAAAGTTGCACTTGAATTTGAGCGAAGAGTTGAAGGTCGATGCGACTTATAGTACCATTTTTCACAGTAGTGGAGGGTCTCTTGGCCCTGAGATTTCGTTGGAGTAGGAGCTCGTGATTCTTGCTCCGAAAATGTTGGACACAAAGGAATTGATGACCCAACGGTCATTTTTGTGTTTCGGATTATAACTTTGATTCAGAAGGAATCTTATAATCCGTGTGGGCCAAGACAATTTTTTTGTTTCCAAATTACTAATTCCTCATTTATTTTTTCGGATTCAAAATTCGGAAAATTCTGACTATTGGACTAAAGAGTCGAGCGCGATGACATCCTGCATGACTAGATGGTTGCTCCGTTTCGGAGAGTCCTTTGGTTACTCCAACCAATCTTGGGATTTTTTTTGGACGTTCTACCGAAAAGATGTCTGAATACAGCCAAATTATTTAGATCATTTCCATCAAGATCGCTGAGTGAATTTTCTCGGCTAGAATCCAACCAGTGTGGATTTGTGATCATCCTTTACAGTGATGTTGAATTCAGGTAGTCAAAGTTAGACGCGCCGCTATGAATGAGAGCATTTATTGTCTTGAGAAGGCCAGGAACCGATATCTGGTTCTGGTAACGTGAAGGATTACTAGAAATGTAATCTTCTTCAATATTTAAATTCCTCGAGATAAATGGATTTCAAATTAAATTCTATGAAAAATGTTGTGTCGCATATATATATATATATGAAATATATATTATTACAGTGAAGTGAAAGATATGATCACAATACATCTTGCATTGAAGTGCAAGGGCCAAATGTTATCTTGATATATTTAGTACAGAAAATGGCTAATAAGAATTACTTTGCTACTTCTTTAATTACATATGCTATATATAAATAAAAGAGTTTATTATGATAATATGACTCATGTTTTCCCAAACTGATCTCTATTGTTATCTTGCTGTGTGCCTGTGAGTGCAGTTTACATAATGTAAGCCTGGGCAGCCGAATCCCTAGGGTTATTGCGGAACAACGCTCAAGTAAGTCACTGTACTTATAATATATAATTTCATTCTGTTTGTGTGATCCTTGGAAGGGGGCTTAACTTCATAATTCCTTTCCGCCCTCTTGTCCTTAGATACACATTCTGGTGGACATAGGTTGTTCTTCATTTTCGTCACATAAACCACTGTGTGTCTGGTGCCTTGGTTTTGCACTGTGACACTAAAATAGGACTAAATGCGTGATTCTAGGACAAACCGTTCTCGCGATATTTCAGTTTTCTGGAATATTGAAGAGCTAAAGACATTAAAGTGCATTAAGTTGCCAAATAAAACGAATTTGGATATAACATTATAAAAGTATCCATGTTATTTTCCGCAATTACACTCTATGTAATGGGGGCGCGGTAGCCCATTGGTTAGCGCACTGGAGTTGCACTCGGTAGGCCCGGGTTCGATTCCAGCCACTGCCAAAACTTCCGCCGTGTTCATGCGGAGTACGATCACGTTAAACATGTGGGTCCGAAAGTCCTTCCGAGAGGTTGGTGGTAGGGGAAGGATGGTACGGTCCCTGTGGATGCCTCCCCCACTGGGTTCCGGTCTAAATTGGGTGGCACTTCCCGACCGTCCAAACAGTTACCTTACACCTTTCTGGTAGGTCGGACGGTCTGGGTTTCAACAACAACAACAACTCTATGTAATGGATCATGAAATAAAAAATAAAGAAATGCATTTGAATTTGTAGGAAAATTATTGTGCTGCTCGCATCAAATTTTTTAAATTGTGTTAAATTCATGGTATTTTAATTATCACTATGCTTTATTTAATGATTTTGTCACACAAGTCTTACACACACAGAGGCATGCATATAAAGAAAGAGAAAAACACAGGCATAAAACTAAAATATTTTTAACTATGTTCTACGGTTCTCAAAATATTTATATTAACTGAAATCTCGGATTCAAATTATCAACGCTATTAAAATGTTCCCTCTTTACATATACTATGTATTGCAAGGGTGATAAAATAAACATCCAATTATCTAAGATAATAAAATATGTTTAGCTGTCTGGTTTGCGAGTCTTTTCTAAATTCGAAAGTCGAAGCTTTGCGCAACCGAAAATTTTGGTATAGGGGATTAGAGCTGAACTCCCGGACCATCAAGCTTTTTCTTTTAATTAGAGTTAGTTTATAAAAGTTATGAGCTGCAAAGTTAAAATGAAGCAGAATTTTCGCCATTTTTAAATCCAACTTATCGAGCAGACGATTCTGTTCGAATGCAAACTCTTTATTTCACTGGTATTCTACGAATGGTGTCTCAGACATATTGTCTAAACATTGAGTGCTATAAAATTTGCGATTTCCCAATTTCGGGGAAATTTGAAAATAAATTTTCAATTTTTAGAATATGGAATTATTTTAATACTATAAATATGTTTTGAAAATTTGATTTAAATCGGAAGTAAACTTCTCGAAATAGTGTATAAAATTTTATTTTTACTTTCGTCTTCAAAATCAATTTATTCCAGCAGACCATTTTACCTTTTTTTCTTTTTTGATCAGCCCAGAGTCGTAAATTTTGATCACAAAAAATGATGGGATGCGAACTGCATGATAAAAGACAAAAATATAAATTTCTTAAAAAGAACTTATTTCCCTTTTTGCGAATTCAAGTATTTCCAGTGAGCTTATTTAAGACGTATGAAAGGAGTTAATTTAGGGCACATATAAAAGGCTTATTTAGGGCGTATAAATGCAGATTATTTAGGGTGCATTACGCCCGCGCTGTAGAAATGCCATGGTTTCGCATAAAAAGATGGAGCGCGGGACAACTTTTAGTTCTAAGCAGACGTTTTGGAAATTGAGGGATGCTATCTTCATCTGTATTATTTGCATAACGGAAGCTTATTTAGGACCCTGAAAACCCAAGGTAAATCGTTTTAGTAGGAAACAAAACAATTTATCTTTCATTTCTCAAAATCGGTTCCATGGCAGTTAACTAACGTAAAATTTCAAACAAACTGAAATATTTCACCTCACAGCACTTTATTCGCTTTAAATAAAATCTCTTACAAGACAACTAACGGCAAAACATTTTCGGTAAATTAACCGACGGTGGAAATATATCCATCTGAAGAAGTCCCACGCGTTTTACACGAAGAAAACCTTTCTCACTTTCGCTTCACGTACTTCACTTCTCTTTGAGATGAGAATAATTCATTTTCTGCTCTAAATATTTAGAAAAATATTTGAATGTGACTTGAATGTATAAATATTTTTTAAAAATATTCTCTGAAGGGGGGATGGGATGTTTTTATGATTTAGTTTAACTTGATATATTTGCTGATTTACTTGTGTAAAAGCAAGTCATACTTGTCACTTGCAAAGTTACACTTAATTTTACGGCTTTTGTGGTTAAAAGTAGTATAAAAGTGAAGTCTGAGAATCTTCAAAAAAATTTTAACGCGAACTTCAAATGTTGCACGTTCCTAAATTCTGCATTCGCCTCATTTTATACATATTGTATACTTTGCATATGGTTAACTTAACAAGAGGGACAGGAAAAGTTATAAGGCCCACTGAGCTGCATGATTAGTGAATTAAATACTAAAATTAATTAAAATTAAAATTTGCACGTAAAAAAACGATCTTTTAATTTCTAATCAATGATTTCTAAAATTTTTGTATATATTTGTCATATAAGTTTTATATTAAAACATCCATATTTGCCTTGAATACTTAGGGTGTTTATCACGTTCCATACGAATGTAGTCATGCTTATATTGGTAAAAAAATGGGCTCTTAATTTTCATATTACAAAACACGTGACTTATATTTCTGAACAAAAGGTACTCAAGTTTTCATTTGCTAAGCACTCTTAGGATTGTAATCGTGTTTTTGATTTTTCGGAAACCCAGATCATTTTTACACGTAACTCCATTTAAATTCGTCTTTCTTAGAAGTTTCTCTATTGTTCTCCATCAAACTACAGTTTTAATGATTGTCGCTCCTTCTATCCTACCGCTTGCAAATCTCTGGTATAATTTTACATTTCGGACTGCTTCATAAAGTGCTTCAGGATATTTTCTACGTTTTCTGGATTTAATTATTTTTATGCAATTTCTCTTGACGATATTAACTCATATAACCTCTAAAATAGTTATTATTTTCACATTTGTTTTTCAATTTTATTCCTGTTTAATTTTGTTTTGTCGTCGTGTTCAGTTGATGTTTCATTTGGCCATGTGTTACAACTAGTTTAAACGTATCTTAGTCTTCCGTTACCGTTTTAGTAGGTTTACTCACAATTCAGTTGTTTACATTCGCTTTGCTTTCCGTTCACATACCGCCGTGATTTCTGTCCGCTCATTCTTATTATCCTGCTACTCATTTCTCTCTCTCTCTGTATACATATATATATATATATATATATATATATATATATATTACATGTATAGTATATAGTATATATCTATAAAAATATATAGAGAGAAAGAGAGAGATACTTTCCGTTCGCTTACCGCCATGATTTCTGTCCGCTCATTCTTATTATCCTGCAACTGATTTTCATTTTATCGAAAACGCAGTAGAAGATTATTCCAATGTCAGTACTCGTAAAATATATGGACCTCCAACCTCCAGTGACACATTTATGTATATATATATATATATATATATATATATATATATATATATATATATATAATCATTATCCTATCATATATCATATATAAATATATATATACATATATATATAAATCATTAACCTATCATATATCATATTTATATATATATATATATATAAATATATATATATATATATATATATATATATATATATATATTTATAATACAATGAAAGAATGAACAGTACCAAAAAGTGGTTGTGTCCCCCACTCCCCGGTTAAAAGCATGCTTTGAGTGCCGCGGCAAACACTCCCGGAAAACCGGCACCGTTCATAGAAAGTCCTTGCGACTAAAGGAATTGCCGAAAATAAAGACACTGAAATTAAACAAAATCCAAAAGTAATACCTTATGTGAAACCAATCGAATCCACCTCTCGCCAACACCACCAATACCACCACTAAATTCATCTAACTCAACACACAAACGCTCTACTCCATTCCCTTCATCACCAGAATAACTCCGAGAACTGAGGAATCTCCGATTATATACTGTATACCGTTGCCACAGATTCAACTAAAAATCCGTTATTCTTATTTTGTACTCTTGTATATCGATATTGTAAAAATCCGAAGCGATACCATAAAGGAATCCCCTGGAATATCCAACCCTACGGGCTTCCCCAAAATATATTTTCAAACACAAATATTGATCATCTGTCTTTGTGTTCAATCTTCTACTTCTGAAGTAGAAGATTGAACACAGGGAAGAATCGCTTCGGATTTTTACAATATCGATATACAAGAGTGCAAAATAAGAATAACGGATTTTTAGTTGAATCTGTGGCAACGGTATACAGTATATAATCGGAGATTCCTCAGTTCTCGGAGTTATTCTATTGATGAAGGGAATGGGGTAGAGCGTTTGTATGTTGAGTTAGATGAATTTAGTGGTGGTATTGGTGGTGTTGGCGAGAGGTGGATTCGATTGGTTTCACATAAGGTATTTCTTTTGGATTTTGTTTAATTTTAGTGTCTTTATTTTCGGCAATTCCTTTAGTCGCAAGGACTTTCTATGATCGGTGCCGGTTTTCCGGGAGTGTTTGCCGCGGCACACAAAGCGCTGCTTTTAACCGGGGAGTAGGGGTCACAACCCCCCCCCCCCCACAACCACTTTTTGGTACTGTTCATTCTTTCATTGTATTTTATATAGTGTATAAAATTGTAATTGCTTATTTGCGCATACTCTTTTATTGTTTAACTGGTATACATTGCCTTATTGGTAATATTATTCCAAACATTAGTCTAAAAGTTTTAAAGTATATTTTTATATATATCTATATATATATATATATATATATATATATATATATATATATATATATATATATATATATATATATATATATACAGAGAGAGAGAGTTTCCGTTCACTTACAGCCATGATTTCTGTCCGCTCATTCTTATTATACTGCTACTGATTTTCATTTTATCGAAAACGCAGTAGAAGATTATTCCAATGTCAATACTCGTAAAATATATAGACCTCCAACCTCCAATGACTCATTTATATATATATATATATATATATATATATATATATATATATAATCATTATCCTATCATATATCATATATAAATATATATATATATATATATTTATACATATATATGTATATATATATAGAGAGAGAGAGAGAGAGGGAGAGAGAGAGATTTTCCGTTCACTTACCGCCATGATTTTTGTCCGCTCATTCTTATTACCCTGCTACTGATTTTCATTTTATCGAAAACGCAGTAGAAGATTATTCCAATATCAGTACTCGTAAAACATATGGACCTCCAACCTCCAGTGACTCATATATATATATATATATATATATATATATATATATATATATATATATATATAATCATTATCCTATCATATATCATATATAAATATATATATATATATATATAATCATTATCCTATCGTATATCATATATAAATATATATATATACATATATAATCATTATCCTATCATATATATATATATATATATATATATATATATATATATAAAATCATATAATCATTTGAAGTTAAATAATATGTTGTAAAAAATATATTTTTATTATTTTAATAAAGTATTAAAACAAGATACGGGTTTGCAAAATTGAAGAATTTTCTCGCCTAATTATTTAAAGTATTAAAATAAGACAAAGAAATTAGTATAAAAAAGAGACATTGCTTATTTACTATCGATTTTTCTAATTGAATAGATCAATTATTGTTCAATTAGAAAATCAAAAGTGATTGAATGATTAATTTTTATATATTCAAATTTTAATTTTTACATTTTTAATTTTAAAATTAATTTCAAATATACACTATAACAGAGCACCAAATTTACACTATTAAATTTTTAATTCCAAATATTTATTTCTTGAAAATAAAAATCTAGTTGATTTTTATGCAAACTGTATGCACACACATGTGTTTTAGGCAATAAGGCTACGTCGGTGGGATATTAAAAATAAAATATCTAGCAAAGTATGTGAATGAAATAATGCAGGAAATCTTAGGATAGGATTTCAAGAAATAAACCTCTTACTATTTTAGCATTATTAAACGATTTATTCACATACGAAGATCACCAGCCACGACTTTGTCAGCTGGGAATTGTTGTTGTAAATCGAGGTGGTAGTACCTATATACATAATAGTTTACAAGAGGGAAGCGTTTTAATAGTGTATATCTGTGATTTCATTTTACATTAATTTTTTTTAAAAACTGTCTATCTTAGCATCCTTGAACACATACAAATAAATTGTGTAATAATTTTTCTAAGATTGTCCTAAGATAGGATTTTTATTTATTTATTTATTTATTTGAAAATGTACTACCTTGCTAAAATTACTCCATCACGCGCCAAAAATTCATTCAAAGATATGCAAGATTATCACATTCTTTAATGAGATGATTTATTAATGATAAATACAGTGAATGATCAAACATCGGAATACTTATTCAATTTCCCTAAAAAAATAATGACAACAAAAAAATTATGCTGATGCTGTATTTTCTTAATTACACCATTTTTATAAGAAGTTAATTTGTATTACTGATTTTCAAATAGAAAAAAGATTCCCAAGGATATACATAAGAAATATTTGATATATTGAAGTTCCCAACATCGCAGAAAAATTACAATAAATGAAAATAAATTTTCATTATCTTCAACAAAACAAAAATCTGATATGGGCAGCACATGACTTTCCAAGCAAACTCATATTCCCGTTCTCTTTATTTCTTAATAATTCATTATATTGAGTTTAATTGCACAAATTAACACCCATAATTATTTAAAATTACACTGAATTTACACTTTTAATTCAATTTTCGTTCTCATTTGGTAACTGGATTTATTTTCAAAGATGACGTAGCGAAAATGCGAAAAAACTAAAATATCTCAAGAGCAGCTAGTCCTGGGGCAATTGGGTTGGTCTTATTCTTTTCTTCGTTAAAAATTGCGTAAGATTACGTTAAAAATTACTTTGTTAAAAATTACGTATTTTTATAGTAAAAAATTGTGTATAAAACAAACATTTAATTGATAGATTTGAGAATACGTAGTTAACGATTTTTTCTGACCATTTCACCAAGAAAGGCAGGAATATTTTATCCCGAATCATACCAAAAACTAATAATCACAAGGATCACATACAAGTAACTTACCTACCGAATTTTATGAAATTTGGTCGATTAGTTTTTGAGTTAGAGTAGATATCTACATTGCACAGGCAAACGCACACCCAGACTTCAAGCTAAAAATAGTGTTTCCGTATTCTAGAGGTACCTAAACGTATAGATCAGTCGAAAACTCTAGTTGCGATTTTCGACATGCAATTTTTGCTTGTATAGGCAGAAATAAAGTCGATATAGTTACAAAATAACGTTACCTACAAACATAGTAATATGTATTGTGAAAGCATTTTAACAAAGTCGAAAATTTTAATTTGGGTTTTCGACAGAAGAGCAAGCATTAAATATATATGAGCTGAAATCAAACTTTTTAAAGTGATATGCGTATATATGTGTATATACGTTTACGTATGTGTGTGTGTGTGTGGATGTGTATGTATATGTGTTTGAGAAAAATAAATGGAAAAATTTGAAAAAAAATGACATTTTGGAACATTAGCATAAACCAATTGCGAGATATTTTACGTTTTATAAAAAAAATTAAAAATATATATATCTGATGGGAACAGCACATGACTTTCCTAGCAGATTCAAATTCATTTTGTCATATTTTATTTCATTGTGCACTAAATTCATTTTAATTGCTGAACATAATATGGATACTTTTCTGATAATATATCTAATAAGCTCCTTGAAATTTGGCAACTTACATTCACTTTACATTCTTCAGATCCTCAAAATAAGGGGGAAAAAACAATGTCGAGAACGGTTCACCTTCCAGTCATGGAGTTAACCTTATTCACTTAATTGTCAAAATTTACCTGAAGAACAAGTCCGCAATCACTATATTTCAACATATATATATATTCATTTTAGTCATTTATTTCAGATGTTCAGTATTTTTGCGGGCCATTTCGTAAAAATAAGTCGGTTATATTATTCTGATTCATATTAAAATCTAATCAGTATCAGGAAAACCATCAGGGGCCGTAACTAAAGTTTTAAAAATTTTATTAAATAGTTTTTTAACTACAGTAAAAATCGTCTTAATTTTCTCAAAATTTAATGTTTAAATACCTCGAGAATGGTTCATTTTAGAGTAATGGGATGGGTCGTCTAAAATTACGTATAAAACCATTTAATTGATATATTTGAGCATACGTAATCCTTTATTTTAGATTTGGCGACTTTTGCGGGTTCTTCTTTACTCAAACGTACCAAAATCTAATCCATACCAGGATATCCCACAGGTGACTTATTTGCCAAATTTTGTGAAATTTGATCAATTAGTTTTCTAGCTAGAGTGGATACAAGAAGTTTTTGCAGGGCATTTCACAAAAGAAGGCAGGTTCTTTTATTCCGAATCGTACCAAAAACTAATCAGCACCAGGATCCCACATACCTACCAAATTTTATGAAATTTGATCCATCAGTTTTTGAGTTAGAGTGGATATATATATTACGCTGACAGGCACACAAACACACACACAGACGTCAAGCTCAAAATAGTTTTTACGTATTCTAGAGGTCTCGCAACGTGTAGATCCGTCAAAAACTCGAGTTACGATTTTCGGCATGATTCCAATACTTTCCCTATACTTTCCCATGGTAAGCCATGTATTGGAGGGAAAGTAAAAATCCGATGTGGGCAGGACATGACTTTCTCTGCAAACTTATATTCACGTTCTCTTTATTTTAATTCAAATTAATTCACTTTTAATTCAATTTTCGTTCTCATTTGATAACTGGACTTATTTTCAAAGGTGGAGTTGGGAAAATACAAAAAAACTATATCTCGAAAACGGCTAGTCCTAGTCTAATGAGGTTGGTCTTATTATTTTCTCCGTTAAAAATTACGTATTAAACATGCATTTAATGGATATATTTCAGCATACGTATTTTTTTATTTTAGATTTTGGCGATTTTTGCCGGCCATTTTGCAAAAAAGGCAGGTTATTTTTCTCCGAATCGTGCCAAAATCTATTCAGCACCAGAACGTCCCACAAGTGACTTATCTACCAAATTTTGTGACATTCGATTCATTAGTTTTTCAGCTAGAGTGGATACAAGCTCTCGCGGTACATTTAGCAAAAAAAGACGGATTCTTATATTCCGAATCGTATCCAAAACTAATGAGCATCAGATTTGCTCACAAGTGACTTACCTACCCAATTTTATGAAATTCGGTCCATTAGATTTTTAGTTAGAGAGGATACAAAATCTGCACAGACAGACAGACAGACACACAGACAGACGTCACGCCAAAAATCGTTTTTTTTCGTATTCTAGAGGTCTCGAAATGCGTAGATCCGTCGAAAACTCGAGTTGCGATTTTCGGCATGATTCCAATACTTTCCCTATACATTACCATGTCTTGCAGGGAAAGTAAAAATTACTTTAAATTAAAAAATTGCTGCAGACTTAAATTCATAATTTCGTTTTTTTTCTCTTAGATTTTGGCGTTCGATTTTTGCAGGCCATTTCGTAAAAAAAGGCAGGTTGTTCTTTTCCGAATTGTACCAAAATCTAATCAGCACCAGAGTGTCCCACAAGTAACTTATCTACCAAATATTGTGAAATTTGGTCAATTAGTATTTTAGCTAGGGTGCATACATGAAATTTTTGCTGGCCATTTCGTATAAAAAGGCGGGTTCTTCTTTTTCGAATCGTACCAAATTCTAATCAGCACCAGAGTGTCCCACAAGTAACTTTCTCCCAAATATTGTGAAATTTAGTCAATTCATATTTTAGCTAGGGTGCATACATGAAATTTTTGTGAGCCATTTCGTAAAAAATGGCGGGTTCTTCTTTTGTGAATCGTACCAAATTCTAATCAGCCCCAGAGTACAAGTAACTTATCTACCGAATATTGTAAAATTTGGTAAATTAGTATTTCAGCTGAAGCGGATAAATGAAATGAAGTTTTTTCGGGCTATTTCACGAACAAAGGCGGGTCCTGTTTTTACGAATCGAACCAAAAACTAATCAGCACCAGGATCACATCCAAGTGATTTACCTATCAAATTTTATGAAATTCGGTCCATTAGTGTTTGAGTTAGAGTAGATACATACATTGCACAGGCAGACGGACAGACACACAGACAGACACACACACAGACGTCACGTTAAAAACAGTTTTTACTTTCCCTGCAATACATGGTAATGTATAGGGAAAGTATTGGAATCATACCGAAAATCACAACTCGAGTTTTCGACGGATCTACACGTTTCGAGACCTCTAGAATACGAAAAAACCATTTTTAGCGTGACGTCTGTGCGTGTGTCTGTCTGTCTGTCTGTGTGTCTGTCTGTCTGTCTGTGTGTCTGTCTGTCTGTCTGTCTGTGTGTCTGTCTGTCTGTGCAGATTTTGTATCCACTGTAACTAAAAAACTAATGGACCGAATTTCACAAAATTTGGTAGGTAAGTCACTTGTGGGCGGGGCTGGTGCTGATTAGTTTTGGGTACGATTCGGAATAAAAGAACCCGCATTTTTTTGCGAAATGGCCCGCAAAAGCTTGTATCCACTCTAGCTGAAAAACTAATGGACCGAATTTCACAAAATTCGGTAGATAAGTCACGTATAGGTCACTCTGGTGCTGATTAGATTTTGGTACGATTCGGAAAAAAATAACCTGCCTTTTTTTGCAAAACGGCCCGCAAAAATCTTCAAAATCTAAACTAAAGAACTAGGTATACTCAGATATATCCATAAAATGCCCGTTTAATACGTAATGTTTAACGACGAAAAGAATAAGACCAACCCCATTACACTAGGACTAGCCGTTCTCGAGATATTTTAGTTTTTCGTACTTTCCCTACGCCACCTTTGAAAATAAGCCCGGTTACCGAATGAGAACGAAAATTGAATAAAAGTGAAATAAATGTAATTAAAATAAAGAGAACGTGGATATAAGTCTGCAGGGAAAGTCATGTGCTGCCCACATCAGATTTTTACTTTCCCTGCAATACATGGTAATGTATAGGGAAAGTATTGGAATCATGCCGAAAATCACAACTCGTGTTTTCGACGGATCTACATGTTTCGAGACCTCTAGAATACGAAAAAACCATTTTTAGCGTGACGTCTGTGTGTGTGTGTCTGTCTGTCTGTGTGTCTGTCTGTGTGTCTGTCTGTGCAGATATTGTATCCACTCTAACTAAAAAACTAATGGACCGAATTTCACAAAATTTTGTAGGTAAGTCACTTGTGGGCGGAGCTGGTGCTGATTAGTTTTGGGTACGATTCGGAATAAAAGAACCCGCCTTTTTTGTGAAATGGCCCGCAAAAGCTTGTATCCACTGTAGCTGAAAAACTAATGGACCGAATTTCACAAAATTCGGTAGATGAGTCACGTATAGGTCATCCTAGTGCTGATTAGATTTTGGTACGATTCAGAAAAATATAACCTGCCTTTTTTTGCAGAATGGCCCGCAAAAAACGTCCAAATCTAAACTAAAGAACTACGTATGCTCAAATATATCCAATAAATGCTTGTTTAATACGTAATTTTTAGCGAAGAAAAGAATAAAACCAACCCCATTACATTATGTCTAGCCGTTCTCGAGATATTTTAGTTTTTCGTATTTTCTCTACGCCACCTTTGAAAATAAGTCCGGTTACCGCATGAGAACGAAAATTGAATTAAAAGTGAAATAAATTTAATTAAAATAAAGAGAACATGGATATAAGTCTGCAGGGAAAGTCATGTGCTGCCCACATCAGATTTTTTACTTTCCCTGCAATACATGGAAATGAATAGGGAAAGTATTGGAATCATGCCGAAAATCGCAACTCGAGTTTTCGACGGATCTACACGTTTCGAGACCTCTAGAATACGAAAAAACTTTTTAGCGTGACGTCTGTGTGTGTGTCTGTCTGTCTGTGTGTCTGTCTGTGTGTCTGTCTGTGTGTCTGTCTGTGCAGATTTTGTATCCACTCTAACTAAAAAACTAATAGACCGAATTTCACAAAATTTTGTAGGTAAGTCACTTGTGGCCGGGGCTGGTGCTGATTAGTTTTGGGTACGATTCGGAATAAAAGAATCCGCCTTTTTTGTGAAATGGCCCGCAAAAGCTTGTATCCACTGTAGCTAAAAAACTAATGAACCGAATTTCACAAAATTCGGTAGATGAGTCACGTATAGGTCACCCTGGTGCTGATTAGATTTTGGTACGATTCAGAAAAAAATAACCCGCCTTTTTTTGCAGAATGGCCCGAAAAAATTATCAAAATCTAAACTAAAAAGCTACGTATGCTCAAATATATCCATTAAATGCTGGTTTAATGCGTAATTTTTAACGACAAAAAGAATAAGACCAACTCTATTACATTAGGACTAGCCGTTCTCGAGATATTTTAGTTTTTCGTATTTTCTCTACGCCACCTTTTAAAATAAGTCCGGTTACCGAATGACAACGAAAATTGAATTAAAAGTGAAATAAATTTAATTAAAATAAAGAGAACGTCAATATAAGTCTGCAGGGAAAGTCATGTGCTGGCCACATCAGATTATTACTTTCCCTGCAATACATGGTAATGTATAGGGAAAGCGTTGGAATCATATCGAAAATCGCAATTCGAGTTTTCGACGGATCTACACGTTTCGAGACCTCTAGAATATCTATTTTTAGCGTGACTTTTGTGTGTCTGTGTGTCTGTCTGTGCAGATTTTGTATCCACTCTAATTAAAAAACTAATTGACCGAATTTCATAAAACTTGGTAGGTAAGTCACTTGTGCACGAATCTGGTGCTGATTAGTTTTGGGTACTACTCGGGTTAAAAGAACCTGCCTTTTTTTTGCGAAATGGCCCGCAAAAGCTTGTATCCACTCTAACTGAAAAACTAATGAACCGAATTTCACAAAATTTGGTAGATAAGTCACTTGTAGGCCACCCTGGTGCTGATTAGATTTTGGTATGATTCGACAAAAAATAACCTGCTTTTTTTTGCAAAATGGCCCGCAAAAATCATCAAAGTCTAAACTCAAGAACTACGTATGCTCAAATATAGCCATTAAATGCTTGTTTAATACGTAATATTTAGCGAAGAAATGAATAAGACCAACCCCATTACTCTAGGTCTAGCCGTTCTCGAGATATTTCAGTTTTTCGTATTTTTCCTACACCATTTTTGAAAATAAGTTCAGTTTTCAAATGAGAACGAAAATTGAATTAAAAGTGAATTAAATTTAATTTAAATAAATAGAACGTGAATATAAGTCTGCAGGGAAAGTCATGTGCTGCCCACATCAGATTTTTCGTATTCTAGAAGTTTCGAAACGTGTAGATCCGTCGAAAACTCGAGTTGCGGTTTTCTACATGATTCCAATACTTTCCCCATACATTGCCATGTAATGCAGGGAAAGTAAAATGTGCTAACTATTACGAAATACATTTTCTCAAATAGTCTATATCAGTGGTTCCCAAACTGGGATCCCTAGACCCCTGGGGGTCCGCGACGAGGTTTTAGGGTGTCCGCGAACAACACGGATATTTAACTAATAAATAGTTAGCTTTAAAAAAAATAAAATTAATTATTTTTCTCCACTCTTTTTTTTATTTTAATTTTTTAAATAATATAATAATGAACTCTTTTTTCTCAATAACTTTGAATTAAATATATTCATGAAATTAATTTCAAACTCATAGGTTATATCTTCAAACAGAATTAAATTGTTTGGAAGTAGGATTCATTTTGGCACAATGCCATGATTAACGGTAACGATACTCTGATGTAGCTCGGACGTCAAAGCACTTGTAACTTCGAGCATTAATACCACTAGAGACCGGATGATGTCAGCTTTGAACAGAGGGGGCGTTGCGAACATCTCCCGCCTCTCCCGCGCTGATTTACGCGGGTGCTCCCACTGGAAGTCACGTGACGTAGCTACTAGCTATGTCACGTGACGTACTTCACTAACGTACTTTCAACCCTGCAGATATTTGTTAATTATTTGATAAAATGGATCGTTGGCTAAAATTAGATGCTTCAAAGCGTCCTTTGGAAACTGAAAATGTTGTTGGTTCTAGTCGTAGTGCGAATAATGAAGTGATGAGTCCGAAAGTAGATAGTTGTTCCAGTGCCAAAATTGTGAATGCTAACGTAAAAAAGGTTCGTAAATATTGTGATTCATATATAAACTTCGGATTTATTTCCATTGAAAAGGGAGAAGTGTTATCTCCGCAATGTGTTATTTGTTAGCAAGTTTTATCTAATGAAAGCATGAAGCCTGCAAAACTCTCTCGACATTTACAAACAAGACACCCCGAGTTTGTTAAAAAATCTGTTGATTTCTTTTCAATTAAAAACTGACGAGTTGCGTGGTAACCAAGCAATGTTGTATAAAGCCAGTGGTCGCCATAATGAAAATGCTGTTCGTGCATCATATGAGGTCTCTCTACTCATATCTGAAAAGGGAAAGCCACATACCATTGGTGAAGAAATTATAAAACCAGCAGCTCAATTGATGGTCTCAGCAGTTCTGGATGAAAAAACTAGTAAGTCTTTAAATTTAATTTCCTTGTCTAACAATACAGTAAAAAGACGGATAGATGAAGTGGCCCAAAATGTGAAAGAAGAACTTCTCAACAGAATTAAAAAGCATTGCACATTATTTGCAATCCAGTTAGATGAAAGCACTGACATTGTCAATAATGCAAATTTGATTACTTTTATCCGCTATGATTATGAAAAAAAATTACATGAGGATTTTCTTTTTTGTGTAAATCTACCATCCCGCACAACTTCCGAAGAACTGTTTGATATTGTGATCAAGTTTATGGTTGAGAATGACATTGATTGGAATAAATATGTAGGTGTCAGCACTGACGGAGCAAGAGCGATGTGTAGAAGAGTGGATTGGTAACTAAATTAAAAGCTATAGCAACATCTATTGAGTGGGTTCATTGCTGTATCCACAGAGAAGCGTTGGCAACAGCAAAAAAAAATAAGAATTGAAGGAATGTTTTGATGAGGTAGTTAGAATTGTAAATTATATTAAAGCACGTCCTTTAAATTCTCGATTGTTTGCCATATTATGCGGAAATGGGCAACGGTCACAAACAGTTGTTAATGCACTGTGATGTACGGTGATTTTCTCGTCGAAAAGTATTAGCCAGAATATTTGAATTCAGGGAAGAAGTAAAATTATTTTTATTTCAATCTAACTTTGACCTTAAAGATAGGTTCCATGAAACTAATTGGATTTTGAAGTTGTCATATCTGGCTGACATCTTTAACTATCTAAATGGACTACTTAATTTAAGCCTGCAGGGATCTAGCGTTACTATTTTTCAAGTTCAGGACAAAATCAAGGGGATGAAAAAAAAATTAAAGATGTAGATTCAGGGATTGGACACCTAGATCTTCGAAAAATTTCCGTCCATGGCAGAATATATCCGGAGTTCAGAAGAAATTGTTCCACGGGAAATAATTAATATTATTAAATTACACTTGGAACAATTACATTTACGGCTAGATGAATATTTTCCAGAAACCAATGACGGTGACGTGTGGATATTGAATCCATTTGCTATTGAACTACCAAAAAACCACTCTCTTACACCACAAGAAGGAGATTTTTGGCGTATTTTTCATCGGATTGTTCTCTAAAATTAATGTTCTCACAAGTACAATTAGCTGACTTTTGGTTATCAGTAATGGCTGACTATTCTCAACTCGCAAGAAAGGCTCTTCAGGGCTTAACTCCTTTTCCCACAACTTACTTGTGCGAAACAGATTTCTCCCACTTGACATATTTAAAATCTAAGCTGAGAAATAGACTTAATGTTGAAAGTGATTTGAGACTGAAATTATCAGACATTAAACCAAATATTACTGAGCTAATTGCAAGAAAGCAGCATCACTCTTCACACTAAATTATGCTTGTTGTACATATACAATAGAAACACGCCCTTGCAATATGGTTTTCAGGCATCCGCGAATTTTTTTTCTCTGAAGAGGTCCGCGGACCGGAAAGATTGGGAACCACTGGTCTATATTATGCGACAAATTTGTTAGCATCATTCTCTTGGATCGAGTATAAGCCCTTTAACGTTCGAACAGTTTTTCGAAAATTTACAAAACGTTCGAAAATTATCATATTTAATTGAACAACAGACATTTTATATATAATTTTTTATATAAAAATGTATGGCATCACGTAATGCAAAATAATATGAGTCTTTCCCGAGAAAGGTCCAGGTCTTTAATTAGATTAACTGAAAAGGAAAAAGAAGAAAATCAAAAGATACTCAAAACATCTACTATTATAACAAGAAAGAGCAATCATTCATAAAGCATTGTTTATGAAACACTTTCCAACTGTAATGCAATTTTATTTAAACATCTCTAAAATTCGATACATTCAGCGGTGTTATTTTTAAAATTATTACAATAGTACAATAATTTGTTATATTTGAAAACTTAAAACTCCATCGAAAAAATAAACTTTATCCAAATGTCGTCATTGAAATATAAATCGCCTGGCTCTCTATGTAAAAGCAGTAAATATTTCATTCATACACTTTTATTCCATTCCTTTCATTCATCACAACACTACAATAATTAATTTAATTTAAAACTTTATAACCATGGAGGTAAACGTAATTTAACTCTGCACTTAAAACTTCATCGAGAAAGTCTGCTATAAAATCGTCTGTTCTCTATGTAAAATCAATGAATGTTTCATTCATATCAGCTATATTTCAGACTCAAAGAACTAAATAATTTTGTGTTAATGGAATTCAGCAACTCTTATACAACTCATTCTACATCTTTATGTGTTTAAATTTTCTATAAGTGAAAATTAGGCTTCGTTGTAGAATAATCAAAGTTTGATGATCATTTAAACTCAAATATATTGTAATTGCATTGTGTCCGAATGTAGATGCACAGAAATTAAGCAAACATAAAGCGGTTTCAGGACTCATTCAACACTAAATATAAATTAAAAAGTACTTTAAAAATCAGGATTTTGACACAAGATGGATGCCATATTTTATTTTGAAGTGGGTCACGTGATCTCTTTGTATAATTTGGATGTAATTATTATTTTATTTTTTATTTAAAAAACTACCGAATATATTCTTCTGTAGTTTTTTCATATTTTTATGAGATAATTTGAATATTTCCTAAAACTTTCGAAGCAATTTGTGAATTTTAAATTCGCTTAAAACATGTTTGAAAAATTAGGTCCCATCGGTTTCAATGTATTTCATTTTTTCAACCCGGTTCAGTTCAAAACTAATTGGGTGATATTATTCATGTATATTCCCATAGGTTTCGCAGACGATCTGAACACCGTACTAGAATTTCATTTTAATAAAGTCATTTTTACGGCAGTTATCGTGCAAATGGACAGACAGGCACACAGACAGAATGAACAAAGTCATAAACACTTTTCAACTATGAACTATGTCGTAAAGTGTTAAAAATCCGATGTGGGCAGCACATGACTTTCCCTACAGACTCATATTCGTCTTCTCTTTATTTTTTCAATAATTTGTTAAATTGAGTTTAATTGCATTAACGAAAATGCGAAAAAAACTAAATTATAACGAGAATATCTAGTCCTAGCATAATGGGGTTGGTCTTGTTCATTCGTCGTCAAAAATTACGTATACATTTAATTTATATATTTGAGCCTACGTAGTCTTTTATTTTTATATTTAACGGTTTTTGCGGGCCATTTCGTAAAAAAAGGCAGGTTGTTTCAAAATCTAATCAGCACCAGGAATAATTACGTGATTTTTCTACAAAATTTTGGGAAATTTGGTCTATTAGTTTTTCAGGTAGAGTGGATACAGGCGGGTTATTTCGCAAAAAAGAGGCAAATTCTCTGATCCCGAATCACACCAACATCTAATCAGCACCATGGTCACCCACAAGGAACTTACATACCAAATTTTATGAAATGCGGTCAATTAGTTCTTCAGTTAAAGTGGATTAATCTGCACAGGTAAACAAACACACACAAGGACGTCACCGTAAAAATAGTTTCTTCGTTCTCTAGAGATCCTAAGACGTGTAGATCGGTAATAAACTCGAGTTACGATTTTCGGCACGATTCCAATATTTCCCTATGCATTACCACGTATTACAGGGAAAGTAAAAATGTTTATATTTACTTCATTTTACGGGAGTCTAGCAAAAAATTTTACTTCACATATTTATCAATTTTTCTCAGAATATTTAACCAAACACCTTTTTTTTATTGCACATAAATGTGCTATGTAAAATAAATAGAAAGTATTAAAATATTATTTTTTTTAATTTTAGAAAAATGAAAATTTTGAAATTGATATAATTATGAAATAAAGCATACAATATTTACAAAATATAGTTTTGTTAACGAAAGCAAGTACTTTAATCCGTCCTCAAGAAATGTTCTGCACTGATAAGAAAATTAAAAATCTGATGTGGGCAGCACATGACTTTCCCTGCAGACATATCCACGTTCTCTTTATTTTAATTAAATTTAATTCACTTTTAATTCAATTTTCGTTATCATTTGCTAACTGAACTTATTTTCAAAGGTGGCTTAGAGGAAATACGAAAATTCTAAAATATCTCGAGAACGGCTAGTCCTAGTGTAACGGGATTGGACTTATTCTTTTCTTTGTTAAAATTTACGTATTAAACAAGCATTTGATGGATATATTTGAGCATGATTAGTTTTTTATGTTAGATTTTGACGATTTGTGCGAGCCATTTTGCAAAAAAAAAAGCAGGTTATTTTTTTCCGAATAGTACCAAATTCTAATCAGCACCAGGGTGACCCACAAGCGACTTATCTTCCAAATTTTGTGAAATTCGGTCCAGTAGTTTCTTAGCTAGAGTAGATACAGGCTTTCGCGGGCCATTTCGCTAAAAAAGGCGGGTTCTTTTATCCCGAATTGGACACAAAACTAATTAACACCAGATTCGCCACAAGTGACTTACCTACCAAATGTTATGAAATTCGATCAATTAGTTTTTTAGTTAAAGTGGATACAAAATCTGCACAGACAGACACACACACAGACGTCACGCTAAAAATAGATTTTTCGTATTCTAGAGGTCTCGAAACACGTAGATCAGTCGAAAACTCGAGTTGCGATTTTCGGTATGATTCCAATACTTTCCCTATACATTACCATGTATTGCAGGGAAAGTAAAAAATACTTGCATTGAAAACTATATTTTATATAAGTGACTCATAAAATACCTTAAATTTAAAATTAGTAATATTATATAAAAATCATGAAGACAAATTAAGATTATTATTATAGACAAAATATGCCTTAAATTTCATAGTCATTGTGCCAAATTTTCTTAAGTTATATAAATTTAAACATTTATCTTTTCAAAAATGCATTTTCTACGAAGCAAAGTTTTAAAAGTTTTGTTTTATATAGTAAGTATCATAAAACCATCTTTTTGATATTTAACTTCTCAAAGTTTAAACAAAAATTAATAATTACGGCATTCGATTTTATTCTATTTAAACTTTTTTCTCAGCTTAATAAAAATATATCAATTTTCTCAAAAGTTTTCTATATCGAACTCCTTTAAACAGTAATTTGTATAATTTTCTTAGAACTTATCCCAAGTCGTTTTCGACATATCATAAACATTACACTCCCCAATCCCCATAGGGAGCGCAATATCTACCAAAGTGTTAAGTGATTTCAATAAAATGCTGCACATTTATTTTAATAGATAAAATCAGTAAGCCTATTGACTTTTAAAAAGATCAAGGCATAAGAAGACTCAAATTTTTGTTATCCTCCAAACAAATTCAAATTCTGTTAATATCATACGCTGTACACATCTGCTTTTCCTTTGTTTTATTTACGTTGTTAAACACATCTGCATACTTAAACACTAAGTTTCTTACTAAAGTATGCAAAGCAGTATATCCACATAAGCTTCGGTCGTCCAATCATTAGTTGTCTCGTGGGAATTCGCTTCAGCGTTATTACGACATGAAAATCGCAACAAGCGGTTTTTTGCTCCTTTTCAAATGCTTCAAAATATTCCTCGAATTTTTACATTACTTGCACAACCGAGATATTTGCAAAAGAACGGCCGTCAAAGAATTTAGGAGATTAAAAAGATTAGATTAATTCTGCAGCCTCTAGAGGTTACCGAGATAAATTGTCATAGAAAACAAGAGAAAAAATTGTTATTAAAGCCTGTTGACAGGAAAAAAAGAATTATTTTTCTGAAAGTTAAGAATATAAGTTTTTTTTTTTTTTGCAACATAGAAGAACTTTTTGAAAAGTTCCTATACGAAGTTTAGATTCTAACCGAAGGCAGATTTTACTTTCCCTATATATATAGTTCAGAGTGTGTGAGTTTAAATGAAATATGTGTGTGTGTATGTGTGTGTGTGTGTATACGTGCGTGTGTGTGTATGCGTGCGTACGTGTGTGTAGAAACGACACCTCACGAACGAATAGATTGTTTCGAACAAAATATGATGCAATAATTACAATCAGTCAATACTAGAAGTCTATTGATTTCAAACGCAATCAAGTGTTTGGAAGACCCCCCCCCCCCCCAAATTTTCGAATGAAATTCTTGCAAAATTATAAAAAAATCAGGATTTCCAATAACGTTATGCAATTATTCATTTCCCATGAACTAGAAAACAGATTGGCACAAATTTTAGAGCGATAGAATGAACCGTTTTGGAGATATAGCAATTTTTTTAAATAAATTTGACAACAAAGTCACATAAAACTTTACAAATGTGTTAACTCTTTAAAATGTGTTCAAATTTATATGTATTATTATGCAATAAATAAATTAATATCATTCTCATGGAT